>CM056050.1:298291452-298696565 GCA_029574335.1 Rana kukunoris
TGCCTCTGCAATTTTTATTTTTTGCGATATAAACAGAAAAAGACCGAAAATTTTGAAAAAAATTATATTTTCTACTTTTTGTTATAAAAAAAATCGAATAAACTAAATTTTAGTCAAACATTTAGGCCAAAATGTATTCAGCCACATGTCTTTAGTAAAAAAAATGCCAATAAGCGTATATTTATTGGTTTGCGCAAAAGTTATAGCGTCTACAAACTAGGGTACATTTTCTGGAATTTGCACAGCTTTTAATTTGTGACTGCCTATCTAATTTCTTTAGGTGCTAAAATGGCAGGGCAGTACAAAACCCCCCCAAATGACCCCATTTTTGAAATTAGACACCCCTAGAAAATTGCTGAGGGGCATGTTGAGCCCACTGAATATATATTATTTTTGTACCAAGTGATTGAATAATGTAAAAAAAAAAAAGAAATTACAAAAAGTTGTAACTAAATGATATATTGCTTACACATGCCATGGTTATATGTGGAATTGCACCCCAACATACATTCTGCTGCTTCTCCTGAGTACGGGGATACCACATGTGTGAGACTTTTTGGGAGCCTAGCCGAGTACGGGACCCCAAAAACCAAGCACCGCCTTCAGCATTTCTAAGGGCGCAAATTTTTGATTTCACCTCTCACTACCTGTGACAGTTTTGAAGGCCATAAAATGCCCAAATAGCACAAACCCCCCCCCCCAAATGACCCCATTTTGGAAAGTAGACACCCCAAGCTATTTCCTGAGAGGCATGTTGAGTCCATGGAATATTTTATATTTTGCCACCAGTTGCTGGAATATGACAATTTTTATTTTCTTTGCACAAAGTTGTCAATAAATTATATATTGCTCACACATGCCATGGTTATATGTGGCATTGCACCCCAAAATACATTCTGCTGCTTCTCCTGAGTACAGGGATACCACATGTGTGGGACTTTTTGGGAGCCTAGCCGCGTACGTTACCCTGAAAACCAAGCACCGCCTTCAGGATTTCTAAGGGCATACATTTTTGATTTCACTCCTCACTACCTATCACTACCTATGACAGTTTTGAAGGACATAAAATGGCAAGATGGCACACAACCCCCCCAAATGACCCTATTTTGGAAAGTAGACACCCCAAGCTATTTTCTGAGAGGCATGTTGAGTTCATGGAATATTTTATATTTTGCCACCAGTTGCTGGAATATGACAAACTTTTTTTTTTGCACAAAGTTGCCACTAAATGATATTTTGCTCACACATGCCATGGGCATATGTGGAATTACACCCCAAAATACATTCTACTGCTTCTCCTGAGTACGGGGATACCACATGTGTGGGACTTTTTGGGCGCCTAGCCGCGTACGGGACCCTGAAAACCAAGCACCGCCTTCAGGATTTCTAAGGGCACAAATTTTTGATTTCACTCCTCACTGCCTATCACAGTTTCGGAGGCCATGGAATTCCCAGATGGCACTAAACCCCCGCAAATGACCCCATTTTGGAAAGTAGACACCCCAAGATATTTGCTGAGAGGCATGTTGAGTATTTTACAGTGCTCATTTATTTTTGAAAATTAAGATAGATATTTATTTTTTATTTTTTTTCAATTTTCAAATCTTTGTGACAAAAAGCAAGATCTGCAAAATACTCGCCATACCTCTCAGCAAATAGGCTGGGGTGTCTACTTTCCAAAATCGGGTCATTTGTGAGCGTTTTGTGCCATCTGGGCATTCCATGGCCTTCAAAACTGTCATAGACAGCGAGGAGTGAAATCAAACATTTACATCCTTAAAAAGCCTGAAGGCGGTGATTGGTTTTTGGGGTCCCGTATGTGGCTAGGCTCCCAAAAAGTCTCACACATGTGGTATCCCTGTACTCAGGAGAAGCAGCAGAATGTATTTTGGGGTGTAATTCCACATATGTCCATGGCATGTTTGAGCAATATATCATTTAGTGACAACTTTTTGCAAAAAAATAAATAATAATAATTAATAATTTTCTTTCCCACAACTTGTGTCAAAATATAAAATATTCCATGGACTCGACATGCTTCTCATCAAATAGCTTGGGGTGTCTACTTTCCAAAATGGGGTCATTTGGGGTTTTTTGAAATGTCCTGGCATTATATGCACAACATTTAGAAGCTTATATTACACATCACCCACTCTTCTAACCACTTGAAGACAAAAGCCCAGATTCACGTACATCTGCGCATTATTGGACCGGCGTAGCACACCGCCTTTACGTTAGACTTGCGCAATTTTGTCGCTTAATCACCCTATTCTCGTAGCTTTTGCGCAGAAAATTGCGCATGCGTAACGTTATTTCAGAGGCGTAAGGCGGAGTAATACAAATTGGGAAGGACGTGGGCGTGTTACATTGAAATGAGCCGTGACCCCATGCAAATGAAGGGCCGGCCGGCTCGCGCATGCGCGCTTAAAGGAGACCATGGTCAGCTCCGCTGTGCGCATGCTCACAACTCGGGAGCGGCGCAATCAGTGAAATTGGAAATGGACTAGGGCAACTTTGTGAACTACGCAAACAGCATAAATAGACAGACACAAACGCACTTGCATTGCAAAAGTACATCCCTTTGTCCCTTCCCATTTAACCAAGTGCTTTTGTCCTGTTGTTCGTTGCGTAGTGTTTTGTAGTTGTCAGATTAGTGTTCTGTGTGATCAAGTGTTTGTTAGTAGATCTTTGAAAGTGTTTTTTGATAAGTGTTTGAGAGACTGTTTGTTTGATATATTTCTGTTCGTTGTCTTTCTTGCTGATTTTTTGCTGTTTGTTTTTGTGACTGTTTCTTGCTGAGTGCTTGTGTGATTTTTTGGGTGTTAGTTTTCTCTTTGTGTGTGTTCTTGCTTGATTGGTTGTGCTTGTTTTTGTGACAGATTTTTGTTGACTGGGGGTGATTGTTTTTGGAAGTATGACAGAGAGAAAGCGAAAGCTCAATTTTACTGTGGGGGAAAAAATAATTCTTGCCCGGGCCATTAGCGATTATGGGCGTTTCCTCCACGGCCCAGACAGTGCCAACACCACCCCGGCCAGGAGGAGGGAGATTTTGGACCTCATCACTGAGCAGGTCAATTCAGCGGGGGAGGGGGAGACACGGACCAGGTCTGGGATTGACAAAAAAATTAATGACCTCCGGCGTCTGGTCAAACAGAAGCTGGCCAAAATGCATGCCCATGCCAGGGGCACAGGAGGGGGCCCACCATGCCGTATTAGGCTGACAGCGGAGGAGCGTGCGGTGGCCCTGACCTTTCATCGGCATGAAGTTGAGGGCCTGCCCGGCTTTGACTCAAGTCCGGAGCCCGTGGTGCCAGGTAAGTATTTTTTTTAATATCAGGTGTGTAGCATGTGTGGGGGAGGGGGTGAAAGGGAATATGTGGCAAGTGTGTGGATCCTCCAACCTGTGAATGTTTTGTGTCATCCACAGATGTGCAGGAGGGTGCAGGGCCATCTGGCCTGACCGCACCATCCCCAGGACAGCAGCCTAATGAGGCCCCCCCAACAAGGCCGGAGTTCGCGGAGGAGGTTCAAGAGGAGGAGGAGAATCATGAGGAGGAGGAGTCCATGTCAGGCACTGGACTTTTGGTTTTTGAGGACTCTTCCCCTCTGGCTGGCAGCAGGCAGCCCTCCCTAAGGGGGAGCCCCCCCCTCCTCCCCCAACATGGCTCCCCTCCCAAGGGCCTCCCCTTCTCCCCGGCCACAAGCATCAGCTGGAGGCAGGATTTCGTCCCGGAACACCAGGGGGGTGGCCGATCTCCTGCCTGCCACTATGAGAAGGGACCAGGCCCTCCAGACCCGCCATCTGGGAAAGGTCAGCCAGACATTGGTGCGGATGGAGGAGAGCCTGTCCTCCATCAAGGATACGCTGGGGAACCTGGACTCCCACTCCCGGGCTTTCACAACCTGCCTAAACGACCTGCAGACTACATCAGCAGGCGTTGGGCAGGATGTGAGGGCCCTTACCCAGGCTATCCAGGCCAACACGGCAACACTTGGTGCTGCCCTGGACAGAATAGCCGTGGCCTTGGAGGGCAGAGATCAGGGGCTGCTCCTCCTTCCCTGGTTTTACCCCTCCCCATGAGTCTCCCCTGAGGAGCCGGGGCCGTGGCCGGGGGCGCTCCAGGCGTGGCTCGCGTAAAGGGCATTTAATTTTTTTTCCCCCTTTTTTTTTTTTGCTGGAAAATTTTTGATTTTGCTGGTAATTTTTTTTTTTGGGTTGTGAATGCTGTTTGAATGTGGGGGTGACATTCCTGACGGAAAAGGGGTGTCACCCTCAATTTTGGTGGAGAAGGGTTCCCCAGGACCAGGGAGAAGTGATCCCCAGGTCCGTGTAAATGATGTATGAATGTACATTTACATAATTGGAGCCTTGGCGTGGCGTTGCTGCTCACAAGTCCTGCATGGTGGACTGGTGCCAATCCAATTTGATGAGGATGTGGGGTGTGTGTGCTAGGGACCACAGTGGTGTGCATGCATGCATTCTCATTGTGTCATGATTAATGTGTGTGTTTAACGTGCAAAGATGCCCAATGTGAGTTGTCTCCTGGCTGCTCTTCCCTCACAAGACGGGGTAGCCTCGGTTAGGGGGGGATTGTCTGGTTCAGGGGTCAGGTCATCACGTAGGTCAATCTGCAGGCCCTTTCTTACTGCGAAGTTGTGCAGCATGCAACATGCACCGATGATCTGGCACACAAAGTTTGGGGAATACAAGAGGGTACCCCCAGACTTATCCAGGCATCGGAAACGTGACTTAAGGAGGCCAAAGGTGCGCTCCACCACTGCTCGTGTTTGGGCATGTGCTTGATTGTATCTTTCCTCTCCTGGGGTTTGGGGGTTCCGGATAGGAGTCATGAGATGGGGTCCCAGTGGATATGCAGAGTCACCTGTAAGGGAAAAGACAGGAGGATTTTAGTCATGCATGTGCCCCTTGTGATGTGTGCATCATGGGAGGGGATAGTCATGCCTGCCACCCATGTCACTCACCAACCAGCCAGGTGTCCCCATACACGTTCTGATCAAATTCCATTCGGATGTGGCATTGATTGTATATGTAGCTGTCATGGCTGGACCCTGGGTGTTTGGCACGGACGTGCCATATGAGGCCTTGGGCATCGACTATCACCTGTACGTTGATGGAGTGCCAATGCTTCCGATTGCGGTACATGTGCTCTGTCTCCTGGGGGGGCTGGAGTGCCACATGTGTGCAATCAATGGCCCCGATGGTGCGTGGGAATCTGGCAATTCTGTAGAAATCTTTCATTGCCTTCAGCCGCAGGTCCTCAGTGGTGGGTTTAATGATTTGGTTGGCCATGCGTCTGAGGATTGCAGGGACAACCTGGTGCACACATCTGCTCATGGAGGATTGTGACATCCCAGCCACCACTCCACTTGTATGCTGAAAAGAGCCACTGGCAAGGACATGGAGTGTTGCCATGACCTTGACCAGTGGCTGCACTGCATGTGAGCGTTGTGTTCGGCTGGTGATGTCCTCCTGCAGGGTTGTGGTTAATTCCAGGATGACATGAGGGGTGAATCTGAAGATGCGATACACCTCAGAATCACTCATGCCAAACAGGTCTATGCAGGTGCGGTATATCCTCTCCCGTGCCATCCTCCGTGCCATCCTCCGTGCCCTCATCCTTCTTTGTTCATCTAAAGTCAGTAGTATAGCTATGTGCGACGATGCCCCTGGCATGTTGGCATACAGATTGTTGTGCAACACGTGTGACTGCTGAGCTCCTCACTAACAGTGTTGCTTTATCTAACAAGTAGACTTTTTTTCTCTTTTTAGACCAGCTTTTATATGCTCTAATTTTAGACAGGACATTTTGCTGTTGCGCACACTGCGTAGCCTGCGCTGCCCCAACGTTCTTTTGTGGATCCCCGTAAGTCCCTCATTAGCATATTTGACTAGCAAATCAATGGTCTGTCTAGCGCAGTTTTGCGCGGACGGACGTGCCTGTCTAACGAAATTACGCTGGACCAAAAAAAGTAGATTTCTTGCGTATCTCGTTTTGGGGATGCCGTGCATCAAAACGCACGCGCACATTTAGACTTATGCACGCGCATCTCCTGTTGCGCAGGCGTAATCGCTCTGTGAATCTGGGCCAAAGTCCTTTCTGACACTTTTTGTTTACATGAAGACATTTTTTTTTTGCAAAAAAATTGCGTTGAACCCACAAACATTATATATTATTTTAAAGCAAAGGCCCTACAGATTAAAATGGTGGGTGTTCCATCTTTTTTTCCACCCAGTATTTGCGCAGCGATTTTTTAAACGCATTTTTTTGGCCAAAAATACATCTTTTTTAATTTTATTGCACTAAAACACACTAAATTGCCCAAATGTTTGATGAAATAAAAAGGGTGATCTTAGGCCGAGTACATAGATACCAAACACGACATGCTTTAAAATTGCGCACAAATGCGCAGTGGCGACAAACTACATACATTTTTAAAAGCCTCTACAGGTTACCACATTAGATTTATAGAGGAGGTCTACTGCTAAAATTACTGCCCTCGATCTGCCCTTCGCGGCGATACTTCATATGCATGGTATAATTGCTGTTTACATATGACTCCAGACCGACGCTTGCGTTTGCCTTTGCGCAAGAGCAGGGGGAGACAGGGATGCTTTTTTTTTTAATGTTGGCTGCCTGTTGGCTGAACGAAAAAAAAAGATTGATCGGTGGGTATGCCCACCATTAGAATACCTCCCTTCATCCACCCACTTCTAATGATGGGCATACATGCACCAGTTATATATGCCGAAGCATGGGGGCATCCTCCCGCAAAAAAGTTATGCCGCTCACACATGTATGTACGCTGCATAGCTTCCGACGGAATTTCGATCGTATGCACACGGCATTAGGAGCAAAATCGCTACTCCGCCCCTAATGCCCCCATGCTTTGGCATATATGCTCTTTTTTTAACTGTGGTGGTGAAATCACCTCACACAGTGTTGGAGTCGCGGCTTTAAATATCGTGGGAGCAAACGCTGTTGCTGTCACACTAAATAAATCCGCGATGCAACTGAATAGCGTACCTGCTAAGCAAATGATGGTTAACATTAACCACTTAAGACCCGGACCAATACGCTGGCAAATGACCCAAGGGGTTTTTGCGATTCGGCACTGCGTCGCTTTAACAGACAATTGCGCGGTCGTGCGACGTGGCTCCCAAACAAAATTTGCGTCCTTTTTTTCCCCACAAATAGAGCTTTCTTTTGGTGGTATTTGATCGCCTCTGCGATTTTTATTTTTTGCGCTATATACAAAAATAGAGCGACATTTTTGAAAAAAAATCAATATTTTTTACTTTTTGTTATAATAAAAAAACAATAAACTAAATTTTAGTCAAACATTTAGGCCAAAATTTATTTAGCCACATGTCTTTAGTAAAAAAAAAATCGCATTAAAAAAAAATTAGCTACCTAGCGGGAACAGCGACACTAATACAGCGATCAGAAAAATGATCGCTTAGTGACGCTGGCAATAGGGAGTGAAAGGGTTAACTAGGGCAGTGATCAAGGGGTTAAAACTTTATTGGGGGGGGTGGGGGGGGCTACCCTGACACTAACACTGACTGACTGTCACACTGTCTGTCACACTGACACTAAATACAGTAATCATACATGTATGATTACTGCATTCAGTGACACTGTGACAGGGGGGAGGGGGGGGGGGGGGCGATCGCGGGGGTTAAATGTGTTTGTGTGTGTGTCAGTGTGCTGTTTGGTGCAGGACTTACTTGTTCTGTAGTGATCTCTCCTCAGCGGCGCTTGAAACAAACGCCGAGGGAGAGATCACGCCGCTTCCTCCTTCCTGTGTTTACACAGGAGGAGGAAGTGACAGGTCAGGCGGGCGCGCGCATTGGCTGGGAGCGATCCGGAGGGGGCGGATGAAAACGGATAGCCGCCCCCACTTGTCGGATCGCTCCTGCAGCCGCGCGGACCGCCGCATGTACGGGGGGGGGGTCCGATCGGACCCCCGATCCCCCCCAAGGCACCAACGTATATATACGTTGATGTGCCTGTCGGTGCCATTCTGCCGACGTAAATGTACATGCGGCGGTCCTTAAGTGGTTAAAACAAAGTAACATTACATTTTAACAGTAAGATCTTATCATACCATACCTGCAAAGCAAATACCAAAAAATAAAAAAACAGTAAAAAATAAATTAACGCAACCTGTGCCTAAAAAATATATATGCCGAAGCATGGGGGCATCCTCCCTCAAAAAAAGTTATGCCGCGTACACACGGTTCAACTTTTCCACGGGCAAGCTTCCGATGGAATTTCGATCGTATGTATGCGGCACTAGGAGCAAAATCGCTCCGCCCCTAATGCCCCCATGCTTCGGCATATATGCTCTTTTTTTAACTGTGGTGGTGAAATCACCTCCTACAGTGTTGGAGTCGCGGCTTTATATATCGTGGGAGCAAACGCTGTTGCTGTCACGCTAAATAAATCCGCGATGCAACTGAATGGCGTACCTGCTAAGCAAATGATGGTTACCAATAAAACAAAGATTACAGTATAACATACCATACCTGCAAAGCAAATACTATAAAAAAAAAAGTAAAAATAGAGAGAATAGATATAGAACAATAGTGAGTGGACAATAGAGAGTGAACATAAGAGAACAACAAAGAGAGGAGAAAAATACAACCACAACTATTTTTGGATTTTTTATATTTTTTTGTGTGAGTTTTTTAGATTTTTTCCCCACCTTTTTTCACTTTTACAGGGAGTGCAGAATTATTAGGCAAATGAGTAGTTTGACCACATCATCCTCTTTATGCATGTTGTCTTACTCCAAGCTGTATAGGCTCGAAAGCCTACTACCAATTAAGCATATTAGGTGATGTGCATCTCTGTAATAAGGGGTGTGGTCTAATGACATCAACACCCTATATCAGGTGTGCATAATTATTGGGCAACTTCCTTTCCTTTGGCAAAATGAGTCAAAAGAAGGACTTGACAGGCTCAGAAAAGTAAAAAATAGTGAGATATCTTGCAGAGGGATGCAGCACTCTTAAAATTGCAAAGCTTCTGAAGCGTGATCATCGAACAATCAAGCGTTTCATTCAAAATAGTCAACAGGGTCACAAGAAGCGTGTGGAAAAACCAAGGCGCAAAATAACTGCCCATGAACTGAGAAAAGTCAAGCGTGCAGCTGCCAAGATGCCACTTGCCACCAGTTTGGCCATATTTCAGAGCTGCAACATCACTGGAGTGCCCAAAAGCACAAGGTGTGCAATACTCAGAGACATGGCCAAGGTAAGAAAGGCTGAAAGACGACCACCACTGAACAAGACACACAAGCTGAAACGTCAAGACTGGGCCAAGAAATATCTCAAGACTGATTTTTCTAAGGTTTTATGGACTGATGAAATGAGAGTGAGTCTTGATGGGCCAGATGGATGGGCCCGTGCCTGGATTGGTAAAGGGCAGAGAGCTCCAGTCCGACTCAGACGCCAGCAAGGTGGAGGTGGAGTACTGGTTTGGGCTGGTTAATCAAAGATGAGCTTGTGGGGCCTTTTCGGGTTAAGGATGGAGTCAAGCTCAACTCCCAGTCCTACTGCCAGGTTCTGGAAGACACCTTCTTCAAGCAGTGGTACAGGAAGAAGTCTGCATCCTTCAAGAAAAACATGATTTTCATGCAGGACAATGCTCCATAACACGCGTCCAAGTACTCCACAGCGTGGCTGGCAAGAAAGGGTATAAAAGAAGAAAAACTACTGACATGGCCTCCTTGTTCACCTGATCTGAACCCCATTGAGAACCTGTGGTCCATCATCAAATGTGAGATTTACAAGGAGGGAAAACAGTACACCTCTCTGAACAGCGTCTGGGAGGCTGTGGTTGCTGCTGCATGCAATGTTGATGGTGAACAGATCAAAACACTGACAGAATCCATGGATGGCAGGCTTTTGAGTGTCCTTGCAAAGAAAGGTGGCTATATTGGTCACTGATTTGTTTTTGTTTTGTTTTTGAATGTCAGAAATGTATATTTGTGAATGTTGAGATGTTATATTGGTTTCACTGGTAAAAAAGAAATAATTGAAATGGGTATATATTTGTTTTTTGTTAAGTTGCCTAATAATTATGCACAGTAATAGTCACTTGCACACACAGATATCCCCCTAAAATAGCTAAAACTAAAAACAAACTAAAAACTACTTCCAAAAATATTCAGCTCTGATAATAATGAGTTTTCTGGGTTCATTGAGAACATGGTTGTTGTTCAATAATAAAATTAATCCTCAAAAATACAACTTGCCTAATAATCCTGCACTCCCTGTATAAAAACTGTTAACTGAGCATTGCAGATTATGGTCTCTCAAAATTTGATGGCCATCACATCTTCCGAGACCCTGTGTTAATGTGCCTAGGACTGTGTGGTGCCGTACCCTATGCTAATACTCAACTAGTGTGTGGTAGCGTTTGAAACATTCACCAATGCAGAGACCAGGTTGGTCAGGACAGTCGGGACAATAAAAGCGGGTGTCACGCCTAAATCTGAGTTTGCTGCAGACACGACATCTTTTTTGGCGGGTTTTTTGGGCAGGGGTACCAGAGAGGATAAAAGGAAAATGCCTCTCATACAGCCGGCTCACTGCATTTGCGTTGGGAAGGTGGGGCTAAGCACCGTCTGGAAACAGAAGGGCTTCGGCGATCTCTTCCTGGAATTTTAGGAAGGATCCAGTCCGTCCTGAAGCTCTGTATAGCACATGAGCATTCAGCAAAGCCAATTGAAACAAATAAACAGACACTTTTTTGTACCAGCGTCTGGCCTTACGGGTAATTAGGTACGGCGCCAACAACTGGTCATTGAGGTCCACCCCTCCCATGTTAAGGTTGTACTCGTGGATACAGAGGGGTTTCTCCACAACACCAGTCGCCGTAGGAATTTGGACTGCCGTGTCTGCGCGAAGCATGGACAGAACGAAAACATTCCGTGAATCCCTCCACTTCACTGCTAACAAATTATTACACTGTAAGCAGGCTCTCTCCCCCCGACTAATACGGGATTCTACAAGCCGTTGGGGGAAGCCCCGGCGATTAGGTCGCATTGTGCCACATGCGCCAATTCCAGAATCAAAAAGATGACTAAAAAGTGGCACGCTAGTGTAATAATTGTCCACGTACAAGTGGTACCCCTTTCCGAATAAGGGTGACACCAATTCCCAGACTATCCTACCAGCGCTCCCTATGTAATCAGGGCAATTCTCCGGCTCTACGTGACTGTCTTTTCCCTCGTAAACCATAAAGCTACATGTATAGCCTGTTGCCTTGTCACAGAGCTTCTACATCTTGACCCCGTATCTGGCACACTTGCTGGGAAGGTATTGTTTGAATGACAAGCGACCAGAAAACTTAATCAGGGACTCATCAACGCAGATAACTTGATGGGGATTATACAAGGCTGCAAACTGTTCGTTGAAGTGGTTTACGAGGGGCCAAATTTTGTAGAGCCGATCGAATCCAGGGTCTCCCCGAGGACGACAGAGTTCATTGTCACTAAAATGCATGAACCGCAAGATCTGCTCGTATCGTGTCCTGGACATGGAGGCAGAGAAAATGGGCATATAGTGAATTGGGCGCGTGGACCAATACAACCGCAGTTCACTCTTTTTAGTAATGCCCATGAGGAGGGTAAGGCCCAGAAAGATCTTAAATTCGGAAACCATAATTGGCTTCCAATCTCTGGCAAGGGACAGGTGGGGATTAGCGGCGATGTGTTGACCAGCATATAAATTGCTTTGGTCCACAATAGATCTATTCAACAGTGAATAAAAATCCAGTGACGTAAAATCAACTGTTTCCACCTGAATTCCGGGTTGGCCAGTGAATGGGGGAAGTACGGGTGCTGCAGAAGTGGTGGAGACCCAATCAGGATTGGCGAATGCAGCAGGAAGGGCACTATGGGCACGAGGGGCCTGTCTTTGTCGTCTTCTTCTTGGTGGCAGTGGGACACAACTTGTGCTTGCCACCTCGCCAGCTTGAACTGCACTTATGGGACTCGCCACATCACCAAGTGTTACTGCAGTGCTGGATGTATGTCCAGGATGTACTAGGCCGCTGGTGCTTGCCAGTTCACCAGAAGGAATAGCGGCGCTAGTATTACTCTGCCCCATACGAGAGCCCTGCGGTTCTTGCACCTCAGCGACAGCAGAAGATCGGGGTCTGCTACGCCTGACCCTAGCAGGGACCACAACTCCGTCGTCAGAGCTATCTGTCAGGGAGCCACTGTCGTCTACAGGATCATATGAGCTTGAATTTGACAGATGCGTGACCTCCTCATCACTATCTGACAGGCTCATAAACAAGTAGGCCTCTTCATCACTGTACATTCGATTTGCCATTTTGGGCTCTAAATTTAGGGGTACAGTGGTAAGATTCACAGGAAAAAAAGCATTTGACCTGTTAGCGACAGTCAAACGCTACCAAAAAACTGTTAGCGATCGCAGAGATCAGGCCTGACTCTGCGAATGCTGCAGTTATGTGTTTTTGTGTTTTGTGTCAGTGATCGATCGATCGATACTGCACTTGGTTGGGCTGGGCTGGGCGAAGGTGCTAAACGCAGGTGCTAGCAGGTATCTGGGCTGATCCCGCTAACAATGCGTTTTTGGGAACCCTAAACTGCAGGGGACGCTAGTATAGATCTGATCAGATCAGCTATCGATCAGTTCAGATACTATACCACTAAGGGGGGGTGTATGGTGCGTGCGTGGGTGTTAGCGCTACTGGCACTAATCTGACGCTGCCTGGGGCGACGCAGACCCTATCTGGCGCTAAAACCAAACTTTGATCACCCGCCAGGCAATCAGGGGGTTAAAACTTTATTGCAAAAAATATGGCGGGTGCCTTGATGCTATAAAAAATAAACTAGCTAAGAGAGAGCAGCATTTCCCCTAGCAATGTTTACAAAACATTGGCAGAGGAAAACAACCATTGGCTGAGGGTGATCAGCAGGTCCAGGCCAGATTTTATTGGCCTGGACCTGATGAGTGATCGGTTCTGTATCAAATCCGATCGTCGGGAACGGCGGGGGGGGCGTGCGCGCGCGCCCCACAGCTGTTCATGTGTAGGACGTAGAGCTACGTGCTCCCGTGTAGCAGTGCCACCTCCCCGCAGTAATATGACGGCGGGCGGTCAGCAACTAGTTCAGGAGTGAAATGAAGACAAAGAAAAATGGATAGCCGCACTCCAAAACCTGATGGGTGGTCTTTTATTCAATAGACAGCATGTATAAAAATAGGGTCACAGCTGTAGAAACAAGGAACAGCCGACGCGTTTCGCACTGGATCAGTGCTTATTCAAGCCATGAATAAGCACTGATCCAGTGCGAAACGCGTCGGCTGTTCCTTGTTTCTACAGCTGTGACCCTATTTTTGTACATGCTGTCTATTGAATAAAAGACCACCCATCAGGTTTTGGAGTGCGGCTATCCATTTTTCTTTGTCTTCATTTTGCTTAGTGCACCGCCAGCACCCTTGGTATCCTGCACCACCTGTAACCATTTAGTGATCCCACCTGGAGCGGTGACTCCTTTCTCTCTATAGTTCAGGAGTGGTTGGGGAAGCCAGACATTGCGCCCTCAACAACAGATAACGCAGGGTTCCCCGCTGAAAGCTAAATGTGAAAAAACCCTTACAGGTCGGCTACGGCGTGGGGTCCCCCCAAATTCACACCAGACCCTCAGGTCTGCTATGGATTTGAGGGAAACGCCTACGCAAAAATAAAAATGATGTAGGGTCCCCCCAAAATCCATATCAAACCCTTATCTGAGCATGCAGCTTGGCAGACCAGGAAAAGAGGGGGAGCAAGCACTCCCCCCTCCTGAACCATACCAGGTCACATGCACTCAACAAGGGGGGCATGCACCGGTCAATGACGTCACAAGGGCAGCTATGCCACCAACTGTCAGACAGCAAAGCTGGCAGACGACGGGAGCAGAGCTTTTTTGCGGGTCAGCAGTGATGGCGGGCATCATGATTGACAATGGATCTACACTGGGGGACATTTTTTTTTTAATAAATATAAAAAAACTGTCTGTTTTTTTTTCTTTTTGACAATGTACCCCATACTCATTCATATGGAGGGCCCGGAATCTGAGAACCCCCTTGTTAAATGGTTCCACATTCCAATAAGCCCCCTACCCGCAGACCCCCACAACCGTCGGCCAGGGTTGCGAGGAAGAGGTTCTTGTCCTCATCAACATTGGGTTAAGGACATGTGGCCTAGTATGGTTAGAGAGGGGGGGTGCTCGCTCATCCCCCCTTTCCTGCCCTGCCAGGCTCCATGCTCGGATAAGGCCTCGTACACACGAGGCAATAGATTTGTTCAAAACGGTCTGTCCAACCAATTTGAACAAATCTGTCTGCTGTCATTTTGGTTTGCTCGCGTGTACACACAAGCAAACCAAAATCCCCGCCAGCAGACAGCGCGCTGACGTGTCGGTGACGTTGACGCCACCACGTCACCGCACCAGGAAGTAAAACACTTCCGCGCATGCGTCGAAATCATTCGGCGCCGGTGCGAGACGACATGTCTGCTGGTAAGTGTACTAACCAGCAGACATGTCGGGCGGACGGGTTCCCACCCGATAGATTTCAAAGCATGCTTTGAAATCTGTCGGGTGGCCAAATCCGTCGGCTCGCCCGTACACACGATCGAATCTGTCTGCTGAAACGGTCTAGCAGATCGTTTCCAGCAGACAGATTTGATCGTGTGTACGAGGCCTAAAGGTCTGGTATGGATTTTGGCATACTGTAAATGCAATGCTATAGTAAAAAAAGAAACAAAAAAATGACTTTCCATTTCCTGAACTACTGACAGAGGCAGTCAAGACAAATAGGGCCAGATTCAGGTAGAAGTTACGCGGCTTATCTGTAGATAAGCCGCGTAACTTCTAACCTACACTGTCGTATCTGTTTTCTGTATTCAGAAAACAAGATATGCCGGGATTGAGTTCAGATACGAGCAGCGTAATTGTATTTCGCCGTCGTATCGAAACTGCAATTTTAAAATGGCCGGTAGGGGCGTTCCCGCTGATTTACGCCGAGAATATGTAAATCAGCGAGATACGCCAATCCACGATCTTACGCGGGACCGACGCTGTGACTTTACGGCGTTTCCGTAAGAGATACGCGGCGTAAAGAAAAACATGCCCCCTAGCTGGCGTATCCTATGTTAAGTATGGCCGTCGTTCCCGCGTCGAATTGAAAAAGTTTCACGTCGTTTGCGTAACTCGTCCGTGAATGGGGATTGACGTCATTGACGTTCACCTGGAAAACACTGTCCTAATGTGGAGCATGCGCACTGGGATACATTGACGGCCGGCGCATGCGGAGTGCGTTCGCCGCGGGATCGCGCCTAGTTTAAATACTACACGCCCCCTACCCGCCCAATTTGAATTCCGCCGGCCCATTTTCGCTACGCCGCCACAACTTTAGGAGCAAGTGCTTTGTGAATACAGTACTTTCTCCTAAAGTTTCGGCGGAGTAACGTAAATAAGCAACGTTACGCCAGAATAAAGATTCGCCAATCTACCTGAATCTGGCCCATAGTCTATATGTAGTTTTGATGACAGAAGATTACTGAATCTTTACCAATCTCAAACAGATTTACAGCATGAATTGGGAAATAATTGAAAGAAAAAATAAAATTAGGAAAATAAGAAAATACTTTAAGGTCTAAACACTTTCAGGAATAAATACCTTGGTTGACTGGAGTGCTGTGTCTAGTTGAAGCCTCTATGGATTTGAGGGGCGTGAAGTGCTTTGCAGGGCTTTTAAGGTCCAACAAAATGGTTGATAGCCCCTCTACATCAATAATTGATCTGCAAAACACACAGGAATGTTGTTTATTCCACCTTTATCTGTTTATATATTACTAAACAGGTAATTCTAGTGTCTGGTAGTGTACAGTATAGTTAAAAAATAGGGGCAAAAATCGTTTGCCCACACTTCTCTTATGGATTACAGGAGTGCACTTACTTGTGCTCTCCTGTGACCCAGGTTTAGCTTTAGCCCGCTGTTGGCTGACATCACAGAGGCAGTCCATGCTCTGCGGGGTCCTGATAATTATGTTGGTATCCGCCCAGATGACTGAACAGCAGCTGACTGCCCTGTGTCTTCTCACACAGTTTTTGGGGTGCCCAATTTGCAAAAACATTACAACCCACTGTGACAAACGTGGGTCAGATCATGGCCCTTTTCACTAACTTATGACAAATGATTGGTCAACCTCACACTGCGCTGTCACTGACACGCAACAATGACATTCTCAGCCCCACCCTGCACACACATTTTCAAGCTTCTAGGACCCTAATCTATGTGCCAACAGGCTGAGAGCGATTATTACTTAGTTTAGTTAACCACTTTCCGACCAGCCGCCGCCATTAAACTGTGGCAGGTTGGCACGATCCCGCGAGCCGTCGCAGCTGTTCGTCGGCTCCTTTAAGCGGGATAGCAGGTGTGCACGCCGCCTCATCATGGGGGTGTCGATTCTCATGACAGGCGGTCGCGATGTCTGCTGGCCACGAGCGATCGTGGGCACGAGAGGCAGAACAGGGACGCGTGTGTAAACACACAAATTCCTGTTCTGTGAGGAATGACAGATCGTGAGTTCCTAATAGCTAGGAACCATGATCTGTCATTTCCTCTAGGTCAGTCCCCTCCCCCCACAGTTAGAAACACACCTAGGGAACACAATTAACCCTGTGATTACCCCCTAGTGTTAACCCTTTCCCTGCCAGTGACATTTATATAGTAAAACAGTGAATTGTTATAGCACTCAGCACTGATCGCTGTACAAATGCCAATGGTCCCAAAAATGTGTCAAAATTGTCCGATGTGTCCGCCATAATGTCCAGATAAAAATCGCAGATCGCCACCAGTACTAGTAAAAATTTATAATAATAAAAATGCTAAAAATCGATCCACTATTTTGTAGACGCTATAACTTTAAATATACGCTTACTGTGATTTTTATTACCAAAAATATGTAGAAGAATACATATCAGCCTAAACTGAGAAAGAAATTTTTTTTTTTTTTTTTAAGGGGATATTTGTTATAGCAAAACGTACAAAATATAATTTTTTTTTTAAATTGTCGCTCTTTTTTTGTGTATAGCGCAAAAAATAAAAACTGCAGAAATGATCAAATACCACCAAAAGAAACTATGGGCCAGATTCACAGAGCGATTACGCCGGCGTAACAGGAGATGCGCTGCATAAGTCTAATTTTGCGCATGCGTTTCAATGTGCCGCATCCCCAAAACGAGATACGCAAGAAATCTACTTTTTTTTGACCGGCGTAATTTCGATAGACCGGCGTATCCATCCATGCAAAACTGCGCTAGACACACCATTGATTTGCTATTCAAATATGCAAATGAGGGAGTTACGGGGATCCACAAAACAATGTTGTTGCAGCGCAGGCTACGCGCTGTGCGCAACAGCTGCACGTCCTGTCTAAAATTAGACCATATAAAAGGTGGTATAAAATTAGACAATCCGTCTATATGTCAGCTAAAGCAACACTGTTAGTGAGGAGCTGAGCAGTCACACTTGCTGAACAACAAACTTTATGCCAAGATGCCCGGAGCATCCTTGCTCATAGCTATACTAATGACTTTAGAGGAGCAAAGAAGGAGGAGGGCACGGGAGAGGATATACCGCACCCGCATAGACCTCTTTGGCATGAGTGATTCTGAGGTGTATCGCATCTTCAGATTCACCCCTTATGCCATCCTGGAATTAACCATAACCCTGCAGGATGACATCACCAGCCGAACACACCGCTCACATGCAGTGAAGCCACTGGTCAAGGTCCTGGCAACACTCCATTTCCTTGCCAGTGGCTCTTTTCAAAGAACAAGTGGAGTGGTGGCTGGGATGTCCCAATCCTCCATGAGCAGATGTGTGCACCAGGTTATCCCTGCAATCCTCAGACGCATGGCCAACCAAATCATCAAACCCACCACTGAGGACCTGCAGCTGAAGACAATGACAGATTTCTACAGAATTGCCAGATTCCCACGCACCGTGGGGGCCATTGATTGCACACATGTGGCCCCCCCATGAGACAGAGCACATATACCGCAATCGAAAGCATTGGCATTCCATCAACGTACAGGTGATAGTCGATGCCCAAGGCCTCATATGGCACGTCCGTGCCAAACACCCCGGATCCAGCCATGACAGCTACATATACAATCAGAGCCCCATCCCAATGGATTTCGAACAGAACGTGTATGGGGACACCTGGCTGGTTGGTGAGTGACATGGGTGGCAGGCATGACTGCCCCCCCCCATGATGCACACATTACAAGGGGCACATGCATGACTAACATCCTCCTGTCTTTTCCCTTACAGGTGACTCTGCATATGAACTGGGACCCCATCTCATGACTCCTATCCGGAACCCCCAAACCCCAGGAGAGGAAAGATACAATGAAGCCCACGCCCAAACACGTGCAGTGGTGGAGCGCACCTTTGGCCTCCAGAAGTCACGTTTCCGATGCCTGGATAAGTCAGGGGGTACCCTGTTGTATTCCCCCAACTTCGTGTGCCAGATCATCGGTGCATGTTGCATGCTGCACAACTTCGCTGTGAGAAAGGGCCTGCAGATTGACATACGTGATGACCTGACCCCTGAACCAGACAATCCCCCCCTAAGCGAGGCGCCCCCGTCTTCTGAGGGAAGTGCAGCCAGGAGACAGCTCACATTAGGCATCTTTGAAAGTTAAACACACACATTAATCATGGCACAATGAGAATGCATGCATGCACACCACTGTGGTCCCTAGCACACACACCCCACATCCTCATCAAATTGGATTAGCACAAGCCCACCATGCTGGACTTGTGAGCAGCAACGCCACACCACAGCTCCAATTATGTCACTGTACATTCATACACCATTCACACGGACCTGGGGATCACTTTCCCCTGGTCCTGATGAACCCTTCTCCACAAATGAGGGTGACACCCCTTTTCCGGCAGGAATGTCACCCCCACATTCCGAAATCATTCAGATTGATTGAGATGCTATGGCAGGACCTCAAGAAAGTGATTCACACTAGACATCCCAAGAATATTGCTGAACTGAAACAGTT
The DNA here is from genome assembly GCA_029574335.1 of Rana kukunoris. Lineage (NCBI taxonomy): Eukaryota > Metazoa > Chordata > Amphibia > Anura > Ranidae > Rana > Rana kukunoris. Next base: position 298,310,584 of record CM056050.1, read on the forward strand.
CTGTAAAGAGGAATGGTCAAGAATTACTTCTGACCACGTCTGATCTGCAACTACAGAAAATGTTTGGTTAAAGTTATTGCTGCCAAAGGAGGTTCAATCAGTTATTAAATCCAAGGGTTCACATACTTTTTCCACGTGCACTGTGAATGTTTGCATGGTGTGTTCAATAAAAACATGGCAACATTTAATTCTTTGTGTGTTATTAGTTTAAGCAGACTGTGATTGTCTATTGTTGTGACCTATAAGATCAGATCACATTTTATGACCAATTTGTGCAGAAATCCGTATCATTCCAAAAGGGTTCACATACTTTTTTTTGCAACTGTATTTGTAAAAAAAAGGTATTACAAAGAAAACAAAGAGACAACAATGCAACAGCAAGACAAACATGTAAAAAATTAAAGTATGTGCTGTAGACTCCAGTGAATAAGCAAGACAATAAGGTAGCTCAAGTCCTCTTAGCTGTTCTTTGGTTTGATGTTAAATAAGAGGACAGCCTTTTTTTCTTGTTGGTAAGGGGGGTTTCAACAAAAACAACTTTACCAATGGGGTGTGGCTCCTGAATGAATGAATGAATGAAGAACTTATATAGCGCAGCACATGCGAAGTAAATCGCCTCTGGGCGCTTGTTGTTCCTGTCTCCTTTGAGATCAAAAGAGATGCGTCTTAATCTTTCTCTTGAAGACTAAGTAGTTCTCCTCCAGCCGAATGCTGGCTGGTAAGGCGTTCCATAGTCTGGGACCTTGGACAGCGAATCTCCTGTCACCTTTGGACTTGTATCTGGCTTTCGGTATCTGAAGCCGATTTTGATTGGTGAATCGTAGAATACGATTGGGATTGTGAACTTTTAATTTTTCGCATAGATAATGGGGAGCATTCCCATGGATACATCTATGCGTTAGACAGAGAGCTTTAAAGGAGATTCTGTCTTTAACTGGTAGCCAGTGAAGGGATCTCAGTGAAGATGAGATTGATTCCCAGGGTTTTTTCCCAGTCACAAGTCTGGCGGCCGTATTTTGAACGACTTGAAGACGAGCGATTTGGTACTTGGGGAGTCCGAGGTAAAGGGCATTTGCATAGTCCAGTCTGGAGTTTACAATCGCTCCCACCACGAACGCTATGTCTTTCTTGGGAATAAAAGGCGTGAGTCTGCGTAGTAGGCGCAGCAGATGGTGAGATCCGCTGACTACTGACCCTATTTGTGCGTTCATTGTCATGTCGGAGTCAAAGATGACCCCAAGACTTTTGACTTTGGCGCTAGGGGTGATGATTTTGCCCAGAATGGGCGGCGGGATCCAGGTTGTTGTCGATTGATTCCTACGCTTGGCGTGAAACAGAAGAAGTTCTGTTTTCGCTCCGTTGAGTTTGAGATAACTCTTTGTCATCCAGTCCTCTATCAAAGAGATGGACAAAAAGTGGGGGTGGTGGCGCTGTCGCTGATGTGTTGTATAACTAGCCCGATATATAACCACTCGGTTGATATATAGGTTCTATTAGGGCAACATTCCCTGTGTTAAATATCTGCCTGATGATTATGATGGTGAGTATGTTACTCTGGATCACAGACAAAAGATGTATGTCGGTGTTGCTACATAACATGAGTATAAAATGCAAAGTATACTATAGGTGGATAAGATGTCCACACCCTGCTTACCACAGTAAAAAAATTGTGGTTAAAAACCTTTACAAAGCCTAGTTCACATATACATATGAGCTAAGTCCCGTAATCAAATGAAAGAAAGCAGTAAGTACAGGTGGTGTCAAAAAGACATAAACGCATATAATACAAAAGTCCATAAAGCAGATATAATCAAGTTTGTAGTGAAGAGTTCACAGCCCACGGACTCTTCCAGTGCAGTGTATTTGCTATGCCTACACCTATCTAGGTGGTTTGGCAACAGATTTTATATAATATATATTTTTGTTGGTCCCCTTTTTTATCTTACTTTGTATACTGCCAGCCGTGCTCTATTTTTATTGGCTATCTCATAGCCGGCTACCAATATACATTTCTTGTATTTTTTGTATATATACAAAAAAATTTTTTTTGTTGTATTTTTTGTATATACATATATATATTTTTTTGCATACGCCTTTCTTGGCAGTGTCAATAAAACTATTTTAAAACATATTACGCTATGGGAACCTGTTTTCTTTGATTTGGAGGAAACCTGACAGTTAACCATACTTGAACACCTACATCAAGAATACCCACCAGGAACTGTGGACAAGGAAACAACGGCACCAAGGAACAACTGACCGTCTGATACGCACTCTACCCCTGCAGGGGTGATTGCTTGAATGAATGAATGAATGAAAACTTGTATAGCGCGACACATGCGAACTGAATCGCCTCTGGGCGAGTGGGGATCCACAAGGGGGAGCACCGGACCCACTGCGAGTTAACACCTGATGCATTGTTAAGATCACCTACCCACATAGGTGCACCCTGAACTCTTCACTACAAACTTGATTATATCTGCTTTATGGACTTTTGTATTATATGCGTTTATGTCTTTTTGACACCACCTGTACTTACTGCTTTCTTTCATTTGATTACGGGACTTAGCTCATATGTATATGTGAACTAGGCTTTGTAAAGGTTTTTAACCACAATTTTTTTACTGTGGTAAGCAGGGTGTGGACATCTTATCCACCTATAGTATACTTTGCATTTTATACTCATGTTATGTAGCAACACCGACATACATCTTTTGTCTGTGATCCAGAGTAACATACTCACCATCATAATCATCAGGCAGATATTTAACACAGGGAATGTTGCCCTAATAGAACCTATATATCAACCGAGTGGTTATATATCGGGCTAGTTATACAACACATCTGCGACAGCGCCACCACCCCCACTTTTTGTCCATTTATTTCATTATACTCCCTCAGGGGAGTTATATTTAGGGGGGGCAGCAGTCGCCTACTATACCTTAACCCATCACCCTTATATACTATCCTAAGCGCAGTTTATCCTCCTTTCTCTATCAAAGAGAGGCATGTCTCTAGGTTGAGGTGGTGATCCTTTTTATTGCAAATGCGGAAGTACAGTTGCGTGTCGTCTGCATAAGAGTGATATAGCAGTTTTTGGCTGCTGATGATTTCGAACAGAGGACGCACATAGATGTTGAATAACATCGGCGACAGGGGAGATCCTTGAGGGACCCCGCACGATAATGTGCGTTGTTCAGAAGTGAAGAGTCCTAGCTTCACTATTTGCGATCGGTTTTCCAAAAAAGAGGAAAACCAGGATAGATCGCTTTCTGCGACTTTAGCTATTTTAGCCAGCCGAGTCAATAACAGCTTGTGATCAACTGTATCAAAGGCTGCGCTTAGGTCCAGCAGAACCAGAAGAGAAGATTCTCCTTCGTCTGTGGCCTCGAGAACGTCGTCCCATATCTTAAGCAATGCTGTTTCTGTCCCGTGTCCGGGACGGAATCCTGATTGAAATGGGTCGAGTAAGTTGTGGGTATCTAGATGCTGTTGCAGCTGCTGTACCACTGCTTTCTCCATTACCTTGGAGAGAACATTTAGGCCTGTTATGGGGCGCCAGTTGAGTGGATCCTTAGAATCCAGGGTGGCTTTCTTCAAGATGGGTTGAATGAAGCCCTCCTTCAACTGGGAGGGCATTATGCCCTCCCTGAAGGATTGGTTGATAAGCTGCGTGACAGGAGGTGCCAAGATGTCGGCGCATTCCTTCAGGAGTTTGGTGGGGATAATATCATTTGGCGCAGTGCTGTTGCGCAGAGTGCCGATGATATTTTTAGTGGTCTGAATGGAGATGGGTTCCAGCGTGAACTCACCTAACTGTGGTGAATTACTGCCGGTGCTGTGTAAATGACTACGGGGGGGGGGGGGGGGGGGGGGCTGGGAGAGAAATTGTTTTGCTGAATGCTTTGCCGGATTGCCTCAATTTTGTTAATGAAGCAATCCGATAACTCATCGCAAAATTCTTGTGTATCCAAGTTGGGGGCTTCAAGACATCCTAGATTCATGGTCTGAGTGACCAGCTTGAAGAGTTCACGGGGGCGATTTAGGGCACCGTTGATAGCCTCAGAAAAATAGTTTTTCTTGGCTTCGAAGATTTGCTTGTAGTATTTTCTAGTTATTACCTTGTAGATCGAGAGGTTCTCATCTGAAGAGTTTCTTTTCCAAGCTGCTTCTGCCCTTCTGCGCTCTTGCTTCAGTAACGCCAGCTGGTTGTTGAACCAGCCGGAGTTATTTTTCCTGATCTGGGTCTTTCGTTTCGGCGCTATCAAGTCAGCTGACTGCAATAGTGCTGTGTTTATGGCCTCCAGTGTTTCTTCCGCTGTTTGGTGCGGCTGAATTGTGTTTATTTTTTTCCCCTAACGTGGCTTTGAAGAGTTCCGAGTGGAGCTTCTTCTGACATCTGGTCCAGTGTGTTGTCACTGGATTTGATGTTTTTGTTAAGGGGGGGAATTCGGAAATAATGAATTTAATTGCATGGTGATCTGTCCATGGCAATGGTTCATTTTCCAAGATTTTAATTTCCAGATCTTGTCTGAAAATAAGATCGAGCGTATGACCTGAAGCATGTGTGGGCCCACATACTAGTTGCTGAAGCCCTAATCCTTCCAGGTGGTCGATGCAGGCGTCGGCAATGGGGTCTTGCGGGGAGTTGGCCCAAAGGTTGAAGTCCCCGAGCAGCAAAAGGTGTTTGCTGTTCAGGGTATAGGTGGAGACAAAGTCCGTCAAAGATGGGAGCAGCTGCGACTTGGGGCCAGGTGGCCTATAGCAGAGTAGAATCCGGACGGTCTCCTGACCGTTTACTTGCAGTTGAAGAGTAAGGGTTTCCATGAATGGAAGAGGGTTTTGGAGGCTTGGTTTTGTGATCGCAAGACGAGTCTTATGGATCACCGCCAGTCCTCCTCCTCTTTGCCCTATTCTGTTTTCCGTTATAATACGGTAGTTTTCTGGCACCAATTCTCCTAGAATGGTGTTACAGTCGGCTGTGAGCCAGCTCTCTGTAATAAAGAGGCAGTCTAAGTCATGTTGCAATAAGAAATCATGGATTTCTAATCGGTGTTTTACTGCCGATCTAGTGTTGATCAAAGCACATGATATGTGCTTAGGCTGGGGTAAATGGCTGCGACTTCTGGCAGTCGATCGTCGATCGATCCTCAAAAGTCGCAGATTTCTTAGGGCTTTTTTGGTGGCGGCCGGCAGAATTGCAGCAGATCGACCCAGATCCCAAATGATCTCCGCCGAGTATTGCCGATTAACCATGGCCGCCGTGGAACCAAGGGCGGGGGGGAGGGGGGGTGGATTCACAAGGATAACTGAATCCTCTGATCCTGGCTTGGTCCAGAGGAAGGCAAAAAAATCCTGACCACGCTGCGCCAATATGCTGTGGTAGGGAAAAAAATTCCTTCCTGACCCCTAAAGAGGCGATCGGGTTAAGCCCTGGATCAAGTTATAATGAGAGGGATAGGGCAGGGTGGAGCAAGATGGCCGCCGACCTGGGGGGTACCAGGCTAAGTGGCACCTGGGGGGCTAAGGGAAATTATCGGAGGGCAAGGGGGCTCTACTAGGGTAGGGAGGGGGCTTTGACTCGTTTGAGAGCGTCCTGCTCTCTCGGTGTCTGACTGCACACTGACTGACAGACAGCAGCTAGAACTGGGGCTGCACTTATAATCAGTGCCCTGACTATCAGTGTCAAGTTGCCCTGTCACAATATAGCCAGTTATCCTCACACAATGTTATTGTTATGAGGGGTAGGGGGGGGGGGCTTTGTGGCCCGATTAATTGGGTAGTGCCGACTGTTGGGGGGTGGAGAGCGGCGCGCCGCTAGGCCGCGGATGAAGCCGCGGCCTTTCCTAAATGCGGCTGCCGCGAATCTCTACAGGTCGGCGCGGATGTTGGAAAACACGAGGAACAGAGGCGGGGAGGTGGCGGCGGGGTGCCTCGATTGCCTGTGTTTTTTTGGCCGGGTGGCCAGGAGGAGAAATAGGAGGCAGTGAATTGCTGGGCAGAGCTGCGGCTTATCCTTAGAAGGACGGCCGCGCTGTCCCAGGGGAGGCGGGGGAAACACCAGTGCTCGGCTTACCTGTGAGACCCCTGGGGGAAGGAAGCGAGCTGGTGGTGGGAAAATATGGAGGCCAGAGGGTGGAAGGAGAGCTGTGATCCGTGAGTCCTGGAAGCAGCTGGAGCTGGGAGAACAAACCTGCCTGCCTAGCTGATCTATCCCTGGTGAGCCGACTCGTGTGAGAGCGTCCTGCTAGCACCACGGAACAGACAGACTGACTACATCCTGGGATGTCATTAGGTTTATAACTAGTTTTCTATAGGTATTTATATCTTTGAATACCTACATTTTACAGTCCGCTAACATGCATTGGATAAAAGAAGATCCTGGACTGCCGCACTCCTTAAAATGATGTCTTTATTGTACAAATTAAATCCAAAAAAACAACCAAAGCTAAGCAGTCAAAATGAAGTGAACAACAGGAAAAAGGTGGCTGACATGTTTCACATCATGTGATGCTTACTAGACATGTGCATTCGTTTTCGTTAGAATGCATTTTCATCCGAAAATCTGTTTTTTTCGTTATCGTTTTAACAAACGATAACGAAAGCGCAAGAAACGAAAACCGAAAAATCCAACATAAAAAATGCTTTCTTTTCGTTGCAGTAAAAATTTGATATAGAGAGATTAGACATTATAGGGAAAAGATTCGACATCATAGAGAAAAGATTCGACATTATAGAGAAAAGATTTGACATTATAGAAATAATAGATTAGACATTACAGAGAATAGATTTTGATTTATGAGAAAATAGATTAGACATTATAGAGAATAGATTCGACATTATTACTAGTCATACAACATTAGAATTCTTGTAGGCGGAATATTCGAATGGAAATGTACAATTCGACGTAAAGATTCGACGTTCCGTCGAATATTCTTTTGACCATTCGACAGAAACCAAGTATTATTGGATTTTCAGGCGAAAGCTATTCCCGAAAGCTAAATCAAAACGATTTTCGGGACTAACTAAATAAATTTATTTTCCAAACGAAAAAACAAAACAAAATATTCCAGTCTGCACATGTCTAATGCTTACGCATAGCTTGCTAACATGCATATTATTGATCAGATTGAATATTACCATTTCGGATGTCTATTTTATCTAGATTTGTCATTGGCTTCCCATATTGTCCAATATAGGGGTGGTTGGACTTAAAACTTTACTAGTTAACTGATGGAGGTAAATCTGTTATTATTATTAGTATAGTATTATTCTGTGTGAAAAAGGGCTCCTGCGCTACTAAATAACGTCTTCCTAAATAAACAGTCTAAATAATTGCAGCAAAAACTGTACAGTGCATACACAACAAAAAATAATCAATAGTAAAGTAATTGCGCAAAAAAATCATATTTAACCACTTCCATACCAGGCACTTACGCACCTTCCCGCCCAAGCCAATTTTCAGCTTTCAGCACTGTCGCAATTTGAATGACAATTGCGCGGTCATGCTACACTGCACCCAAACAAAATTGGCGTCCTTTTTTCCCCACAAATAGAGCTTTCTTTTGGTGGTATTTGATCACCTCTGCGTTTTTTTTTTTTTGTGCAACAACTAAAAATAGAGCGAAGATTTTGAAAAAAAAATAAAGTTTTTATTTTTTTCTGTTAATTTTTTTGTAAATGAGTATGTTTTCTCTTTCAATTATGGGCACTGATATGGTGGCACTGATGGGCACCGATGAGGTGGCACTGATGGGCACCGATGAGGTAGTTCTGATGGGCACTGATTAGGTAGCACTGATGGGCACTGATAGGCGGCGCTGGTATTGGGCACTGATGGGCACTCATGGGCGGCACTGATGGGCACTCATGGGCGGCACTGATGGGCACTCATAGGCAGCACTGGGCACTCATAGGCAGCACAGATGGGCACTCATAGGCGGCACAGGTGGGCACTGATAGGCGGCACAGGTGGGCACTCATAGGCGGCACAGGTGGGCACTGATAGGCGGCACAGGTGGGCACTGATAGGCGGCACAGGTGGGCACTGATAGGTGGCACAGGTGGGCACTGGTAGGTGGGCACTGGGCATGGATTGGCACTGTGGGGTGGCACTGACAGACACTGGGGTGGCACTGATGATCACTGAGGGGTGGCACTGATGGATCAATGTTGCCAATCAGTGCCCATGTGTGGGCACTGATTGGCATCATTTTTTTTTACTGCCCCCCTCTTTTTTTTTGTCATTTTTTTTTTTGTCATTTTTTTTTGTATTTTCTTTTGTATTTTTTTTATTTCCCTGGTGGTCCGTGTGGCGATCCGAGGGGGGGCTGCGCTGATAAACAATCAGCGCGAACCCCCCCTGTCAGGAGAGCCGCTGATCGGCTCTCCTGTACTCGCGTCTGTCAGACGCGAGTGAGGAAGAGCCGTCGGCGGCTCTTCCTGTTTACATCGTGATCAGCCGTGATTGGACACGGCTGATCACGTGGTAACGAGGCTCTGCCGGAGACTCGTTACCGAGATCGGAGGTGCAGGGTGTCAGACTGACACCCCGCATCACCGATCGCCGCGCTGCGCGCCCCCACGGGCGCGCGCGGCATTGAAATCGTGCTAGACGTTTGAGAACGTCTAGTCACGATTTCATAACCACTTCCCTGCCGTAAATCGGCTATTGGCCGGGCGGGAAGTGGATAAACAATATGCAGACACATAAACAACAAACGTGTGTAAAGGTGATGGGTGAATAAATCTTAAATGTGAAAATTAGAAATAAATTGAAAAAATTGTGATAAAGTTCATAAGTGAAAGTAGCAAGGCTGCTGAGATATCCACTAATTCCAAAGGAAATGGAAACTCCATCAAAGACACCGGTCTGGTCTCCCAGAACTCTCACCTCGAGAATAAAAGTCAGCAAACAAAAGCTCAATCTCCACCACACGACCGTCTCCTCAATGTCTCCCGATAGCAATCCGAATAGGCACCTGGTCCCTGATAAGAGTACCTGGAGGATCTCAACCCGGTGGAACAAGAGAAACAAAGGAGGGCCTCCAATAGTGTAGTATCAAAGGTAAATGAGCATTTATTGTGACAAGTTGCACTTACATAAAATAAATAAAAACGAGCATGTAAAAAACCAACAGTGGCGTCCTCTGCGCCGTCTCACATCACTCCTGGTGTATGTCTATCCTTTCTTTGTTTCTCTTTGTTCCTCCAGGTACTCTTATCAGGGACCAGGTGCCTATTCGGTTTGCTATCGGGAGACATTGAGGAGAAGGTCGTGTGGTGGAGATTGAGCTATTGTTTGCTGACTTTTATTCTCATCGAGGTGAGAGTTCTGGGAGACCAGACCGGTGTCTTTGATGGAGTTTCCATTTCCTTTGGGATTAGTGGATATCTCAGCAGCCTTGCTACTTTCACTTATGGACTTTATCACAATTTTTTCAATTTTTTTCGAATTTTCACATTTAAAATTTATTCACCCATCACCTTTGTTGTTTATGTGTCTGCATATTGTTTATATATGATTTTTTTGCGCAATTACTTTATTTACTATTGATAGTATTATTCTGGCTGTAATTAATTACATTATTTCAGAAGTTATGAAATATACTGGGATTATAGATAGGAAGAGACAGAAATGTGGATTGCTAGAGGCTTCAGCTGAGGTATTTACAATAGGGGGAGGATCTGGCGGGTATCTGTTTTATTAGGGTTTCTAGACTGAAGTTTGGATTAGGCTAGTAGACGTGAGAAGGTCTGCATCTGTCCCCTCAGGCCATTTTTCACACTTGCTGTGGCACACAGCAGGGGGTCCGATGCATCCCTGTTCACTGTTTTAGGTGTCCATCCAGTACAACCACAAAAAAATAAACAAAGTAAAAAACATAGTACAATCCCATACACCCAACTCCATACCCACAGTTGATCCAGAGGAAGGCAAAAAACCCCAGCAGAGTATGATCCAATATGCTACAGCAGGGGAAAAAAATCCTTCCTGATCCCCCGAGAGGCAATCGGATTTACCCCGGATCAACTTTACCTACAAATCTTAGTACTCAGTTATATTATGTACATTTAGGAAAGTATCCAGACCTTTCTTAAAGCAATCTACTGAGCTGGCCAAAACCACCTCTGGAGGGAGTCTGTTCCATATTTTCACAGCTCTTACTGTGAAGAAACCTTTCCGTATTTGGAGATGAAATCTCTTTTCCTCTAGACGTAAAGAGTGCCCCCTTGTCCTCAGTGTTGACCGTAAATTGAATAACTCAACACCAAGTTCACTATATGGACCCCTTATATATTTGTACATGTGGATCATATCCCCCCCTTCGTCTCCTCTTCTCAAGAGTGAATACATTTAGTTCTTCTAATCTTTTCTCATAGCTAAGTTCCTCCATGCCTCTTATCAGTTTGGTTGCCCTTCTCTGCACTTTCTCCAGTTCCCCGATATCCTTTTTGAGAACTGGTGCCCAAAACTGGACTGCATATTCCAGATGAGGTCTAACTAATGAATTCTACAGGGGCAAAATTATATCTCTATCTCTGGAGTCCATACCTCTCTTAATACAAGAAAGGACTCCACTCGCTTTGGAAACCGCAGCTTTGCATTGCATGCCATTATTGAGATTATAATGAACTAAAACCCCCAGATCCTTCTTCACTACGGATCCCCCCAGTTGCACTCCTAGTATGTATGATGCATGCATATTCTTAGCCACCAAGTGCATAACTTTACATTTATCAACATTAAACCTCATCTGCCACTTAGTCGCCCAATTGCACAAAGCATTGATGTCGGCTTGTGAATTGGCTACATCCTGTAAGGATGATATTCCACATTATTCCGCTGGGTCTGAGATCAAAAGTAACATTTCTGTCTTCGCAGATGACAATCTGCGAAGACAGAAATGTTACTTTTGATCTCAGACCCAATATCATTTATAAAGATATTAAAAAGTAAGGGTCCCAGCACTGAACCTTGGGGTACACCACTGATAACCTTCGATTATTCAGAGTATGAATCATTAACCACTACTCTCTAAACTCTGTCTTTCAGCCAGTTTTCTATCCATTTACAAACTGCTATATCCAATCCTGTAGACCTTACCTTACACATGAGCCGTGCGTGCGGAACTGTATCAAACGCTTTTGCAAAATCCAAGTATATCACGTCCACAGCCATGCCTATGTCCAGGATTTTACTTACCTCTTCATAAAAGGAAATCAGGTTTGTCTGACAACTTTTGTCTTTCATGAATTCATGCTGTCTGTTGCTTAAATTGTTTTTTTCCCAGCAAGAACTCATCTATGTGGTCTTTTATTATACGTTCCAGTATCTTCTAAACTATAGAAGTTAAACTAACATGTCTATAGTTACTTGGTAAAGACTTTGGGCCAGATTCAGAAAGAATTAGATTCCCGCAGAGTATCAGAGATACTCTACGCCGCCGTACTTTACCTGGCTCTAGGAGGAATTCAGAGAGATTTTGGCCCGTAAGGTACGGCGGCGTAGTGTATTTCTCCCTGCGGAATCAAACTACGCAAATAGGGGGCGTGAGGCATTTAAATTAAGCGTGTCCCCGCGGCGATCGAACTGCGCATGCTCCGTTCAGAAATTTCCCGCCATGCATTGCGCGAAATCACGTCGTTACGTCATTTTTTTTTGAGTAGCGTCCTTTACGGACATTCCTATTCCCGGACGACTTACGCAAAAAAAAATTGAAAGTCGGCGCGGGAACGACGGCCATACTTAACATGGGCCGCGTAACGTTAGACCAGCTAATAGCTGGTTTAACTTTACGTAGCGAAAAAATGACGTACGCGATTGCGAACAACGCTCGTAACTTCGTGGATCGCCGGAAAAAGCTAATTTGCATACCCCGACGCTGAAAACGACGCGAACTCCACCCAGCGGCCGCAAAAAGATCGCAGCGTAGATCCGAAGGCGTACGAAGACGTAAGCCTGTCAGATCGAAGCCCAACGCCGCCGTATCATGGTTTGAGGATTCAAACTAGTGATAAGGCGCGCAAAATTTGAAATTACTCCTGTCTAACACCAGTTAGACAGGCGTAATGGCTCTCTGAATCTGGCCCTTTGTTACCTTTTTAAATATAGGCACCATATTGGCTCTACGCCAATCCAGTGGTACTATTGCTGTCATTAATTAGTCCCTAAAAATGAGATACAATGGCTTTGAAATTACAGAGCTCAATTATTTTAGGATCCGTGGGTGGATGCCATCTTGTCCAGGTACTTTATCCACCTTTATTCTGTCTAAATATTTCTGGACCATATCACTTTTGAGCCATTGTGGATTTGGGGCTGTGTCACTACCACCCCTATTATGGACATGAGCTCCCCCATGCTCCATTGTATACACAGATCTGAAGAAAACATTTTATAAATTAGTAAAGAATGGGGGGTGTAATGGTGCTTGCTACTTAACAATAATAATCTATCCAATTAAAACAGAGTGCTCACTAATAACACACAAAATATTAATACGAAATGACAAATATATCCAGATGACAATCTTGATAAATACGTGATAATGTTTCACTCCTTAATCCTTATTGACCCACCAGACATCAATATCAATGATGAGGGAGAGAAAACAAGTGATATTAATGAGATCCAGAGTATATATATATATGAAAAAAATATTATCTATATGATAATAACCTTTCAGAATAAAGTAAATAAAGACATCCAATAGTGGTTACAATAAGTGAAAAAAAGGGAAAAAATAATTATTCCCTGTGTGTGTGGAACCACAAGGTCCAGCAGAAAAATTCCAAGTGATAATGAACAAAATAAACATTTTGGTGTATCACTGATAGGGCCAGGTCCTTTTATTGATTCGGTTCAGGAATGTACTTATAGTATTTTAATTTGTGTTTCTTTAACCGCTTAGGGCCCTTTCACACTGGTGCGTTTTTGCTGCTTTTTTGCCGCGTTTTCGCGGTAAAAATAGCGCTATTAAAACACTCCCCATGCTCCTCTCCATTGAAATTAATGAAAAACGCGGTAAAAACGCGGTAAAATAGCGGTAAAACCACGGTGTTTTACCGCAATTTTAACGCTCCGTTTTTACCGCGATTTTACCGCGTTTTTACTGCATTTTTACAGCGTTTTTAAATTCATTTCAATGGAGAGGGGCATGAGGGCGTTTTATGAGCGTTTTAATAGCGCTATGTTTACCGCGAAAACGCGGCAAAACGCACCAGTGTGAAAAGGCCCTTAAAGCGGAAGTAAACCCACCGATTTAACAGTTTAAAAAAACAGTTAAATTTCCGGCAGGCCGGGATTGCCAACTGTCACATTGGTTGTGCTCTCAACCAAACTGTCAAACCATCCAATGGCTGCTGTCATAACTGATCACATGTGCAGCACCGCGGCAGTTGAAGATTAAACAGAGGCCAAGATGGCAGCTTCCCTGGCTGAAAATGATGAAAGGGTTTACTTCCACTTTAAGGACCACCTCCTGCACATTCACGTCGGCAGAATGGCACAGCTGGGCACATGCACGTACAGGCACGTCCTCTGCTAGTGCCCAGCTGTGGGTCGCGGGCGCGCACCCGCGACCCTATCCGAAGCTCTGTGACCGCGGGACGCGATCGCCACCGGAGTCCCGCAATCGGTCCCCCGGAGCTGAAGAACGGGGAGAGCGGTGTCATCGATCGTGTGATTCCTTTTATAGGGATACACAATCGATGACGTCATACCTACAGCCACACCCCCCTACAGTTGTAAACACATATTAGGTCACACATAACCCCTTCAGCGCCCCTTGTGGTTAACTCCCAAACTGCAATTGTCATTTTCACAGTAAACAATGCATTTTAAATGCATTTTTTGCTGTCAAAATGACAATGGTCCCAAAAATGTGTCAAAATTGTCCGCCATAATGTCGCAGTCACAATTTTATTTTGTAAAAGCTATAAATTTTGCGCAAAACCAACCGATAAACGCTTATTGCGATTTTTTTTACCAAAAATAGGTAGAAGAATACGTATCGGCCTAAACTGAGGAACATGTTTTTATTAAAGATTTTTGGGGGATATTTATTATAGCATATAGTAAAAAATATTGGCCCAGATTCAGGTACATCTGCGCATTATTGGACCGGCGTAGCGCACCGCCTTTACGTTAGACTTGCGCAATTTTGCCGCGTAATCACCCTATTCTCGTAGCTTTTGCGCAGGAAATTGCGCATGCGTAACGTTTTTTCAGAGGCGTAAGGCGGAGTAATACAAATTGGGAAGGACGTGTGCGGGTTACATTGAAATGAGCCGTGACCCCATGCAAATGAAGGGCCGGCCGGCTCGCGCATGCGCGCTTGAAAGAGACCATGGTCAGCTCCGCTGTGCGCATGCTCACAACTCGGGAGCGGCGCAATCAGTGAAATTGGAAATGGACTAGGGCAACATTGTGAACTACGCAAACAGCATTAATAGACACACACAAACGCACTTGCATTGCAAAAGTACATCCCTTTGTCCCTTCCCATTTAACCAAGTGCTTTTGTCCAGTTGTTCGTTGCGGTGTGTTTTGTAGTTGTCAGATTAGTGTTCTGTGTGATCAAGTGTTTGTTAGTAGATCTTTGAAAGTGTTTTTTGATAAGTGTTTGAGAGACTGTTTGTTTGATTGATATATTTCTGTTCGTTTGTTTTCTTGCATTTTTTTTGCTGTTTGTTTTTGTGACTGTTTCTTGCTGAGTACTTTTCTCTTTGTGTGTGTTCTTGCTTGATTGGTTGTGCTTGTTTTTGTGAGTGAATTTTGTTGACTGGGAGTGGTTTTTTTTGGGAAGTATGACAGAGAGAAAACGAAAGCTCAATTTTACAGTTGGGGAAAAACAAATTCTTGCCCGGGCCATTAGCGAGTATGGGCGTTTCCTCCACGGCCCGGACAGTGCCAACACCACCCCGGCCAGGAGGAGGGAGATTTTGGATATGATCACTGAGCAGGTCAATTCAGCGGGGCAGGGGGAGACACGGACCCGGTCTGGGATTGACAAAAAAATCAATGACCCCCGGCGTCTGGTCAAACAGAAGCTGTCCAGAATGCATGCCCATGCCAGGGGCACAGGAGGGGGCCCACCATGCCGTATTAGGCTGACAGCGGAGGATCGTGCGGTGGCCCTGACCTTTCATCGGCATGAAGTTGAGGGCCTGCCCGGCTTTGACTCAAGTCCAGGGCCCGTGGTGCCAGGTAAGTATTTTTTTTAATATCAGGGGAGGGGGTGAAAGGGAATATGTGGCAAGTGTGTGGATCCTCCAACCTGTGAATGTTTTGTGTCATCCACAAATGTGCAGGAGGGTGCAGGGCCATCTGGCCTGACCGCACCAACCCCAGGACAGCAGCCTAATGAGGCCTCCCCAACAAGGCCGGAGTCCGCGGAGGAGGTTCAAGAGGAGGAGGAGAATCATGAGGAGGAGGAGTCCATGTCAGGCACTGGACGTTTTTGAGGACTCCTCCCCTCTGGCTGCCAGCAGGCAGGCCTCCCTAAGGGGGAGCCCCCCCCTCCTCCCCCAACATGGCTCCCCTCACAAGGGCCTCCCCTTCTCCCCGGCCACAAGCATCAGCTGGAGGCAGGATTTCATCCCAGAACACCAGGGGGTTGGCCGATCTCCTGCCCGCCACTCTGAGAAGGGACCAGTTCCTCCAGACCCGCCACCTGGGACAGGTCAGCCAGACATTGGTGCGGATGGAGGAGAGCCTGTTCTCCATCAAGGATACGCTGGGGAACCTGGACTCCCACTCCCGGGCTTTCACAACCTGCCTAAACGACCTGCAGACTACATCAGCAGGCGTTGGGCAGGATGTGAGGGCCCTTACCCTGGCTATCCAGGCCAACACGGCAACACTTGGTGCTGCCCTGGACAGAATAGCCGTGGCCTTGGAGGGCAGGCCGCCAGGTGGGCAGAGATCAGGGGCTGCTCCTCCTTCCCCGGTTTTACCCCTCCCCCATGAGTCTCCCCTGAGAAGCCGGGGCCGTGGCCGGGGGCGCCCCAGGCGTGGCTCACGCAAAGGGCATTAATTTGTTTTTCCCCCTTTTTTTTTTTGCTGGAAATTTTTTGCTTTTGCAGGTAATTTTTTTTATTTATTTTTTGGGTTGTGAATGCTGTGTGAATGTGGAGGTGACATTCCTGATGGAAAAGGGGTGTCACCCTCAATTTTGGTGGAGAAGGGTTCCCCAGGACCAGGGAGAAGTGATCCCCAGGTCCGTGTGAATGGTGTATGAATGTACAGTGACATAATTGGAGCCTTGGCGTGGCGTTGCTGCTCACAAGTCCTGCATGGTGGACTGGTGCCAATCCAATTTGATGTGGATGTGGGGTGTGTGTGCTAGGGACCACAGTGGTGTGCATGCATGCATTCTCATTGTGCCATGATTAATGTGTGTGTTTAACGTGCAAAGATGCCTAATGTGAGCTGTCTCCTGGCTGCTCTACCCTCAGAAGACGGGGTAGCCTCGGTTAGGGGGGGATTGTCTGGTTCAGGGGTCAGGTCATCACGTAGGCCAATCTGCAGGCCCTTTCTTTCTGCGAAGTTGTGCAGCATGCAACATGCACCGATGATCTGGCACACAAAGTTTGGGGAATACAAGAGGGTACCCCCAGACTTATCCAGGCATCGGAAACGTGACTTTAGTAGGCCAAAGGTGCGCTCCACCACTGCTCGTGTTTGGGCATGTGCTTGATTGTATCTTTCCTCTCCTGGGGTTTGGGGGTTCCGGATAGGAGTCATGAGATGGGGTCCCAGTGGATATGCAGAGTCACCTGTAAGGGAAAAGACAGGAGGATGTTAGTCATGCCTGCCACCCATGTCACTCACCAACCAGCCAGGTGTCCCCATACACGTTCTGATCGAATTCCATTCGGATGTGGCATTGATTGTATATGTAGCTGTCATGGCTGGACCCTGGGTGTTTGGCACGGACGTGCCATATGAGGCCTTGGGCATCGACTATCACCTGTACGTTGATGGAATGCCAATGCTTCCGATTGCGGTACATGTGCTCTGTCTACTGGGGGGGCTGGAGTGCCACTTGTGTGCAATCAATGGCCCACACAGTGCGTGGGAATCTTGCAATTCTGTAGAAATCTGTCATTGCCTTCAGCCGCTGCTCCTCAGTGGTGGGTTTGATGATTTGGTTGGCCATGCATCTGAGGATTGCAGGGACAACCTGGTGCACACATCTGCTCATGGAGGATTGTGACATCCCAGCCACCACTCCACTTGTACGCTGAAAAGAGCCACTGGCAAGGACATGGAGTGTTGCCATGACCTTGACCAGTGGCTGCACTGCATGTGAGCGGTGTGTTGGGCTGGTGATGTCCTCCTGCAGGGTTGTGGTTAATTCCAGGATGACATGAGGGGTGAATCTGAAGATGCGAAACACCTCAGAATCACTCATGCCAAACAGGTCTATGCGGGTGCGGTATATCCTCTCCCGTGCCATCCTCCGTGCCCTCATCCTTCTTTGTTCATCTAAAGTCAGTAGTATAGCTATGTGCGACGATGCCCCTGGCATGTTGGCATACAGATTGTTGTGCAACACGTGTGACTGCTGAGCTCCTCACTAACAGTGTTGCTTTATCTAACAAGTAGACTTTTTTTCTCTTTTTAGACCAGCTTTTATATGGTCTAATTTTAGACAGGACATTTTGCTGTTGCGCACACTGCGTCGCCTGCGCTGCCCCAACGTTCTTTTGTGGATCCCCGTAAGTCCCTCATTAGCATATTTGACTAGCAAATCAATGGTCTGTCTAGCGCAGTTTTGCGCGGACGGATGCGCCAGTCTAACGAAATTACGCGGAACAAAAAAAAGTAGATTTTTTGCGTATCTTGTTCTCGGGATGCCGTGCATCGAAACGCACGCGTACATTTCGACTTACGCACGCGCATCTCCTGTTGCGCAGGCGTAATCGCTCTGTGAATCTGGGCCATTGTTTTTTTTTTCAAAATTGTAGCACTATTTTTGTTTATAGCGCAAAAAATAAAAACCTGCAGAGGTGATCAAATACCACCAAAACAAAAGCTCTATTTGTGGGAAAAAAATGGACGCCTATTTTGTTTGGGAGCCACGTCGCACGACCGCGCCATTGTCTGTTAAAGCGACGCAGTGCCGAATCGCAAAACCTGGCCGGGTCCTTTAGCTGCCTAAAGGTCCAGGTCTTAAGTGGTTAATAATTCAACTTTATATTTTGCACATGGATTTATATCCAACTTTATATGAGGTATGCGCATGCGCTGGTCGCTTATTTATAGCCTTAAAGCGGATGGTTCACCTCAAAAAAATATTAAAAGCCAGCAGCAACAAATACTGCAGCTGCTGACTTTTAATATTAGGACACTTACCTGTCCTGGAGTCCAGCGGCGTCCGTAGCAGAGGACGAGCGATCGCTCGTCACCCTGCTGTTCCCCCCTCCATCCACGGTGAGGGAACCAGGAAGTGAAGCGCTCCGGCTTCACTGCTCGGTTCCCTACGGCGCATGCGCGAGTCGCGCTGCGCCCGGCGATTGGCTCCTGCTGTGTGCTGGGAGCCGAGAGTTCCCAGCACACAACGGGAAAAGCCCGTCTTTTGCCCGAGACTGCGGGCCGGAAGTGGGTGCAGATACCTGTCTTTAGACAGGTATCTGCACCCCCCTCCCCCCTGAAAGGTGTCAAATGTGACGCCGGAGGGGGGGAGGGTTCCGATCAGCGGATCTTCACTTTAGGGTGGAGATCCGCTTTAATTCCTTCTATGGCGCCTTTAGGACAGTGGGGAGGTTTGATTAGCAGGGGGTCTTAGTGTATATATGTATTCTTCTTTGATTATGGCCCTTACATGCGCATACCCTTATCTGGCAAAGTTTGCTGTATGTAATGACTAACAGTGTTGCACGATTTGCTGTTTTAGTGGTCCCAGGTATTTCTGTAATGCTTGCGCCCTCCCCTCAGGTCCATTGCGGTCGAAGGGTTAAGCTCTTTTTCCTGTTTTTAATGCTAAATGACACATTCGGCACTCTCCTGCCCTTGAATATTTAAGTGCTTGGTGTGTGACGTCTGCTTCTATGCCTCTGTTCCCAGTTGATGCCCAATAGGGAGAAACGCAGCGTCGGGTGGAGCATTAGCCGCTGACGTCACCACGCCCCCAGCTGATCGGCCCGAGCCGAAGCTGGCTGAACTTTTTTGCTCAGGCTTCCAAACTTTGTAAACCAATAAGCCTTTTTTAGATGTTAGTCTTTTGTTTCCATTGAGTGGAATAAAGTGAATAATTTTTTACCAAAATAATGCACTATGAAGCCCTTTTTTTCCTCTTCACCCACACGTTCCCACACCATCCTCTGACGTGAATACCATTCCCTGAGAGATCTGTCTGAGACAGCAGTGTCCCCCCAAATCATCAGTGGAGGAGTGGACCAGGACGGAGCGTTCGGAACCAGCCGAGGATATCATTTGTGCAGAGCCTTTTTGATCCCTGTGGGGGTCCGACTAATCCGGTACTTACCTTTGATGGTGGGATTGCAATTGAAGATACCTGCATCACCCCTGTTGGTGGATGGAAGATGGATCCTCTTTATTAATTCTTACATCCGTGTGATGTCCTAAGGACTGCATTTATTCATTGTATTATCTATGCAATATATAATTTGTTCATTTGTTTTGCCCATTCCTTTTCAGGAATAAGGACACTTGCATTTATTAGTTGCTATTTGGTCGCACATTTAATTTATTTATTTTTTCACTTATTGCAAGCCCAATATTTCGTTTTTTTTTTGTATTTAGGTGCTGCACCTGCATTCATTTATTTTATTCACTTCACTCATGTAATTCAATTTTATTTATTATTTTTTCTGTGTTTTCGCACACATTTTTGCACGTTGTTTTCTGAAGGGGCTAGCGCAGATTGTTCTTGTTATACACATCTCTAGTACTGCCAAAGCAATATACTGTATGTATGCACTTTTGTACTGAAGGCGCATTTGGGGGTTTCTTGTAGCAATCCAGAACCCATTCATGTGAATATTTCAAACACATTTACTTTCTCCTTTGATGCAATGCCTCATGCTGTCAGTCTAGATCAAGGGTCTCCAAACTATGGCCCTCCAGCTGTTCAGGAACTACAATTCCCATCATGCCTAGTAATGTCTGTGAATGGCTGATTTTTACAATGCCTCATGGGAAGTGTAGTTCTGCAACAGCTGGAGGGCCGCAGTTTGGAGATCCCTGGTCTAGATGATAGACTAGCGCAAATTAACTGAAGCATATAGATATATCTGATAAAAGCTGACATCCGTGGTGTATATCTGTCTAAAATCCTTTCTAGAATTTTCTGGGTAAAATTCATCAAGTCGTTTGGGCCCTGGACTCCAAGTTACATTGGGTCAGCATATGGTTGACGGTCGTGGATCTATGGGCCACACCACCCAACATCATGCCTATACAATACCTCAAATCTGGTCAATAGGAGGTAATAGCTAACACACACAGAACTGATTCATGTCAGTGTAGACTAGCTCCTCAACAGATAAACAAAATATATAAAACTTGGCAGTACAGGACTTTGATTCACAGTTGATTGGTGAGTGATTCCCTTTTTCGCCCTCAAACAATGCTCATTCATTGCTCTTTGTTCTATATGCTTAACATATTTTGTGCTTTGTTATGGATTGTCATTAATTTTGATCTCTCCTAAAAGAAATGTCCCTGATGAAGGGATTTATACCAAGATCCTGAAATGTGTTGGAGGAAATTTACATTTTGAATGTTTTTTTTGTTAATCATGGGTCCTAGATGGTGGCATATGTTCGATGTTAGATTTTAAATAATCACTTAAATAAATTAATGAACTTTTTCTGTATACTTTCATGATCCTTTCTTCAAGTTGCCCTAAAAGCCACACACCTTTGTGGGGGGTATTTTGTTTTCAACAATCTACTTTCGGGGTGTTAGCAACAAATCAGTCCTTCTAGGTGAAACTTTCATTTGTAATCTACTATAAATAATGGAAAGTGTGTACTAACTTCTATTTAATATCAGTTTGAATGTGATTGCTTAATTCTTAAAGGGGCTGTAAAGGTAAAAAAAAATCCCTAAATAGCTTTCTTTACCTTGGTGCAGTCCTCCTTCACTTACCTCATCCTTCGATTTTGCTTTTTAAATGTCCTTAATTCTTCTGAGAAATCCTCACTTCCTGTTCTTCTGTCTGTAACTAAACACCGTAATGCTAAACTTTCTCCCGGGTGTGGAGAAAGCCTCTTGAGGGGGGAGGGGGCGAGCAGGAGGGTCAGGACGCTATATACTTTGCAGATAGAGAAAGGAGCTGTATGTTAGTGGGCGTTCTGACACTCCTGCTCGCCCCCTCCCCCGTCAAGTGGCTTTCTCCACACCAGAGAGAAAGTGTTGCATTACTGTGTTTAGTTACAGACAGAAGAACAGGAAGTGAGGATTTCTCCGAAGAAATAAGGACATTTAAAAGTGAAATCGAAGGATGAGGTAAGTGAAGGAGGACTGCACTTAGGTAACGGAAGCTATTTAGGGAAACATTTTTTTACCTTTACAACCCCTTTAATTGCTTAATTCACAGCTACATCCCCAGTTATAAGAAGGAGTGCACACTTATTCCATTAGGAGTAAACACATACACAATATTAGTAGTTCAGCGCTAAACCATCTTATGAAAAAGATGCAACCATGTGAATGCTTAATGGATTGAAAGTTCTGGGGGATGAACCCCTAAAAATTAGTCTCTAAAAAAAGTCTCTAATTGGAGGCTGTAAAGGGAGCGAGGCTGCTTCAGGCATGGCCTGGGGAACCTGATCACTGTGAACAAAAGGAAAGCAAAAGGAGGACAGAGAAGCGCCAAGCCAATCCTTTAAACAGCTTAGGAATTTATTCAGTGTATAAGTATAAAACAACACTAAAAACTTGCGTGAAAAATGTTAGAGCACTTGCAGAGTGCTAGAGTGGGTGGGAACTTCCACATGCAGTGTCACAGGAGGGCCGCTGGAAAGTCTCTATTGAGGGATCCACAAACACCGTGTGTTAGCCGCAGCTGGAGCCTCATGGTGACGTCGGTTGTATGTCTCTGGGTGGGAGTGGTCCAGGGCTGCAAACTGGGGAGCTGCCTACATGCTGTCTGGCTGTTCAGAACGTGTTTCGAATGCACGGCCTTGCCTTCTCTGAAGAAGGCGAGGCCGAGCCTTCGAAACGCGTCCAACATTTTTCACCCAAGTTTTTAGTATTGCTTTATACTTATATACTGAATAAATTCCACCATAATGTCGCAGTCACAATAAAAATTGCAGATCGCCACCATTACCAGTAAAAAAAAAAAAAAAAAAAATGCCATAAATCTATCCCCTTTTGTATATAATGTTTGCGCAAGCCAATATATGCTTATTGCAGGTTTTTTTTTTTTTTTACCAAAAATATGTAGAAGAATATATATCGGCCTAAACTGAGAAGGAAATTTGTTTTTTTATATATTTTTGGGGGATATTTATTATAGCAAAAAGTAAAAAATATTCTACACATCTAGAACATCAAGAACATCTCACAACATCAAGAACATCTCACAACCAAACATACATCTCACCCATTGAACTATGGGCTACCACAAAATCATACTTATGAAACACATCGGCGGTGGAGACCAATTACAATCACTTTGGTGGTATATGGTTCCCAGCAGACTGGCACAGGTTTGTCCTGACATTAGATTCTTCTTACACATCTGGTGGACCTGTCCTGTGGCTCAAGTTTTTTATCAACAAGTATACCAACTCCTCCACACTCTATTTCACCCAACCCCCATACTGAATCCATTTTACTAAACCATAAGTGCAAGGAGATTTCTAAATCTCAATTTACCCTTATGACTCATATTCTCACAGCCGCCAAGCAAGTCCATAAATTTCCATCTCAAAAGGTTAAATCCAAAGTCCATTGGACCCCAACTCCAGAATACAATGCCCAAATTCTGTCAAGCCTGGGACCACTGGATCACTACATTTATCCTGAGAAATTTAGACTGCAGATTACTGGAACTGTGACAAACTGCCTACCCCTTCTCACCCTGCCCGATTCATACCCTTCCCCAAGCCCCCCCCCCTTTTATTTCTTCTATCGCCTTCTAATTCTTTAAGCTCTTCTTTTTTTCTCTATATCAAGAAAAGCAGTGCAGCGCAAACCTAGATTACATAATAATAAAGATAAATATGCTCATAATGGTGAAAAATAAACACACATATAATAAATAGTGTGAAAGTAAATAAAAGAAAGTCCAAATTTG
This sequence comes from Rana kukunoris, assembly GCA_029574335.1. Taxonomy (NCBI): domain Eukaryota; kingdom Metazoa; phylum Chordata; class Amphibia; order Anura; family Ranidae; genus Rana; species Rana kukunoris. The sequence goes on from CM056050.1 coordinate 298,333,866, forward strand.
CAATGTGCGAACAACTTGGAAGAAAAAATCCTGTGATCAAGAAAATCAGAGTATCTTCACCATGTGACTGGAAAACCAATGTTTCAAATGTGATCCCTTCACCAGTAAAGATGGGTATAAAAGAAATAAATATTGCGCATACCCAGTAAACCATAACAAGTGACAGCTGCGACTCAAAAATGTTATACAACATAAAACAATAATATAGAAAGAGTAGGAATCGCTCTAATCGTGAATATATATCCAATGAAGGGCACAGTGCGTGCTGTGGTTATTAAAACAAATTAAGTGAATAGCCTGTGAACGCATACAATCAATCAATTATAATGAATACCACACAAATGTGGATACAGATATGAACCCACCAAAAAAATTAATACTGTTAGGTGACTATATAAAGAAAACCGCCCCAATATAGGTGTGGTTAAAGTGAAAAAACCATCAAACTAATAAAGCCACACAAGTAATAAATTAGGTAAACTGAAAAAATAGACTCCACCTGATGGACAGGGAGAAAAAAATAAATACAAAGTCTATGATGTGTTAAAAAATAGTCAGTGTGATGAAAAAATCAGATTAAAATGTAACGTCTCTGTCTTCTTAACCTGTATGTACCCAGAAGAGGAAGGAAGTCTCAAGCTGATGTAGATATGTCAATCTCCTGGATATCAATCACGAATGAACTTGCACCGATCTAAAACCGCAGGATCTCAGCGCCATAGAAACAAAGACAAAAACAAAAAAGACTCGCATAGTGTAACAAGTCTTACGAAGACGAAACGTTGGGAGGAGACGTTCCCACGTCACCACATCCAGACGGAAGGACGCACGCGTACCATCCAGCCGGCCGGCACTTTGCTTTTTACATGCCCTACTGATTTTTATCTTTGTAAGTGCAACCTTTAATTTTTTATATTAAATACCATTTTGATTTTACACTATGTGCGGTTTTATATTACATGGTATCACCAACTCTGTCATCGGTTGATGTCCTATGGTTGCTGAATCACGATCCCTTCTCTGAGTGCCTGTTACTACCCTGTGGGGTCCAGATCTGGTAAGGGTCAGTGTGTGCAGAGGTGGTGGGTCCGCACTATTCCCTCCCCTGGTCGCAAGACTGTCCCACACGGGTGTAGCCCTTTCAGTTTTCCATAAGGTTTTACACTATGCGAGTCTTTTTTGTTTTTGTCTTTGTTTCTATGGCGCTGAGATCCTGCGGTTTTAGATCGGTGCAAGTTCATTCGTGATTGATATCCAGGAGATTGACATATCTACATCAGCTTGAGACTTCCTTCCTCTTCTGGGTACATACAGGTTAAGAAGACAGAGACGTTACATTTTCATCTGATTTTTTCATCACACTGACTATTTTTTAACACATCATAGACTTTGTATTTATTTTTTTCTCCCTGTCCATCAGGTGGAGTCTATTTTTTCAGTTTACCTAATTTATTACTTGTGTGGCTTTATTAGTTTGATGGTTTTTTCACTTTAACCACACCTATATTGGGGCGGTTTTCTTTATATAGTCACCTAACAGTATTAATTTTTTTGGTGGGTTCATATCTGTATCCACATTTGTGTGGTATTCATTATAATTGATTGATTGTATGCGTTCACAGGCTATTCACTTAATTTGTTTTAATAACCACAGCACGCACTGTGCCCTTCATTGGATATATATTCACGATTAGCGCGATTCCTACTCTTTCTATAGTAAAGATGGGTACTCTCACCTCACACAAAGACCTTTGTTTTACCAAAGGTCTAATAAACTTAGATCAATGGTAGGAAATCCAGATGGCTCAAAGATGTATACTTTTCGGCTGAAGGACCCGGAGATAAGCAAGTATCCTCAGTGGCACCAACGGACCAGTATGCAAAGAAAAAAAGGCCAAATCTAAGAGCTTCCATAAAAAACCAGGTCTCTTTAATGCGTATAAAGATGTGCAGGATACTCACATTTAGGTAGAAAATACAGGCATATAACACCATGAAACAAACAGCTCGAATGAAGATGTGGGACAACAACGAGTGACGTGGGGTGGTTTTCTCTACTACACAAACTCTATGTATGACCAATATAGATACTTTGTCCAAACTATGTATTCTTACGATTGATCCTACAACAAAAACTGTAGCTTATTAGTGTTGCTCACGAATATTCGCATTGCGAATATTCGTTACGAAAATTGCATATTCGAGTATTCGCGAATAAATCGAATATCGCGGTGAATATTAGCTATCGCGAATTTTCGTATTTTTTCAAATTTATTTTTAAAACAGATCACATCCTAGTGATCTCCATCGACGTCTAAAAGCATTGCTGGTATGATTAGAGACCCTGGGCCGAGTAGCTGAGGCGATCCTTTTATGTTGGCAAATATTCGCAATGCGAATATTCGTATATGCGTTCTCTGCCCTTCTGTGTTTTGTGTATAAAAAAAAAAATTAGCTTTAGTTTAGTCATATAAGTTTGTGTAAGTAGAGTTAGTGTTTAGTGCCTATTAGTTTAGTAATCCAGGAAATGATCTCCGTTTTCGCGTGTTGACGAGAATTTCGCAATCAATTTCGCATTCGCACTAGCGAAATTTCGCAATTTTTTTTTTTTTGATAAAATATCACGAATATTCGATATTAACGAATATTCGCGAATATTCTTCTATATATTCGCGAAATATCGCAAAATCGAATATGGCGTATTCCGCTCATCACTATAGCTTATGCACATATTTATTTACTTTTTGCTGATTGTGTAAACAGTTTCTACTGTATACCTCAGTTTCTTCTTTGTAAATTCAAAGTGGCTATGAAGCTTCTTTTGTACATTCTAATCCCCGATATGTTACGTCGCTGTAAATATTTGCGCAAGTTCTTTATTGCGCTCTTATTTACGGCGGCGTAACGTATGTGTTGCGGCTTAAGGCCGCGCAATCCAAATGAATGAAGTGGGGGCGTGATTCATGTAAATGAATCATGACCCCACGTAATTCACGTTTTTTTGGACGGCGCATGCATGAAATCGCGTCGCTTTTTCTCAATGTAAACGACGTGAAGGTAACTAACGTCGAGCCTCATTCCCGAACGATTTACGCAAACGACGTAACCGGCGTTCTATTCGACGCTGTCCCGACGTCTATACTTAACATTGGCTACGCCTCCTATAGCAGGGGTAACCTTACTAAAATATATGGAAAGGCTCCTGCGCTACCGAGGGGGATGGGCTAGGAGGTGGGCTGGGAGTACTGCAGCAGACGCCTAAACAATCTGTCCTAGGCAGAAAGAAATATCAAGTGAAAAGGGAGGGGGTGGTGTCTGCGCTGTAATGGTGAGGTGGGTGAAGTGGGAGGTAACACAAGTGTCTGGATGGGTGGATGTGATGAGGGAAAGTGAACTCAGAACAACATAATAACCAACATAATAAAAATAAAGGGCCAGATTCAGGTAGAGTTACTCTGGAGTATCAGTGATACTCCAGCCTAACTCTCACTTTGAGCCGGCGTTTCTGTTTTCAGTAAGCAGAAAACAAGAAACGCCGGGTTGGAGTTCCTATACGAGCGGCGTAATTGTATTTCGCCGTCGTATCGGAACTGCAATTTTAAAAATGGCGCTCGGGGCGTTCCCGCTGATTAACGCCGAGAATATGTTAATCAGCGAAAATCGGCAATTCACGATCGTATTCGGGCCCGACGCAGTGACTTTCCGACGTTTCCGTAAGAGATACGCGGCGTAAAGATAAACCTGCCCCCTAGTGGAGTATCCTATGTTAAGTATGGCCGGCCGTCATCGCGTCGAAAAAAAAATAAAAATTGAGTCGTTTGCGTAAAACGTCTGTGAATGGGGATTGACGTCATTGACGTTCACTGACAGAATTTGGAGCATGCGCACTGACAGTCGACGCATGCGCAGTACGTTCGCCGCGGGATCGCGCCTAGTTATAATAATACACGCCCCCTACCCGCCCAATTTGAATTCCGCCGGCTCATTTTCGCTACGCCGCCGCAACTTTAGGAGCAAGTGCTTTGTGAATACAGTACTTGCTCCTAAAGTTTCGGTGGAGTAACGTAAATGAGAAACGTTACTCAAAAATAAAGATACGCCCATCTACCTGAATCTGGCCCAAAGAGTGTAAGTTACACAATAGGGGTGGTTCCAATATACACAAAACGGTGATAGATGCACTAACCCGTGCAATGTGAAACCAATATAAGGTCCATGCAATAAAGAATAAGGTAATATTCACAGTGCTAAATCCAATACAACTTTGAGACCAGTAAACATTCAATGATGAAATGCCTCTGGATACACAAAAATAAAAAGTGAATGAATAAAGTCTCTTGTGAAAACCCAAATGTCCAGGAAAGTCCAGAGTGTAGGATAGTGGTGCCAGGAAAAGATGATAGCAGTAAGCACCTCAGGTGGTCCCCAGCTCCTCACCTCAAGGCTATTGCACGGATAGCCTAAAACAACACCTCCAGAGGAGGGCAATGTTCCCCTATTGTGTAACTTACACTCTTTATTTTTATTATGTTGGTTATTATGTTGTTCTGAGTTCACTTTCCCTCATCACATCCACCCATCCAGACACTTGTGTTACCTCCCACTTCACCCACCTCACCATTACAGCGCAGACACCACCCCCTCCCTTTTCAGGGGTAACCTTACGCCCCTCTAACGCTTACGATGTAAAATATGCCGCGCCGCCGCAAGTACATTCGGGAATCGCCGTAAATAGCTAATTTGCATATTTTACGCGTAAAACGCCGTAAGCGCCACCTAGCGGCCAGCGTAAATATGCAACTAAGAGACGACGGTGTAATCTAATTACGCCACTCGTATCTTAGTAGCAAGCCGGCGTATCTTCTTTTCTGAATAGCAAAAAAAGATACGCCGGCTATTCTTAGTATTTACGCAGCGTATCTCTAGATATGCTGATGTAAATGCTTTCTAAATCCGGCCCTATGTTTTTACTTTTGGAAATTCAATAAAAAATTATAGAGCAAGAAAAAAAGATCACCACCAACTGACAGATGGAAGAGCTTTGTCAGTGTCTTTATCAAACATGTTATAATAAATTAGATCAATTGTATGTAACTATACATGGGGTAAACTGTGAACAATAATAAATATACAATATTATCTCTATGCTGTCATTTTATTTAAATAATATAAAATCACACTAGTCAAAAGCAAAAATCTGAAATATATTGAATAATAAACTTGTAGTGTTATGCCTACCTATAAAATAAAGGAAAAATAGCAAAGGTGAAAAGGAACACAAGATTAATTTAAATACAAAAGCAAAAAAGGTGACAGAGTACTTTGGATATAGTAAAGTCCAAAAACAGTAGATACAAATTCTCCACCACCACGTGATTTGATTAAACTTTTCTGTGACGCACCCCACACAGAAGTCTGGGACTCTTACAGACTCGTCGGAACCAGCTATTCCTAGGATGGTCAAACAAGGCAGACAGAATACCTCTGCTGGTTATAATGATGACAAACAAATCTCCAGGATATTGGAATAGTGAATCTACTCTTACAGCGGGACATCAAAAATATCCAGGGGTGGGAAGTAATCATATAAAACAAAAGCTCCAAGAAGGTGATACCGCAAAAATAAAATGTATTGAAAAAACAGCCAATTAGCTACTTACGAGTAGTATACAAAAGATGTGCATGGATAAAAGCCATTTCCAGCAAAGGAACAAGCCTGAGCTTCCGGGATCATGTGGGGAGTGTTGGGGTCAGCGTGTAGCACCGCCCGACATGTTTCAGATATGACGGATTCCTCAGTCACAAACGACGCACTGAGCCATCGAAAGCAGACATGGAGGCTCTGATCATGCAGGTGGAGGAGCAACATTGCCATGACTTCCATGAGCGCTGCTCCGAGGCCCATGTGTTGGATGACAGAATGAGTAAGGGGGAATCAGAGGTGAGTGCACTGGAGCTCCGAGTCGCCCAGTTGGAGAGGGGACTGTAACAGTCAGGGGTTAACGGCGTTTACGATATTCCATTCCACCAACCCACGGCAGTTTATCGACACTCCACAATCCGGAAAATACGATTCATATGGATTTCCCCCCAGAAACGAGGCACATACAGCTCTTTTCTCTGGTTCCAAACAAATAGATACTTTAATGGTAAACTCAGGTTTTTATACAGTAAAAAGCATGCTGCAGTAATCAAAGGGACAATGACACACTCCACCCACAACATCATACAATGGGTACTACCGAGCCTCCAATACACATTATCTTGGGTAGACTTTCTGGCACCGGATCTACATGAGTTAATTACTATAGCTGACAAGTCAGATGTTATGACTCCAGTTTATCTCACCTGCTATTCATTCCTTTAGTAAACATAAGTTAGACATCTGACCTTTTAGATTGTGCTAATTCACATTCCACATCTATCATCAATAGAACTTTCACACAATACAGTGTTAATTAGCCTCACACAATGAACAGGTTTTTAGAAGCCAAACTACAGTTAATTTACATGACAAAAGCAGACTTAATTACCCCCTTGACAGACTATGTTCCACATTGAACGATTCATTCTATTGACCGGTTGTAATTAGTTCTTTTAGACATTCTTGAATATATTGTGGATTATCATTACTGTCTCATCTCATGTAATCAAAAATATCATTTCCCAGTCATCCTATGCCCCTAGTGGACATAGGATGACCCTAGATACAAGAGTCATTGGTGAAGCTGAAACAGGAGTACCCCACACCCTTCTGGGTCAGACAGGCCATACCGTTACATCTTTCCCCTTTCGGCAGGAGTCTAACACAGGAGGGGTCCCCAGACGGGTTGACTACGAAGTTAGTCCATAGTTTCATTCCTCCAATGCTGGTATCCATACAGTACCCTAAATAAATTGCTCCAAACAGAGCATTACTCACCCAGCCAACCTTTGCTTCTCTCAGAGAACGTGCCTGCCGCTGGGGAGAGGCCTGGACTGGCCCTTCTCCCTGGAGTCTTTTAAACCGCTGAAGAGAAGACAGGGTAACTGGGCTCAGTTCATCATGCTGTTGGGGACCTGGGCCAACTGCCCCCCATCCCTGGGGTATACAAGTGGAGACTGAAGTCCCATCCACTTGTGGTAGGTGAAAATCCCCCGGTGCATGCAAAGCAAGGCTGAGATCCTCCTGTCTCAGTGCCGCACCATTTTCTGGGGTTGTGTCAGTGAAGATCGAAGTCCAATCCACTACCACAGGAACTCCCTCTTCCGTTAGTTGAGAGCAGAGGCCCGTGGCACTCTGCTCTGTTGCCAGCTCTTCTGCTGGGTTACTGTGAGTGGAGACCACAGTCCCATTCCCCGATATCAGCTCTAGGGATGGCAATCTTCATATTTTCCACTGCCGATTCATCAGCCAGGATTTCAGAGCTGTCATCTGAAATTTCCTCATAGTCCCAGGCAACGGGAGCCCCACCTTGCTGCTGAGTAGAGTCTAGCAGCTGTCTGTAGGCGATCTCCAGCTCCCATTCCTGAACGGCTAGAAACTTCAAATCTTCCTGTAACCAGTGCCCCTCCGAGACAATCAATTTTTGCTCTCTGTGCGCCATATATCCTCCAAGCGCCACTCCTGGTCACTCCCAACGTCAGGATCACTGGAAATCCCCCAATACAACAATCCCAGGCCATTATAGTCATAGCCTTCTGTGGGGCTGTCATCTATTGACCACGGGCACTCTTGGGCTACATACCACCGGAGGGCTCTGTAGCTCTCGTCCAACCGCATCTCTGCCTGGATCAGCCTGCTTAACTCGGCTGTCCACTCCTGGTTCGGTTGTTCCCCCAACAACGGCATTCGTATGTCATACTGCGAAGACTGGCCCTGAGAACTTGCAGGCCATCGTTCTGGCAATCTTTCATCAGGTCTTGGACACAGAGCGTCCCACCAATATGGAGTTCGACCAGGTGCACCGGGTGCTTGGGCCTAGACTGTTGGAAAATTACTGCTCCCAGGATGTGATTTGCCATCTCCATCGGTACTCCCAGAAGGACCTTATTCTCCGTGCAGTGTGGTCTAAGGGCCAGATTGATTTTGACAGTGCTCAAATATCTATATTCCTCTTGTGTCTAGGGCCACTCTACAAAGACGGGCCATTCTGAAACCCCTGCTGGAGCTGTTGTGCCGAGCAGCACTGCCGTACCACGTGGGGTTCCCACTGCAACTGTCCACAAGGATAACTCCTCTTTTACCCTGCACCGCCATACGGCTCTCCCAGACTTGTTTGCTCTTCTAAATATGGAGCCAATTCCCCTTCCACACTGGCTGTGCCCACTGCCTACCAGGGATTTTCGCTATGCACCTCGAGCCTCCAAACCGGGTGTACCCCGCCGCTCTACCAGACAAATGTGGGGGTACATGAGCCCAAAATATGAGCCCCGGGAGCGACAACCGTAAGTGTTAATGGTAATGGACTGCCCACGGTCTGCCTTGGCAATTGTCCAGGGGTTCCTATCTCTGCCCGGGCCCTTGCATGTTGTATTGTGATGAGGGGAGAGGTCCATTGGCTTTGTATCAACAGACTCAGGGGATCCCCCTCTCCCATTTGTTTCCAGCCCCACTCTAGAAGTAACCGACCCTCGGATCACTTCCATCACTCTCACTATCCGTGAGCCTCTCCGGTATTGGACTTTTACTACTATTTGGGTGCTTGTTGTTTTTGTGCTGGGATCCGGCTGGTGCGAAAAAAAATTGGGGGGCTCAAACAAACTGGGAAAAAAAACATTGATTGCAGCCATTGTGACCATCAAACGCAGCTACTGTGCTAAACGCAGTTACTGTTTTATCAAACACAGCCACTGTGCCATCAAACGCAGCCACTGTGCCATCAAACGCAGCCACTGTATCCATAAATTGCCGCCACTGTGCCAAACGCAGCCACTGTACCCATAAATTGCTGCCACTGTACCCATAAATTGCCGCCACTGTACAAATCAATTGCTGATACTGTGCCCATCAATTGCCACCAGCCGGCCCCATCAAATATTGCCAGTGTGCCCATCAATTACCGCTACTGTGCCCCATCAGATGCTGCCAGTGTGCCCATCAATTGCCGCTACTGTGCCCCATCAGATGCTGCCTGCACTTACCTGTCTCGGAGCAGGTCAGCGGCGGTCTCCTGCACATCCTCCACGTTGTTTTCTATTCTCTCTAAGGCGTACAATCACAGCGCCTGATGTTTCAGCCAATCAGGTCACCGCTAACAGACCCGGCAACCTGTATGGCTGAGAGGCGGATTCATCGTTAGCAGAGCGAATTCCCAGCATGGCACCCACTGTTCCCATTTTTGGATGCCTAGTAGAGCCTACGGCTCTAATCAGGCACTTCCAAAAAATACCCCTGCCGCTGTAATTCAGGTGTCGGGCACCCGAAATAGGGACAGACACCTGAATAGCAATGCATGAATCTATCTATGGTAACTAGAGTGGTGTAAGAGAGAGGGGACGGTGCTCCTGTGCCCTTTATGGACTTACCACCACTGCCCTGGCCCTCTTGCACATGTTGGGGGGGTTTTGTTTAACACTTTGTGGGGTACTGTCCTGTATCTGATGATTGATGTGCCTAATTAGTGGATATGTTTGACACAGGGCTCTCAATGCACAGGTTTTAATGTCCAATGGGAGAGAGAGGCCGGGTAGGAATCAATTTCCTTGAGGCAGGGAAACCACTTTCAATGTACCCAACGTCTGGGTCCTCCCCCACCCCTCCTCTCACTGGGTTCTCGTGGGCCTCACTTTTCCATCCACCTATCTTCCTCCTCCTCCCCTCCATTCCCCCCTTCTACTCCCCCTCCTGCAGACCTGGCTTGATAGCCCTGTCCATCAGACAGCTCTTCCGTTCTCTTGGTCAATGAAGCAGGGGCCTTCCACCCAGGTCTCAGTTCTGTTGTGTGCATTGTGTTCTGTGGGTCGGGTTAGGGAGCCTCTGACCCCTCCTGTGTACAGCCACGTCCCCCACATAGGGTCGCACCCCCTCAGTGACTCCTTTTCTGGGGTTACTGGGGTGCACCAAGACTAGGTCTCTCCTATGTCTATGGCGTATTAGTTGTCTTTGCTTACTTTTTCTTTCTGCTTCCCCTTTGTCTTTTTTTTTAACAGAAGGGTATTTTTATTAACAAATCAGCATTACAAGATATGCAGCTGTTGACAATCAAGCTTACATAAAAAAAGTCAGAGAGAAGCATTACCAGATAAAAAAATAAATAAATAATAAAAAAAACATGTTGCAAACCTTAAGGCCCCATGCACATGGGACGCCGGTGCAGACTCTGGTAAACACAAGTTTTTAAAAGCTAAAACCGGCGTTTAAAAACTCCCGTTTTGCCGCAAATTTTGCTGCGTTTTACCGCGTTTATAAGCGTTCAGTTAAGAAACATCATAAGACCCTCCCTAAGCTCAAAAAACAGTATTATTTAACCATTTTTAGCCATTTTGTGAGACCAGAGTGAGTAGCAGCTGAGAGAGCAGCAGTGTACTTGTATTTAGCGTGTCACTTGCCACATCACCTGCCACAAGCTGTGAATTGTCCACTTGCCACAAGTTGTGAATTGTCCACTTGCCACGTCACCTGGCCACGCCACCTGCCACAAGTTGTGGATTGTGCACGTCACCTGCCATGTCACCTGCCACAAGTTGTGGATTGTCCATTTGCCACGTCACCTGACCATGACACCTGCCACAAGTTGTGGATTATCCACTTGCCAAATCACCTGGCCATGTCACCTGTCACAAGTTGTGGATTGTCCACTTGCCACATCACCTGACCACGACACCTGCCACAAGTTGTGGATTATCCACTTGCCAAATCACCTGGCCATGTCACCTGTCACAAGTTGTGGATTGTCCACTCGCCACATCACCTGGCCACGTCACCTGCCACAAGTTGTGGATTATCCACTTGCCAAATCACCTGGCCACGTCACCTGCCACAAGTTGTGGATTGTCCACTTGCCACGCCACCTGCCACAAGTTGCTGATTGTCCACTTGCCACATCACCTGGCCATGTCACCTGCCCACAAGTTGTGGATTATCCACTTGCCAAATAACATGGCCACGTCACCTGCCACAAGTTGTGGATTGTCCACTTGCCACGTCACCTGCCACAAGTTGCAGATTGCCCACTTGCCACGTCACCTGGCCACGTCACCTGCCACATCACCTGGCATGTCACCTGGCCACAAGTTGTAGATTGTCCACTGGCAACGTCACCTGGCCACGTCACCTGCCACAAATTGTGCATTGTCCACTTGCCATGTCACCTGGCCACATCACCTGGGCACGTCACCTGGCACAAGTTGTGGATTGTCCACTTGCCATGTCACCTGACCACGACACCTGCCACAAGTTGTGGATTGTCCACTTGCCATGTCACCTGGCCACATCACCTGCCACAAGTTGTGGATTGTCCCTTTGCCACGTCACCTGCCACAAGTTGCGGATTGTCCATTTGCCACGTCACCTGGCCACGTCACCTGGCACGTAACCTGGCCACAAGTTGTGGATTGTCCGCTAATCAAATCACTAGGTCACGTCACCTGCCACAAGATGTGGATTGTACACTTGCCACATCACCTGGCTACGTCACTTGCCACAAGTTGTGGATTGTCCACTTGGCATGTTAACAGGCCATTTCATCTGGCCACGTCACGTGGCCACATCACCTGCCACAAGTTGTGGATTGTCCACTTGCCACATTACTTGGCCACGTCACCAGCCACAAGTTGTGGATTGTCCACTGGCCACGTCATCTTCCACAAGTTGTGGATTGTCCATAATGCAATCAATTACAGGATTTTTTAGGTTTCTTTTATGGTTTTTCATCATTTGCCATCATTTTTGAGATTTCTAATGTAAAAAAATAGGTCACCTTTAAAAACGCCTACAAACGAAATCGTGGCAAAACTAAAAACGTTTGCGTCTGAACCCATTTTTTTGCTTCTGAAAAAACGAGGTTAAACCCAACTGCCTAAAAACGGCAATAAATGGGATTGTGTGCATTGACACATAGGATAACATTGAATGTGTTCAGGGGCAGTTGAAAAAGCTGTCCAGACGGACGAGCCAAGGCGGGCTACGGATGTGGACGTCTGATTCGTGAGCTCCCCTACAGGCTGTCACCGCGGCGCCCACAGCTCAGGACACGGCTTCCCCAGGACAGCGAAAGACCGCAGGCTTACTCCTCACATTAGCGGGCACATTTCTACACCTCCCGGTCCGCTGTTCGACGAGGTTTGGAAGCCGTTTTATGAAGCTGAGGAAATGGCCGCCACACAGCTGCCTCAGGCTCAAAGCTCAGCCTAAACAACCAAAGGAATTACAGGTCAGAGCCATCCCTCTTCCCTCAACAAATCACCCCTGATACAATGGGGAATCCCCCACAAATATGCTCCCTGTCCTCTGCTCCCACTGATTTAATGAATAAGCATTTTGTGACTGAATTATCCCCCTCATCACTGGGAGTTAATGCATCACTGCAGCAAAGTTACCTCAGCCATGACGCATGTTCACTGGATCCTGCTATCCTAATGGAGGACCTATTCCTCAAGTTTTCAACCTTACTAGATAGAGGATTGTCTCAAACTGCAGCTAAAATCACAGGTGATTTAAAAGCGGATTTTCAATCTCTGGGCTCTAGGATTGAAGCTATTGAAAACAAGATGGAGGAAACGATTGCCGCTACATCTCAGAACTACAAGCACATACATACACTCCAGGACCAACTAGTTTTGGCAATGTCCCGCATAGATGACCTTGAAAACAGGTCAAGGAGGTCAAATATTAGAATTTGTGGACTCCCCGAGACCATTCTTAATGTGCCTGAGGCAGTGCAAGATCTAATTAAAAATCTCCTTCCTAACATCTCCCCTCGGCGACTGGAACTGGACAGGGCTCATAGGGCTATAGGGCCCCCTAGGAAAGATGGCTCCCCGAGAGACATCATTGTGAAACCCCACCACTACTCCGTTAAGGAGGAAATCATGAGGCAACAAGGACTGCTGAGGCTGTGATATGCCAGGGACACCAGGTACAACTTTTTGCGGACCTATCTCCATCCACTATACAAAGACGGAGATCTCTAAAGCCGCTGCTTCAAGCCCTAACCCAGAAAGCCATTAAATATAAGTGGGCCTTCCCATTTGCGGTCAAGTTCGCGGTCAATGGTAAACCTTATGCTTTTTCCACCCTTTCTGAAGGTGAGAAATTACTCCTACACTTGAAGCTCATTGCACACGAAGCTGACATGGATACTTCCTACGTTGGACAGGGATCTAACAAACGTGCTGTCCCTACCAGTCCTCAATCTCCCCTGTGGCTTAAGGGCAAGACTAAGAAAGCAAGAGACAATAGAGCCACCTGAAGATCTGACTCTCCTGCTCTACCAGCGTATCCTCGCTTGCCTTAGTGTTTGGTCCTGGATGGGCTGAACAAACCATTTTGATCCTCTCCATGATTTGACTACATCTTTTTGGTGTTTTTCCCCATTTATCGTTCTGAGTCTTATAAGATTTTTGCTTTTCCTCAACTGGCTACCCCAGATGATTGTGATGTTTTCTCGGTCTAACCTAGGCTTAACAGGTTCTTCCTATCTACCTTGTTATGGCCCTGTATCGGAGCTCTCCCTACTGATCCATCATGCATGGCCACCTAATTTACTGTATTTCTCTGGAGGAGTGACGCTGTTTCGTCACTGATACCCTTCTGTGGTCCCTGCGGGTTCCCCCCGCCTCATTTAGTGGGGTGACGGGCACCCGCAGCGATTGATTGGGGCTAATTGAATAACGCTAGAGAACTATTTTACTGCTGTGTACCGTTTAATTGATTATTAGCTTGACATATTTAAGATTATGGGCGCCTGGTTCCGGCCTGGAACCACTGCGCCTCCATCCAGCCGTTGGACACCTGATGGTCTCCTAGGGTTGGACAGCTCACTCCCGTTTAGGAGGAGCTGACTATGGTCTCTATTTTCTGAGCACTTGGGGAGTCTCCCCCCCGGCGCTCCTTTTTTCACTTCAGGGAGATCTTTTTGATTCTTTTCTTTCCTGTCCCTCCTCACCTTACCCAGTTCTCCCTATTTATTCACAAATGTGCCTAACATCTGTTATGCTTGCAGGTTCCTTACTCCTTCGCAGGGGTACAGCCTTCCAGGCTTCAGCTGCTTCTGGACCCAGATTCCTCCGGGACCCGAGACTTCGACGGGTGAGTGGGGGTTGCTTTGGCCGAGGTGCACACTCTGTGCTCCATGGCTGACACGCTTGACATTAGACTCCGCATTGCCTCCCATAATGTACAAGGCATCAACTCTCCAATTAAACGGAGAAAGGTGATGGACCACTACAAATCTCTTCATCTTGATATAATTATGTTACAAGAGACACATTTTCCTATCAGTTATAGCCCTATTTTTCTCCACTCATATTTCCCTCAGTTCTATTTAGCCAGTGCCGAAAACAAAACCAAAGGGGTGGCAATCCTGTTCTCCAGGAAATGTAATTTTGTCAATCTGATATTATTGATCCTGACGGGAGATTTATCATGGTGAAAGGCAAGGTGGGGGACCAATTATTCTCTCTATTTTCTATTTTCATATTATGCACCTAACAGGGAACAGGCTAAATTTTTCAACTCAATGCTTAACACCCTATCTCCCGAATTAGAGAGCCTTAAAATTGCAAAAATTCTTCACGAATATGGCCTTGCTGACACGTGGAGAGAACTCAACCCCTCTAAGAGAGATTACACTCATTTTTCTCATCCTCACCTTACATATGCTCGCATAGATCACATCCTCGCCCCTTCTACCATTCTCCCGGCAGTCCTTTCCGCCTTTATCAGGGATTCTGCATTATCCGACCATTCCTTAGTGATCATATCTCTTAAGTTGGGGCTTCCGGGAGGGACACGCACGTTTTGGAGACTGAACGAGTCTTTGCTCTCTGACCCAGCCAGAGTCATGGAGATAGGAAAAGCCCTGACGGAATACTTTACGCTTAATGACACAGGGGAAGTTTCCGCTAAAACGCTGTGGGCTGCCCACAAAGCCTTCGTCAGGGGTAGACTCATTCAGATCTCCACGCAAGTAAAGCGGGAAAGAAAAGTTTAAATAGACAAATTGGAAACTGAATATATTTCCCTTAAGGCTTTGCATAAAAAGGACCCTTCCGGAATCCCCACAAACCAACTTGACAATGCCAGGTTAGCTCTTAACCTCGCTCTCACGACCCGGGCAGAGAAATCGATCAGGTGGAGTAAACACAAATTCCACACCCAGGCAGACAAATTCGGCCCCCTCCTTGCATCTAAACTCACCCCTAAATTCAAGCTCCTTTCCATGCCCAAAATCAAAATAGGGGGGCACCCTCCTACGACCAACCCGACCAGGATATTAGAAGCTTTTCAAGGTTTCTACTCACGCTTATATGATTCCACCACCCTACCTACTGCTGACTTAACCTCACGATTTCTAGAGGGACTTCCTATCCCTTCCCTGTCAACAGCCCACAGAGACATAGGGCCAGATTCAGGTAGATGAGAGTATCTTTCCTCTGGAGTAACGCTTCTCATTTACGTTACTCTGAAGACCCTTTCAGCGCAAGTCCTGTAATTCACATAGCAGTTGCGCGTAAACTTGCGCCAGAGTAACGATAATGCGCTGGCGTAACCCGACGCAAGTGGAAGTGGGTGTGATCATATGTAAATGATGGGCGGAGCCCAGCGCAGAGGCTTACGTTCAGCGCATCATCCACGGAGCATGCGCAGTGAGTGCGGCTCCACTCGCCCCCCTTGTGCGCATGCTCACAACTTCCGTCGGCACCACTTCCTGGGAAACGTCAGCGCAATGCGTTCCGCTGGGCGCTTAAAAGCGCTGGCGGAAACGCCATTCCGGCGCAAAAGTATTTCCGCTTCCCCCCACCCCAGGGAAGATACTTTTGTTTGGTGATGGCTGCTCCCGCTACCCCCAGAGAGAGGAGGAACCTGAATTTTAATGCACAGGAGGTCTCGCTCATCATTTCGGCAATGGAGACGGATAATGTTTTTCTCCATGGCAAAAAAAGCCGAAAGACCAGCCAGGAGAGGAAGCAGGGCATCCTGGAGTCGATTGCTGCCAGGGTCAATGTCCTGGGGTACTCCACCCGGACTGCTGGGGACATACAAAAAAAAAATTAATGACCTGCGGCGCAAGGTGAGGGACAAGGTGGCCTCCATCAGGAGGTATGAGAGGGGCACAGGTGGTGGTCCCCCATGTCCTGTCACCCTAACCGCAGAGGAGGAGGTGGTTGCACGCTGCCTGGAGAGGGAGCAGGTGGAGGGGGTCGCAGGCTATGACTCCGTGGAGGAAGGCACAAGGACAGGTAAGTGTTTTATAATCCCCTATTTGTTGTTTTGCATTTGGGGGGGGGGGGGGGTACATGTGCCAAGTGTGTGGGACCACCAACATGTGTCTGCTTTGTGTCATCCACAGATGACGGAGCTGGGCCATCATCTGTCAGCGTGCATTCCACCCCATCCCCCCCATGCCATCGTGTGCCCGAGCCACTGGGTGGTGAAGAGGTTGTGGAGGAGGAGAGTGGCCACACCACACCTGCCGAGGTGGTTGTAGAGGATCCTGCTGTGGCAGAGCAGGACTTTACCTTAGTGTTGTCTGTCTCCTCCCCTTCTCCTGGGCCGTCTGTCGTCCCCTCCCCCATCCTTGGAAGCCCCTCAAGGGCGACTCCTTCCACCCGAGGACAACCATCTTCTGGCCCCAGGAAGGCGACCCAGAAGACCAGGGGGGTGTCTGATGGTGTCCAGGACCAGTTGGCGAGGGATCACGCCAGGCAGACGGAACAGATGGGGGCCATAGTTGGGCACTTACAGAAAGTGTCTGACAGCCTGGGCTCCGTTGCCAACCTCAGCAACGCAGTGCAGGATGTAAGCTGCAACTGCGCTGCAGTGGTCACCACTTTGGGGGAGGTGCAGGGGGATATTCGGCACCTTACTGCAGCCGTCCAGGCCAACAGTGCTGCCATCCGGGACCAGGGGAGGCTGAGTCGGCGGGCCCAGCACTACCAGGTCACCCGTCAGCTCCGGATGCAGGCCCAGACGAACTCCTACCTTGGACGGATAGCCAGGGCCTTGGAGGGCATGCAGGCCACACCTGTCAGGAGTGGCCCACCTGGGGATCAGCCACCTCCAGATGCCCCCCCACCCTCACCCACTCCATCCAGGCAGCTGCGGAGCCAGAGAGGGGCCCCCAGAAGAAGCCCCCGGCATCCCCGATGAGGCCTTTTTTTTTTTTATTGTTTTATATTTTTGATTTGGACATACTCAGGTCATGAGTTTATTTTTTCTTTTGCTCAGGTTATGAGATTTTGTTTACTTTATTTATCAGGATATGATATTATTAATTTATTTTTGTACTGCACACGGTCAGGAGTGCAGGGGACAGTGTGAATGGTGTGTGAATGTGAGAGGGTGGCACTCCTGAAAGTAAGGGGTGTCACCCTCGGCCGTGGTGGTGAAGTGAACCCCACGGCTGAATGAATGACATGTGAAAGGTGTGTGAATGGACAGTGACATCATTGGGGCCTTGACGCTGGCGTTACTGCTCCCAAATCCTACATGCTGGACTTGGGCTAATCCAATGCGATGTGCATGTGGTGTGTGTGATCTAGGGACATCAGTGGTGTACACGCGTGCACTGTCTGTGTTATTAATGTTTTGGTTTAGTGTCCAAAGATGCCTACGGCGAGGACCCTCCTGACTGCTCTTCCATCAGCAGACTGGGTGTCCTCTGGCAGGTGGGGACTGTGTGGGTCGGGGGTCAGGTCATCACGTATGTCAATATGCAGGCCTTTTTTCATAGCAAAGTTATGTAGTATGCAACATGCACCGATGATCTGACACACAAAGGTAGGGGAATACAATAGGGTCCCCCCGGACTTATCCAGGCATCGGAAACGGGACTTCAGGAGCCCAAATGTTTGCTCCACCACTGCACGGGTTTTGATGTGTGCTTCATTGTATTTTCTCTCTCCTCTGGTTTGGGGGTTCCGGAAAGGAGTCATTAGATGGGGTCCCAGTGCATATGCAGAGTCACCTGTAAGGGAAAAGACAGGATAATGTTAGTCATGCATGTGCGATTTCTGTTGTGCATCACGGGAGGGGATAGTCATGCCTGACTCCCATGTCACTCACCAACCAGCCAGCTGTCCCCATACATGTTCTGGTTAAATTCTGCTGGGATGGGGCTCTGATTGTATATGTAGCTGTCATGGCTGGACCCGGGGTGTTTGGCACGGACGTGCCATATGAGGCGTTGGGCATCAGCTATCACCTGTACGTTGATGGAATGCCAATGCTTCCGATTGCGGTATATGTGCTCTGTGGCACTGGGGGGCTGTAGGGCCACATGTGTGCAATCAATGGCCCCCACAGTGCGTGGGAATCTGGCAATGTTGTAGAAATCTGTCATTGCCTTCTGCCGCAGCTCCTCAGTGGTGGGTCTGATGAACTGGTTGGACATGCGTCTGAGGATTGCAGGGACAACCTGGTGCACACATCTGCTTATGGAGGACTGTGACATCCCAGCCACCACTCCACTTGTACGCTGGAATGATCCACTTGCAAGGAAATGAAGTGTTGCCAGTACCTTCACCAGTGGCTGCACTGCTTGTGAGCGGTGTGTCTTGCTGGTGATGTCATCCTGCAGGGTTGTGGTTAGTTCAAGTATTGTATCAGGGCTGAATCTGAAGAGGCGATACACCTCCTCATCCCCCATGCCAAAGAGGTTCATACGAGTGCGGTATATCCTCTCACGTGGCCACCTTCTTGGTTCCAGGGGACCCATCAGTAGTTCTAGGACCACAATTGCCCCTGGCATGTTGGCACACAGAGGTGTTGTCCTTGCAAGTGTTGTTGTTCAGCAAGCTTCTATCGTCGGTAACGCTGCTGTAGCTGCTCTCCTGCTGACCTGTGACCGTCTGGAGTAAAGATAAAGCAGCCTTTTGTAGAAATAACTTTGCGCCGGACGGACCAGATACGCGCGGCGCATGTAGCCAGCGTATGGTGCTAATCCGTTCGTGAATTGGGAAATCTCCCTCATTTGCATATTTGCAGGGGAAATCAATGGGCGCGACTGATGCGCCCAGCAAAAATAAGCGCTGACGATACTCTGGCGTCGGAACGTTCCGCCGGTCGCAAATGACCCGTTATTGGGCGCATCTAGTTTGGTGGGTACGGGCACATAGAAACGACGGCGCATCATCACAGTTACGCGGCGCATATCCAAATACTCCAGCGCAAGTGTTCGTGAATCTGGCCCATAATGGATTCCCCAATCACAGAGAATGAGGTGATGGAAGTAGTCAAAGGTCTCCGTAGTGGGTCGGCCCCGGGGCCGGATGGACTACCTATTCCTTATTACAAAACTTTTTTGGACATACTAACGCCACATCTGGCCAGATTTTTCAATTCTAAAGCCAAAGGCGACCCCTTTGATTCCCAGATTAACACAGCCTTTATCACGGTGATTCCCAAACCAGACAAAAATCTAGAAGATGTCAATAATTATCGCCCGATTTCCCTTATCAACAACGATCTTAAGGTCCTCACTAAAATTCTAGCCAATAGAATGGCAGGGTTCATCGGGCAATATGTACATAAAGACCAAGTAGGCTTTATACCCGGCAGACAAGGCCCAGACCAAATTAGACGAGCAATAGACCTGGTATCGATTTTACAAACCAAATGGATGGGGGGGAACCCTCAGAAGGGATTCTTATTGTCACTGGACCTCCAGAAGGCTTTTGACTCTGTGTCCTGGCCCTATATCTTCAATATACTAGAGCGTTGGGGATTTGGGGCCGGGTTCTTGGGAATTATTCGGGCCCTTTACTTGAACCCTAGAGCGCTCATTAGGATTAAAGGTCATTACTCCACACCTATTGAAATTAAACGAGGCACTCGACAGGGATGCCCTTTATCTCCACAAATTTTCGCCATTGCAATCGAGACTCTGGCAATTGCTATACGACAGAACCCTAATATATCAGGAGTCCAATGCGGGGAACAGAACCACAAATGTGCCCTCTTCGCGGACGACATCCTGCTATTCTTGACCTCCCCCATCTCCACTCTTCCCAACCTGTGCCGCACTCTTGACGATTTCGCTAAAATATCAGGCCTATCGGTCAACTTCTCCAAATCGCAGGCACTTAACGTCTCTCTACCCCCTCAAATGATGTCGGACCTTAAACAATCCTTTAAATTTGTCTGGAGTGTCACCTCGATCCAGTACCTGGGTATCGCCCTATCGGCTAGGACAGAGACTCTATACGACCTTAACTACCCCCCTATCTATAAAAAACTGGAGGCTGATCTTATTATGTGGTCCAAATATAACCTCTCTTGGCTGGGAAGGATCAACTCAATTAAAATGACCCTGCTCCCGAGAATGCTATACTTATTTCGCTCCCTTCCAATCCCATTTAGGAGAAATCATCTAAAATCTTTACAGAGTAAATTACTTAAGTTTATTTGGGGTACATCGGGGTATCGAATTCCGCAGGAATCACTTTTTCGCCACAGAAGCAAGGGGGGTCTGGGATTGCCCGACCTTCACAAATACTATCTCTCAGCTAGATTGGCGCAATTTTCCACCCTATACTCCAGATTCGATAAACCGGATTGGGTCAATATTGAGAAGCAAGCTGTCCCCACTATTCCTCTAGACTATCTCCTATGGTCCCCCACCAAGTCCCGCCCACCCATCCTTTCCCCAGTGTTGTCTCAGTCTTTTGCCATGTGGGACTACCTCAGACGCAATCCCTGCCTAACATCTACTGCTCGTCCTCTCGCACACATTTTTAATAACCCCGACTTTCCACCAGGTTTACGAATCACAGAGTTTAAGTGGTGGCTAGACAAGGGCTGTTTCGGATAGGTCAATATTTTCCTTCCAGTGGTCCCATCTCCCTAGACTACTGTATTCACACTTTGAAATTTCCTGATTCCGAGAAGGTCCACTTTAGACAAATTTCACAATTTCTACTTAGTATCTGGAAGTCCAAACCCCTACCCCCTAATTTCACTTCATATGAGATTTGGTGCGGACAAGCCATGGAGCGGAGGGGGGGCAATTTGGTGGTCTAATCGGCCCTCACTCACCCCACAGATAAAACATCTTATATGGAGGCTTGGGAGTCTGACTTTCAGAGCAGCATTAGCTTGGAGACTTGGCACAAAGCCGTCTCCAGATCATTCCGGGGCATTCAAAGTGTCTCCTTAGTGGAGGCAAGGGTTAAAGTCATTACCAGATGGTATCTCACTCCCTCCAGATTGGCCGCCATGTTTTCTGATGCAGATCCCCTTTGCTTTTGGGGTTGCCAGCTTCGTGGGGAACCATGGCCCACATCTGGTGGGAGTGCCCCAGGATCCGCTCCTTCTGGAGAATCATCTTCAACATGATTTACGGAGTGACCGGATGTCGGATCCCAAGGACCCCCGATGTAGCCTTATTGAATGCCCATATCCCACAGCTTTCTAGAACTACACAAGAGCTGATCCACTTTATTTTACTTGGCACCAAAATTGCCATTGCCAAATCTTGGAAACAGCCCAAGCCGCTCATTTCGGTTGTTAAAAAGAAAATCTAATGGATCATGACTTAAGAAAAATTATCCAGCATACTGGCTAATACCACCGTGATGTTCCATGAGATTTGGGCTCATTGGGCTGAATATGTTGGTATTCACCTTGCCCCTGAACCTAATGGCGTTTGACTGAATTTTTGATTGGAGTTAGGCACTATGCTTCCCCTCCTCCCCTTACCCCTGTCCCCCCTCTTCTTCCTCTCCTTTCCTTCTTTCTTTGCCTCTCTTACTATCCCTGCTTGTTTTTGTATTTTTAACAATCTACATAAGCGATTGTTGCATGGTTTCTATTTTCAAATTTTTGGGGGGGTATTCCTTGTGTGACCCTTACAATAATATATCTTTCTTACCCACATCAGTAAGGGTAGTATGTGATCGGGACGGGGGCTGGGGGAGTCGGGGACCTTGCTCTTGGCGCAGCATGTTCCCAAGAGGGGTGCTGAGGGTGTGGGTTCCGGATTGCCCTTGGGTCCGGGCTTTTTCTACAAGGTAATGAGGCTCCACATTTGTGAGAGCTCTAATATATCCCAATCAGACTGTTTTCCAGGCAGTCATAATATTTGAATTACCTCTCCATTATAGGTTATTATTGTTTTCATTATATTCTTTGCTTTGTTTGTAAAATTGTGTGCGTCGCCCCTTGGGGCTATTGTAATTTCTGACGCTTATGTACTTACTGTAACCTTATCCATAAACTCAATAAAAATGTATTGAAAGGAAAAAGCTGTCCAACTGCCTCTGAACACGCGTTTACCAGCATTTACCAGCGTCTCATGTGCATGGGGCCTAACTCCTTCACCCTACCATTCCTCCCCCGATAAGTTCCAGGTGCAATCCCCACTAAAGCCCTCCCTCGATTTCAGCAGGGTAAACAAACTTCACCCCATAAGAAAGAAAAACTCACAATGTCAGGAGATTCACTCCACAGTCGGCATGATCGGACAGCGCCCAATGCAGAGAGGCGAGGGGGCAGTAGACCCCCAGACTGAGCAGGGGGGGAATCCATCTCTTGGTCCCCGGCCCCTTATCCGTGCGCACCCACCCAAGCCGACCAGACCCTGTCGTATTTAGCAGGGCACTGCCTGCTCTCATATGTGAGCTTGTAAAGGTGTAACACTGAGTCCACCGCCTTCCTCCAGGAGATAATAGTGCTGGGTTCGAACGATTTCCAGTGCAGCATTATCTCCCTCCTAGCATAAAACAGCAAAAATGTAATGCAAAGCTTAGTATACCTGTTCCCCTCCACCTCACCCAGGTAGCTCAGAAGGAGCACCATGGAGTCTAATGGAACCCTGGTTCCCTTCTATATCACGAATCCTCTCTGCTATCCCTTCCCAATACGGCCTAAGCTTTAGGGCAATCCCAAACCATGTGCCAGAAGGTCCCCATCTCGATCCCACATCTGGGGCAGCTTGGGTCCAGATGTGGGTATATTTTAGCCATTCTATGTGGCGTGAAATAGGCCCTATGCAGAAACTTGAGCTGAAGGAACCTGTCCTTAGTTGCTGGACGGGATGTAAGTGGCAATGCAGTCCTCCCACTCCTTCTCCCCCAAAGTCGAGATGTCCTCCCTCCATTTTTCCATCACACGAGTGAGTTTAACATCGTGGCCTACCGTCAGGTAGGTATAGGTATAGAGAGGAAAGGGGTTTTCCCATCGTACTTGACGTCAGCAGTCGCTCGACTGAGACAGGTTCCAGAGTCAACATATCCGGAAATTGGGCCCTCATCGCATGTTCCAGCTGGTAATATCTAAACTCAAAGGATTTGAGTAGGGAATACTGAGGTTTCAGTTCACGGAAGGGCATGATTCTGCCATCTGCTATGATGTGTTTGAGGGCAGTGATCCCCCGTTTAGCCCACTGTGAGGGTTCAGGTATGTCGCAGAGGTGGGGCAGGGTGGGAATTCCCCACAGCGGGGTATGTGGGGAGATACAGTTCGGCTTAGCGTAAATAACTCTGGCCACCTGCCACACTCTAATGGTAGTCTTCATGAGGACTGTCAAAGGGTGGGGGGCCCTAGGACCCCTGTAAACCAGATTGTCAATGCAGCGTACCAATATGGTCGCCTCCAGTCTCACCGCC
This sequence comes from Rana kukunoris, assembly GCA_029574335.1. NCBI lineage: Eukaryota > Metazoa > Chordata > Amphibia > Anura > Ranidae > Rana > Rana kukunoris. Next base: position 298,357,614 of record CM056050.1, read on the forward strand.
AGATTCTGTCTGGGCTGGGAGAACCACCATCGTACCGTAACTAGGAAGGCTGCCCAGTAATACATAAGGAAATTTGGGAGAGCCTACCCACCTCCCGATAAAGGGAGATATGGAATCTGCCTCGCCACCCTAGGTGGCCTCCCAACCCAGATGAATGAGGTCAGCACCCCCTCCAGTCGTCTAAAATTCATGTATATTGTTACCAATTTTAATACCCAGGTAGGTAAAATCACTCACCCACTGAAGTGGGGTACCAGTATCTGCCCTTGGAAGCGAGGGGTGCAATGGGAATAGAACGAACTTGCCCCAGTTTATGTGAATGCCCGAGAACCAGCCTAAGTCTTCAAAGAGGTCTAGTGCTTGCTGAAGCGAGGGAGAGGCATCCGCAAGATAAAGTAGGTTGTCGTCAGCGTAAAGGGACAACTTTTCTTCTATGTTCCCAACCACTATGCACCTGACCCCCGCCTCCGCCCTCAGAGCAATAGCAAGGTGCTTAACCATCAGAGCAAATATTCCCAGCGATAGAGGGTAGCCCTGGCGAGTGCCCCGGCCCAAGGGAAAGGCCTCGGAAAGTCTGCCATTCGTGTGAACTCTGGCCCTAGGGCCGACATACAGCATCTTCAACCATGTCATGAATTTTGTCCCAAAACCAAACCTCACAAGGACCCCCCACAGAAACTCCCATTCCACCGAATCAAATGCTTTTTCGGCGTCAAGAGACACCACCACACCCGCCGACTCTGGCCGTGCCCTGTCCATATGCTTGAAAAACCATCTAATATTGATGTCCGTTCCCCTCCCCGGCATGAACCCGGTCTGGTCTGGATGAACCGTATTAAGTCTCCTGGCCAACAATTTGGCCAGGAGTTTCGCATCTACGTTTATTAGCGAGATAGACCGGTACGAGGAGCATAGGGATGGGTCCTTTCCCGGCTTGGGGATCACTACCACCAATGTCTCACTCAGGGAACATGGGAACTCCTGCAGCCTCTGGGCCTCAGTCAGCATCCCCAGCAATTTGTCCGTCAAGTCCTCTGCATAGTGCTTGTAGAATTCAATCGGTATGCCATCGGGGACTGGGGATTTACCCGATTGGAGAGTTTTACGAGCTTTTAAGAGTTCATCTGCGGTTATGGGGGCATCAAGCAGCTCACGGTATTTAGTGGTCAGGACTGGGATGTCGATGGGTTCTAGGTAGGTTGTCAGTTCGTCACTAGAGTACGTAGTCCTGGAGCTATAGGGATTTTTGTAAAAGGAGACAAAGCAGTTATTTATCTCGTCAGGGGCGTACATTAGGTCCCCACCGGATCCCCGTATGCAGGGCATACACATCCCCCCAGATTGTTCCTGTGACAACCAGGCCAGCAGCTTCCTGGATCTCTCTCCCTGCTCAAATATGCGTTGTGATTGAGCGAGTAGGCGTTTCTGAGTGAGAGAGGTGTGAATGTGAACAACCTCCTCAGTCAAAGACTGAAGTGCAACATAGTCACTAGGGTCTTTGGATCGGACGTATTGCGCTTCCTGCAGGGCAGCCCTACTCTCCGCACCTGCCAAGTCAGCCCTTCTCTCCCTGCGAACCCTAGCAATAATAGTCTGATACCTCCCCCTTGTGTAAGCTTTAAATGCATCCCACACCGTCAATTCGCCGACCAAGTCGGGGTTGACTTCCCAATATTCCTGCAGCGCCTCCCTGAATTGGCCATCCACCGCCTTATTCGACACCCAGAACCTAGACAGCCTCCAAAGAACACCTCCAGAGGCCGAGGAGAGCTCCAACGTCAGGAGAAGCGGTGCGTGGTCAGAAATGCCCCTAGAAAGAATCCTAATGTCCTTAACCCAGGTACGCTAGGTCGATTCTAGAGAATGATCTGTGAGTTGCAGAGTGACAAGTGTACGCCCTGGAGTGAGGATTCCTCCAGCGCCACACATCTGTCAGTCCATACAGTTCCATCCACTCCACCAGCCCAGAGCGGGACAGCCCCCTCGCGGACACCCTATCCATATCCTGATCAGGGACCATATTGAAATCTCCCACTATGACCAAGTTATCATTGGCAAGATCAGCTACTTTCAATGTTATGTAACAGCTACCCAAGTAGGGAGAGGGTATCAGCCGTTGGAGACGTCCTTTCCCCTGGCAAGTTGCTATGCAAGTAAGTCCAGTATAAGCTCATCCACGAGAGCCAAAGGGAGAGTCAGGTCCAGTTGACAGAATACATATCCCATCGTATGCCCTTTCAAAAACGAGACAGGCTACGTTTTGAAGGGTCAAGCAGACTAACTTTAATGGTACATTTCTTGGTTTATATCTAGTGTGAGGGATTAACTCGGTAGCGGGTGTGTGTGACCCCCCCTGGATGGGTTCACTACACGCTGAACTGTACAAAACGGCACTTGAGGATGACTGAAAACAAATGATATGGTTTATTTTTCCATCTTGCGGGATACACGTGCAAGCATCAAAACAGCATAAACAAAACAAAACATAAAATAAACCCTTGCCACTTGGGGTGTCTACCTTCCCAACACAGGAACCTACCTATGGAGTCTGGCACAGCCTACTGCTGGGCAGACACTGCTGGTCCTACAGCAGAAAACAACAAAATAGTCTCTTTGATATTTCTCACACAGAAATATCCATCAGCACCTCACCTCTTCAGAAGTGCTTGTGTCTGCTCCTTCACTCGCAAAGCCCACAGGATGCAGCAATCAGTCGTTATCCTTAGGCTTTATTTATAGGGGCTTTAATTGCTTCATTTTGAACAGCTGAAGGCTTCTAACTCCCCAAACCTCTCTGGCCATTTCTACAGCCGACGCCCAATAGTAATTGGTGTATTGTCTACACAAGGCAGAAAAAGTATCTTCCGTCTGGGACAACACACACAGATTTACCTGACTTCCTGTCACATACCCCCCCCTCTTGTTTCAACCCTAGGGTTGGGACACAGGTTGCCAGGCACACATGCACTCGGGACACCCATCTGCATTCCCCATTTTAACACCGGGGCGATGCGTTATGACAAAACTAAATTCCTGAAGGGCCAGGAACCACCTATTTGTTCTCCTATTGGTCTTCAACTTTCGGCTGAGGTACATAAGAGGGTGTTCCTTGCTCTGTAATATACTCATTTTCAGTTGTAAACCATGCAAAACCTTAATTGGTTTTTCAATGGACACAAAGGTTTCCCTTGATAGCTCAATACCTGAAGAACTCAGCGAGTCATAACCAACACCAAGAGCTGACAACACTGCTCTCGGACACATCATTAACTGAACTAGACAAAATTTCTTGTCTAGCAGATACAATCACTTTTGAAATTGTGTTTATGGCTAGTTGCTTAACACTATCTTTGCCTCATAGGGCCAGATTCAGGTAGATGAGAGTATCTTTCCTCTGGAGTAACGCTTCTCATTTACGTTACTCTGAAGACCCTTTCAGCGCAAGTCCTGTAATTCACATAGCAGTTGCGCGTAAACTTGCGCCAGAGTAACGATAATGCGCTGGCGTAACCCGACGCAAGTGAAACTGGGTGTGATCATATGTAAATGATGGGCGGAGCCCAGCGCAGAGGCTTACGTTCAGCGCATCATCCACGGAGCATGCGCAGTGAGTGCGGCTCCACTCGCCCCCTTGTGCGCATGCTCACAACTTCCGTCGGCACCACTTCCTGGGAAACGTCAGCGCAATGCGTTCCGCTGGGCGCTTAAAAGCGCTGGCGGAAACGCCATTCCGGCGCAAAAGTAGTTCCATTTCCCCCCACCCCAGGGAAGATACTTTTGCCCTGTAATGGCTGCTCCCGCTGCCCCCAGAGAGAGGAGGAACCTAAATTATAATGCCCAGGAGGTCACAGTGATAATATCGGCTATGGAGGCATTTAATGATTTTCTCCATGGTAAAAAAAGCAGGAAGACCAGCCGGGAGAGAAAGCAGGCCATCCTGGACACCATAGCTGCCAGGGTCAATGTGCTGGGGTACTCCACCCGGAGTGCTTCAGACATTGGTAAAAAAATCAATGACCTGCGGCGCAAGGTGAGGGGCAAGGTGTCCACCATTAGGAGCCATGAGAGGGGCACAGGTGGTGGTCCCCCATGTCTTGTCACCCTGACCGCGGAGGAGGAGGTGGTCGCCCGCTGCCTGGACAGGGAGCAGTTGGAGGGGGTCCCAGGCTATGATTCCGTAGAGGAAGGCTCCAGGACAGGTAAGTGATTTTTACCCCCTTTTTGGTGTGTTGCATGTGGGGGGCGGGGGTGGGTACATGTGCCAAGTGTGTGGGACCACCAACATGTGTCTGCTTTGTGTCATCCACAGATGACGGTGCTGGGCCATCTCGTGCCGGCCAGTCCACCCCAACCCCCCAACGCGATGCTGAAGACGAGGCCCTGGGTGCTGGAGACACCGAGGTGGAGGAGGAGAGTGCCCACACCACTTCAGCAGAGGTGGTTGTGGAGGAGCCTGTCCCTGAACAGGAGTTCATTTTAATGTTGGAGGAGTCCTCCTCCTCTGCAGGGCCCTCTGTGATCCCCTCCCCCATCCTAGGTAGCCCCTCAAGGGCGACTCCATCCCCACGGGGACAACCTTCCTCTGCCCCCAGGAAGGCCACCCGGAAGACCAGGGGGGTGTGTGATTTGGTCGAAGACCAGGTGCTTTTGGACCACGCGAAACAGACCCAGCAAATGGGGGAGATGGCTGGCCACCTAGACAGGGTCGCAGACAGCCTGGGCTCTATGTCACAGCTGCCCAGTCGCGTGCAGGGCGTTGTGACCAGCCTGGGGGAGGTGCAGGCTGATATCCGGCACTTGACAGCAGCTGTTCGAGACAACACTGCTGCCATTCGGGAAGAGGGGAGGCAGCGGCAACGTGACCAGCGGCATCAGATCACCCGCCAGCTGAGGATGCAGGCCCAAACAAATTTGTATCTGAGCCGTATCGCTGTGGCATTGGAGGGCATGCAGCCAACAGCTCCCAGGAGTGGCCCACCCGGGGATCAGCCTCCTCCTGATGCCCCCCCACCACCACCACCACCCACTCCCTCCAGGCAGATGAGGAGCCCGAGAGTGCCCCCAAGGAGGAGCCCCCGTCATCCCAGATGAGGGTTTTTTGTTTTTTTGGTTGTTATATATTTTTGTTTATACTCAGGACATGAGTTTATTTATTTTATTTATTATTATTGTTTATACTCAGGACATGAGTTTTTGTTAATTTTTTTGGTTCTCAGGTTATGAGATTTTATTTTTATTTTTTGATACTGCACACGTTGCAGTGTGAATGGTGTGTGAATGTGAGAGGGTGGCACTCCTGAAAGTAAGGGGTGTCACCCTCGGCCGTGGTGGTGAAGTTAACCCCACGGCTGAATGAATGACGTGTGAAAGGTGTGTGAATGGACAGTGACATCATTGGGGCCTTGACGCGGCGTTACTGCTCCCAACTCCTACATGCTGGACTTGGGCTAATCCAATGCGATGTGCATGTGATGTGTGTGATCTAGGGACATCAGTGGTGTACACGCGTGCACTGTCTGTGTTATTAATGTTTTGGTTTAGTGTCCAAAGATGCCTACGGCGAGGACCCTCCTGACTGCTCTTCCATCAGCAGACTGGGTGTCCTCTGGCAGGTGGGGACTGTGTGGGTCGGGGGTCAGGTCATCACGTATGTCAATCTCTAGGCCTTTTTTCATAGCAAAGTTATGTAGTATGCAACATGCACCGATGATCTGACACACAAAGGTAGGGGAATACAATAGGGTCCCCCCGGACTTATCCAGGCAGCGGAAACGGGACTTCAGGAGCCCAAATGTTTGCTCCACCACTGCACGGGTTTTGATGTGTGCTTCATTGTATTTTCTCTCTCCTCTGGTTTGGGGGTTCCGGAAAGGAGTCATTAGATGGGGTCCCAGTGCATATGCAGAGTCACCTGTAAGGGAAAAGACAGGAGGATGTTAGTAGTGCATGTGCCACTTTTGATGTGCATCACGGGAGGGGATAGTCATGCCTGACTCCCATGTCACTCACCAACCAGCCAGCTGTCCCCATACATGTTCTGTTCGAATTCTGCTGGAATGGGGCTCTGACGGTATATGAAGCTGTCATGGCTGGACCCGGGGTGTTTGGCACGGACGTGCCATATGAGGCGTTGGGCATCGGCTATCACCTGTACGTTGATGGAGTGCCAATGCTTCCGATTGCGGTATATGTGCTCTGTGGCACTGGGGGGCTGTAGGGCCACATGTGTGCAATCAATGGCCCCGATGGTGCGTGGGAATCTGGCAATGTTGTAGAAATCTGTCATTGCCTTCAGCCGCAGCTCCTCAGTGGTGGGTCTGATGAACTGGTTGGACATGCGTCTGAGGATTGCGGGGACAACCTGGTGCACACATCTGCTCATGGAGGACTGTGACATCCCAGCCACCACTCCACTTGTACGCTGGAATGATCCACTGGCAAGGAAATGAAGTGTTGCCAGGACCTTCACCAGTGGCTGCACTGCTTGTGAGCGGTGTGTCTTGCTGGTGATGTCACCCTGCAGGGTTGTGGTTAGTTCAAGTATTGCATCTGGGCTGAATCTGAAGAGGCGATACACCTCCTCATCCCCCATGCCAAAGAGGTTCATACGAGTGCGGTATATCCTCTCACGTGCCCGCCTCCTCCGTAGCGAGGGACCCAGTACTAGTCTTAGGACCACGAGTGCCCCTGGCATGTTGGCACACAGAGGTGTTGTCCTTGCTAGTGTTGTTGTTCAGCTTGCTAGTTTCGTCGGTAACGCTGCTGTAGCTGCTCTCCTGCTGACCTGTGACCGTCTGGAGTAAAGATAAAGCAGCCTTTTGTAGAAATAACTTTGCGCCGGACGGACCAGATACGCGCGGCGCATGTAGCCAGCGTATGGTGCTAATCCGTTCGTGAATTGGGAAAAATCCCTCATTTGCATATTTGCAGGGGAAATCAATAGGCGCGACTGATGCGCCCAGCGAAAATAAGCGCTGACGATACTCTGGCGTCGGAACGTTCCGCCGGTCGCAAATGACCCGTTATTGGGCGCATCTAGTTTGGTGGGTACGGGCACATAGAAAAGACGGCGCATCATCACAGTTACGCGGCGCATATCCAAATACTCCAGCGCAAGTGTTCGTGAATCTGGCCCATAGTCTCCAAAAAATGTTTTAGTATTTGTTTCTTTGAAACCATCGACTATTGGACACAAATTCTCATATTCTTCATTCCTTTCAAGACATTTGGAAAAAGCTCATCTGCCATTACAGATTCAACATTTTGAAAAATAGATTTTACTTCCAGAGGAATCTCGGTAGTCAAGTCCAAAGTATTATCCTGCGTCACTGGTTCTGACAGAACACTTTCCAAAGACTGGGTTTCACAGGATGTGGTACTACCTTTATATTCAAATCCGATTTCATCATGTATGGACTGGCAGCACTGTACTACATGGCTCCCTGCATCATCTAACTGTGTTTCAACCACAGAGGGCAGTCTATCCAAGTTTTGGACAGAAACTGCACTGGTTATATCAGACTTTGCAATATCCTCACTGTGGGAGCGTGGTTTTCCATATTCAACATCACAGATGTCTTCACTCTGCCGATTTAAGGTATCACAGATGATTTCCTGAATTCTATACTGATCATGACATGCTGGTACCATTAATTCTGAAGACCCAAAACGACTCCTTTTTACTTCAGTGGACACCAAACCCCTCTCTACAGATCCTGCCTGTGGTAGGGGTGACATTGTATTTACTGCTTTCATTTCATTAACATACAAATTAACACACTGCTCTTCAACATGCAAATAATTCACAGAGGCAAAAATAGCTTCAGTCTGGATGCATATTTCTTGAAATTCAGATTCCTCAATGACCCCACTCTGCTGATCATCAATTATGGGAAAGTCATGAATATCACCTGCCTTACTACATTCACAAGGCTCAGTGGATATTGGACACACTTTTTCTACATCATTTAGTGCAGTGTCAGAATTAAGTTTTTCAGCTTTATTTCCATCAAGCAACGGACTGAGAACTGAAGATGTGCAAACCCCTACTTCCTGCACTTCAGCCACTTCATTTGCCCTGAAGGGGTCAGAGATTTCACTTTCAACATCATTTCCAGAAAGTTCAGCTTCATTTTCCAGAAAGTCCTTCAGATTTAGCTTTCTAAGAATTGCCTCCTCCTCATCGTCGTTATCTTCCACACATTCTTCATTATTTATTGTTAGTCCATTCTGAGTGTTGGCTGTTTCCGTAGGACAATCATCAACTTTAACATCTTCATGTTCCGTTTCTGCTTTGGTAATCTTGGTGACACCAGGAACTCCTAACTTGGCAGAGTAGGCCCAAAGAAATGAACCGGGATCCATACAGCCCTGGCACACCATCTCATAAAACTCAACAGGCTCCGATGGAACTGCCCCTAGGTGCCGACCATGAAACCAGTTCTCACACACCACACACTGGATTATCTCATCTGGGGTCTCATTCTCAGTATCGGGGTACGGTCTCTTACATGTGCAGTACAGGCCAAAGAAATTGTCATTGTAATTATTAGCCAGGTTTTTCTTCTCTTTATCCGGATATAACTTGCACTCCAGCTGTTTAAATTTGGCATTTCCACAATCGAAGCGAAAGTTACTCTTGGTGTAGAGCTCAAACAGGTCGTGGCCTTCATGACACTTGTATGTACAGGCCAGACATATCCCATCAGGCTCCTCTTTATCCGGGGTGCAGGTACTGCAGGCGTACATCGCTTGTCTCTTCACATAACCCAGGGGGTAGGAGCACTTTTCGGAATCGCTCCCCACCAGCACAGCAGACGCCTCATCTTTCTTCTTCACTGCCATTTCCACCTTTACTTCCTCCTTCACTTCATCTTCTGCAAACCCTTCGCTGTCAGAATCATCACAAGGTAGAAGATGGAAATCCTCAAACCCAGCCTCATTTTCTCTGTTGGTGAAATAACCGGAACAGAGAGTAACTGCTTCAGACATTAGGTCACTTTTCTCATTTTCAGCATGAGCCTTTGTACAACTAAAAGATTCTTGATTTGAACCATCATCTTGACAGACAAATTTTCCAGAGCAGAGTCCCAGCAACTCATCCATAACCCCTATCTTGGAGTCATTTGCATCAGGCTGGCTGGTGTTGGACTGTGATTGGTAAAACTTTCCTGAGCAGAGATCTAACATTTTGCCCATATATGCATCCATAGCATTCTCATCCATATTGTCCATCACAAGTCTTTGCTTGGCAGAGCTGTACTTGCTCCTGTTGCGGCCAACATTTAGAAAACCATGAGCATGTGTGACAATGATCTCTTCGTTGTAATCCTCATCACTTCAAAGTAAGCTTTCCGTGCAAGAATCGCTGCTTTTACCGGAACACAGGGCCTTATAATCACTGTTGAGCTTTGAAGGTTGTAATTGTTTTGGTGAGAGCTCCTTAGAAACCTCCATGTTCTCTTACCTACCAGACAGCCCTGACTTTGCTTTATTTTTCTTTTTCTTTGACTTCAGACTCAAGAAATCTTTGAATTTTTCTTTAACACTTTCATACAGCTTGTCTGGCTTGCGATGAGACTTCTGGATTAAGTTCTCCTTGCTTTTGTCTTTTAGGGACGGTCGGTGGGAATTTGAACTGTTTGTGGTGTGTCTTCTCTTTGAGCTTTGCTGACTGGCCTTTTCGTGAACTAGAGAGCCTCTTGTCTGCATATGCCTCGTGACAGGAATCTGATCCTGCTCTGACTTGTCAACGCCAGGGAAATACTTCATATGGTAATGCAGCAATTTGGCTTTGCGAAAAAATTTGGAGCAATCCAAAATCTTGCCTTTAAACTTGTTGGGTTCCAGTTCCAAGGTAACAGCTTTGGTAGCTGGATCATCAAGTTTCTTCAAAGTATTTGCTAAAGGTTCTCTACTGTCTTTAGCAGAACTGTCAGACCGTTGATTCAGCTTCATATGAGCTGCTACTGCGGGGAAAGCCGGGACCTCCTCAGCACCTTCTTGTACATGAGGGTCTTTCTCTTCTGGTTTGATCTCGTCTGGTTTGACCTCTGGAACGGCATTCACAACATTGGTTTCCACAGGCTCTACAGACTCTTCTACTACTAATGCCGGCTCCTTTACTTTGGGAGTTTCAGGCTCTGCCAGAGCGCACTCCTCTGACTCCACTTCTTGTTCCTCTGGCGAAGTACTACCCTCTGGTGATGATTCCGCCTCAACAACAGACGTGGTAACCTCTATAGCATTATGATCCTCTGGATTCTCAATCAGAGAGGGCTTGCTATCCTTTTCCTCTGTTCTCTCAAATAGTTTTGCGATGGCCTCCATTTGCTGCTGGTGAGCTGCTATGCTCTTTTGGTGAGCCTGTTGTTGAGCTGCAAGGCTCTCTCGGTGAGCTGCCATGCTCTTTTGGTGAGCTGCAAGGCTCTCTCGGTGAGCCTGTTGTTGAGCTGCAATGCTCTGTTGTTGAGCTGCAATGCTCTGTTGTTGAGTTGCATTTTCTATAATCAGCTGTTTCAGCATCTCCTCCATTTTGGGTTTACTTTAACTGCCCGCGGCACTCCACCATGTGTGAGGGATTAACTCGGTAGCGGGTGTGTGTGACCCCCTGGATGGGTTCACTACACGCTGAACTGTACAAAACGGCACTTGAGGATGACTGAAAACAAATGATATGGTTTATTTTTCCATCTTGCGGGATACACGTGCAAGCATCAAAACAGCATAAACAAAACAAAACATAAAATAAACCCTTGCCACTTGGGGCGTTTACCTTCCCAACACAGGAACCTACCTATGGAGTCTGGCACAGCCTGGCACAGCCTACTGCTGGGCAGACACTGCTGGTCCTACAGCAGAAAACAAAAAAGTCTCTTTGATATTTCTCACACAGAAATATCCATCAGCACCTCACCTCTTCAGAAGTGCTTGTGTCTGCTCCTTCACTCACAAAGCCCCCAGGATGCAGCAATCAGTCGTTATCCTTAGGCTTTATTTATAGGGGCTTTAATTGCTTCATTTTGAACAGCTGAAGGCTTCTAACTCCCCAAACCTCTCTGGCCATTCCTACAGCCGACGCCCAATAGTAATTGGTGCATTGTCTACACAAGGCAGAAAAGTATCTTCCGTCTGGGACAACACACACAGATTTACCTGACTTCCTGTCACACTAGTTACAAACTTGTGAGTACTCAAGGAACAATGGAACTCTCCGCCCCCTCCCTCCACAGGGGGGCCCCAAGTTAGACAGCCAGGCACCAGGCCAACGAAGCCACATTCCTTTATCAATAGAATTCAATCAACCCCCAGAACAATACTCAATCACTTAAGGATAAACACAGGTCTTTCACACACACATTAGATCAATTAACCTTTGGGATAGACAGGTGCATTAGCATACCTAATCTACATCTAGACAGACAGAGGATATTCACACCTCATAATATCCCACTGCATGATTATTATAGATGTACAGGCAAAATACATAGTTCCGTTACACTGCCCCCCTTTTGTGGAACACTCCGGCAGACCCGGATTGATCCTTTTCGGGTCAACTTGGGGATGTCCGGTCTGCTGTTAGGGTAAAAGTTCTGTTTGCCTGGACAGTCCATCGGCATTGCCATTAAATCTGCCAGGTCGGTAGCTGATGGTGAAGGTGAATAATGGAATTCAGTTCTGGAACAGTCACTTGCTTTGCTCTCTCAATGGCTCCCAAAACCTGTTGCTGATGCTCTTGGGAGAGATATGGCACCACCTGAGCGCAGATCCCATTTAGCCTTTTGACAATTTCAGCCTGTTTGTGCATTTCAATGTTCAAGCCACGGGACATCTCATAATACATGACGTAGTGTCGTTGCATCTCCTATTTCTCACATTCCCATTTTAGACTGTGATATTGGGCCGGATCTACAGTACATGTCGGGAAAGGTAGTCTTACCTGGGTCTCAGCAGCAAGCGAGTTGGTTCCAGTAACGCGGGTTGGGGCACAGGTAGTCACTGTGTGGGCTTCAGCGGGACACATCGGAGCGTACGCAGAAACAAGGGGGGCCAAATCATTCCCCAGTAGTACATCTGCTGGCAAATCATTCATCACTTGCCACATTCACATGTCCCGAACCAACCCTCCAATCCAGGTGAACCCGGGCAACGGGTAGCCGGAAGACGGTGCCTCCTGCTACTCTTGCGGCTACGGTGTCTCCGGTGTGCTGGCTCTCTGGGATGAGTTTCTTCTGTAGCAGTGTCATCGTGGCCCCCGTAACCCATTGGCTGACTTTCCATTGACCCAGACAGTCTGCCTGTGTTGCTGTCTGTTGTCCTGGTTAGCTGCTTGTATCGGATCTGCCTCATGCAGAACACCCCAATATTCTACCTCCCCAACGCCGTGGGCCGCAGGCATGGATGTGTGGGGGTTCCCCCTTTCTGGCAGTCTCCATGACTGTGACTGCCTGAGTGAATTTAATGAACAGTCTGACTTTTTGTGCCCTGGTTGTTTTCGAATCAGAGTGATAGTAGCCTCGGTACCTCTTAGGCCTTGTGCTACTTGTCCATTCACCCGTACCTCCTGACGGTGATCCTGACGGTTATCTGGAGAGGCCGCTTGTATTGGGTCTGCCTCATACAAAATTCCCAGACAATCCTCAGGGCCCACCTCAGTCTCTAGGCAGTGGGCCGTGATGGAGTGACCTCTGTGTTGGGTGTTGGGCGTCTCCAGTTGTTATTTGTAGCTCTCAAAGGGCAAAAACAAGCAATATGTCCCGTGTTGCTGCAGTGATGGCACGTCACCCTAGACGAATCCCGGGGGTAGTTGTTGGGTTCCTGAGGACGTGGTGGTCCTGGGGGAACTGGAGCCCGAAACTCTGGGCGTGGGGTGCCGGTTGGAGTACGCGGTTTTACCTCATGAGCCAGCCGTGCAGTACCCTGGCTTACTTTCCTTGTTTCCGCGTACTCATCTGCTAGCCGTGCCGCCTTGTTTAAGTTAGCGGGACAGCGATCTCGTACCCAGTCCTGTAGGTCTGCGGCCAGGTCTTGGAAGAAATGTTCCATTAGGAATAGATGCAATACTTCCTTCCCGGTGTTGGCCTTGCACCCTTGGACCCAATGGGATGCCACCCTTTGTAACTGGTTGGCCCATTCCATGTGGGAGTCCACAGCCTTCTTCTTGGATTCCCGGAAGCGACGACAGTAGGTTTCTGGAGTTACGGCATATCGGGTTAACAGCGCCTTTTTCACTTGCTGATATTGTAAAATATCCTCTGGAGCAAGAGCCCGAAAAGCTTCATTGACTTTGCCCGACAATTTCCCAGACAAAATAGTGACCCATTTGTCTGGTGTTACCTGGTGTAGTGAGCACTGCCTCTCAAAATCAGCCAGATATCCATCTATTTCCTCCTCACTTTCTACAAAAGCTTTAAATACAGTGAACGGCATTTTCTTTCCTGTAGCAGCGGGTGGGGAAGTAGGAGCTGCGTGTGTAATGGGCTGTCTAGCTCTTACCAGTTCCAGTTCTTGTCCCCTCTTGGTTTGAATCTCCTCTCTTGCTTCCCGAAACAGCTGGTTTATTAGTTCCGCGGACGTTTCTGGATACAAGGATAATCTCCGCTGTACAATATCCGTAATTACATCTTCCTCGCTGACAGGTGCTAAAGGCTCAGCTCCTTCCATGGATCCATCCATTTGGTCCAGCTCCAGCAGATCCGCTATCAGCTCCCTCCGTGGTCTGTTACTGGCACTCCTACCACGACTCTCCAATAAATCTTTTAGTGTGGTTCTTTTCAGCCTGGCATACTGGGACTCCATTCAGAACTTGCTTCTTGGATAAAAGGACCATCCCACTGCTGCCACCAATGTAACGGCTACCCAAGTAGGGAGAGGGTATCAGCCGTTGGAGATGTCCTTTCCCCTGGCAAGTTGCTATGCAAGTAAGTCCAGTATAAGCTCATCCACGAGAGCCAAAGGGAGAGTCAGGTCCAGTGGACAGAATACATATCCCATCACATGCCCTTTCAAAAACGAGACAGGCTACGTTTTGAAGGGTCAAGTAAACTAAATTTAATGGTACATTTCTTGGTTTATATCTAGTTACAAACTTGTGAGTACTCAAGGAACAATGGAACTCTCCGTCCCCTCCCTCCACAGGGGGGCCCCAAGTTAGACACCCTGGCACCAGGCCAACGAAGCCACATTCCTTTATCAATAGAATTCAATCAACCCCCAGAACAATACTCAATCACTTAAGGATAAACACAGGTCTTTCACACACACAATAGATCAATTAACCTTTGGGATAGACAGGTGCATTAGCATACCTAATCTACATCTAGACAGACAGAGGATATTCACACCTCATAATATCCCACTGCATGATTATTATAGATGTACAGGCAAAATACATAGTTCCGTTACAAATGTTATCTGGTGTAAAAGTGAGATTGAGGCCGGAGGGGCAGATACACCCCTGCTATAACCCACTTCATAGAGCGGATCTGTGCGTGAATTATTATCTGCCCTCCGAGTCCAATACCAAATCAAGCAGCCTGAAGGGAAGGGACTTGTGTACCAGAACACTGACACCCCTTGCAAAGTTTTAATATGTGGAGTGATAATGATGTCCAATCCAAGGCTTTTTAAGGACCAAAGTTTTACGTCCCACCAGGTGGGTCTCCTGGAGGATGCAGAACTGCGGGTTGTGAGCCTTGATGAATTGGAACACCAGTGATCTCTTAACTGGAGAGTTTAGACGCCTGGTGTTCCATGACAATATGTTAAGGGCCGACATGGCTATATCTGGGGAAAATTACCATAGGATTGAGTGGGTGCCCACCCCCCGACTCATAGGCAGCATCCAAAACATATACACAACTCTGACACTTGTACAAAAAACAAACCACAAACCAACCCTGTAAGGGCAACCTTCCCCACCCCACCTCTTAAAACTGAGGCAGGTTTCCATCCCAACCATAATCAGCTCGCTGGCTGCAAAGGGGGGTCCTGTACAGGAGGCGCTCTCAACCCCTCACAAAGTCAGCAGGGTCAAGAAGTGAGCCAAGCTAGTTCCTCCCGACCGGGCATCCGCCGGGCTGTTTCTTCAACTGTCAGCACAACAGGTGCAACATAAGCTGTCAGTCAACAACGATGAAGTGGATGGTGTAATGCTGACAATAGCAAGTCCAGTCCCAGGCCCAGTGCATGTGA
Organism: Rana kukunoris; assembly: GCA_029574335.1. NCBI lineage: Eukaryota > Metazoa > Chordata > Amphibia > Anura > Ranidae > Rana > Rana kukunoris. Next base: position 298,372,806 of record CM056050.1, read on the forward strand.
AAGTTCAACAGTGAGTACTCACGTATCATGCTCCTGGTTGATGATCACGAGGCAAGGAGTCCAACCAGGCAGAGTCCTCCCTGGGAGATGTGAAGAAGCTAGCTTTTTCGCCATCCTGGACCGTCAGGCGTGCTGGAAATAGGACCCTATAGCGGATATTACGGGCCCTCAGTGCAGCCTTCACGTGGTCAAACGAGTTTCTGCGTTTCTATGGAATAGTCAGGGAAGATCATCAATTTGTTATTCTGATGCCTCAGATCCCCCATCACGCTAGATGCACAAAGAATCTCATCCCTGTCCCGGAAATTGAGGAGTTTGGCAAAAAGTTGCGTAGCATGTCCTCCACATAGCAAGTGGGATTATTGCCCTCCGTACCCTCCGCCAGGCCAACTATGCGCAGGTTGTTGCGTCTATTTCTGTTCTCTGCATCTTCTGCTCTATACTCCAGGGCTTTAACCTTAGTTTAAAGCGAGTGAAGTGCCGCACTGTGCTTTGCAACTGTATCCTCGGTATTGCTGACCCTCTGTTCTGTCTCTGCCACCCTGGATCGGAGCTTATCCATGTCTTGTCTGAAAGGGCCCACGTCCATTTGTACTGCCTCTATTTTAGCCGTAAGTGTGGATTGGCACGTGGCTATAGCCACCATAACTTCCGCCAGCCAGGGGGGTCTCGCTCCCTCAGCCTCCATTGGGCCTGTTTAAGGACCTGTGTGCACTGCGAGTGGCCCGGGGAACAACCAGGGGATCCAATGGTGAATGGGGGGTCTCTGGGAGGGGAGGGAATTTATATTTTTTTCCCCCTACCGGCTGTTGCGCCTGACCGGCGGCTCCTCATTCAGGTGTCTCCCTGTCCACAGTTGAGGCCTCCGGTTCCCCCCCAGGTGTGCTACTCTCCATGGGGAGGCCAAGTCCAGAGAGGCCTAGGCTGCCAGCTACTGCGGAGTAGAAATCTAGGCTGCGGCTCCATTAAGGCCTAGTGCGTCCCGCACGAAACGAGGCTGGGTTCGGGGGAGAAAAAGAAAGGGCAACCAACAGTCCCCGGGGGCCCAATAAAATGCCTTTAGTAAAGTCCTGTGTTCAGGGCTCTCCTCACCGTGAGCAGGCTGGGATCCTGGTGCCGCCAGAAGCTCCGTGTGTGGAGAAATTGAGGCCGTGGCTCCGTTGCGGCCTAGCGCATCCCGTGTAAAGAGGGGCCGGATCGGGAGGAGCAGCCACAGCCCCCGGGAGTCCAAACGAAGCCCGACGATCAAATTCCACCTTCAGGGCTCCTCCCGCCAGTGGTCTGGCTCAAATCCCGGAACCTCCGGAGGTCAGGCGCGCGCCAATTCCATGAGCCTCATTGACGGACTAGGCCGGGAGCGGAATAGTACCAGCCCGAGCAGAAAGAAAGTCACCGACCGGTTCTTCAAGTTGGCAGTGCTGCGGGTCACCTCCGCCCGACCTCCAAAACAGATTGTGGTGTTGATGGCCCCGGATAATATCACCAGAGCACAGAGGAAAGCGTCCACTCACAGCGCCATCCTGGACACGCCCTCCCTTCCCCTTGGTCTTTACCTCACCTCTTACCAGTCCTTACCTCTACTCTTCGTCCCCTCCACCCCCCCTTTTTTTAACCTTTTGCCTCCATCAGCTCACTCCATTTTTACGGGCAAAACAGAGCCTGTCTGTCTTGTTTCTATCAATGTGAAGGGGCTAAACACCCCAGACAAACGCTCCATGGTGCTAGCTAGCCTGACACATATGAAGGCCCACGTTTGTTTCCTTCAGGAGACGCATTTCCGTGCTGATAAAACACCAAGACTCTGAGATCGCTTTTTCCCGATGTCATACCATGGGTGCTCTCCTAATTCGAAGTCAAAGGGGGTGAGCAATAGGGTCCGTGGAACAACCCAGTGGTTGGTGAAAGATCAATGGAGTGATAGTGATGTGGAGGGAAGAGATCTCTTTGTAAAGGGGATGCTGGGGGGGGGGCTCCTTGGTTACCCTGGTGAACCTATACCCCCCCAATTCAAATCAGATTGCTTTCTTGGACCCAATTTTGACCAAATTGGGTGATTTTGCTGAGGGTGCAGTGATCCGGGGGGGGGGGGGGTGACATGGATCTGGCCCTGGATTCCTCCAGTAATGCCTCTCAAATCTCTTATGCAGCGTTGAAACGCCTAAAGAGAAGCTTCTATGCTTTCCACCTTGTGTACGTGTGGCAGGTTCTTCACCTGAACCATAGAAACTACACATTCTACTCACACCTGCATGACTCCTACACCATGATGCCTCAATTGCTCTTGTCCAGCGTTACCTCCGCCTCGATAGGCTCTAACTTTTTCAGATCACTCTTTAGTCTTTGTAGACACTGATTTACTGCAGCCTGCTCCAAAACAGTGGATAAAGAAGCTTAATGATTGTGTAATCCAAATGCCTGAGGTCGCTGAGGAGGTGTCAAGGGAATTGAGATTTTTTTCCACAAACGTGAACCCAGAGGTTGCTCCAACAATATTTTGGTAGGCGCATAAATGCTACATCAGGGGGTTCTTGATTAATATAGGGTCCCAACTCAAGAAAGCTATAGCGCAACAAATTGTTGATCTTTTGGAAAAAATCTGATCCCTAGAAGCCGTCCATAAAAATTCACTAGCCTCCCAGGCTCTTGCAGTTCTGACAGCACTCCGGAACCAACTGCGATCTTTGGTCCTGTTCAGGGTTAAGGCTGTGATTGCCAAGTGTAGACAAACGTTCTATGAGCATAGCAACAAATGTAACAAGTTGCTGGGCTCTAAGAGCCCAGCAAGCTTGAACATATATCCCTGAACTTCTTAATGATACATAAGACTGAATTGGAGTGGTGAACTCTGAAGACTTATATAGACGATAACCTGGAGAAGGGATTCATACACCCCTCCACCTCCCCCGCAGGAGCTGGAATATTCTTTGTGGAGAAGAAAAATCACTCTCTACGTCCCTGCGTAGATTACAGAGCTCTAAATAAAATCACGATTAAGAACAGGTACCCCCTTCCACTGGTACCCGAACTGTTCCAAAGACTGTTCCAAAGACTCGGAACAGCAGTTATATTCACTAAGTTGGACCTCAGCGGAGCCTATAACCTAGTCCGCATTCAAAGTGGCGATGAATGGAAGTCCGCGTTCCGCACCAGGTTCGGGCACTTTGAATATTTGGTCATGCCCTTCGGCCTTTGTAATGCCCCTGCCACATTTCAACATTTTGTAAATTATATCTTCAGAAACTTCTCTCGCAAGTTATCAGAAGCTGAGAGGAATTACAACGTTGAGGACAGAGAACTTTTAGCGATTAGCTGCACTCGAGGAGTGGCGTTACCTCTTGCAGGGAGCAGCACATCCTGTCCTGGTCTACACAGACCATAAAAATGTGGAGTATTTGAAAGTTGCCAAATAATTGAAACCACACCAGGCCAGGTGGGCACTTTTTTTTATACTCTGTTCTCGTTCCATATCACTTACAGGCCTGGGTCAAAAAACACCAAGAGGGACGCACTTTCCCGGATGTCTAGTGAACCTGAAGTCCCCTCCTCTCCAGACACCATTCTAGCCCCAGGAAACTTCCTCATGCTGCAGGGAGACCTTTTGTCCCAAATTAAGCAGGCCTCTTCAGAAACTCCTCAGCCATCAAACCTTGCCCTACAGTTAAGGGATGACCTATTATGGAACAAGGATAACATTTTCATGCCTCAGCAACTACTGGTAGCCAATCTTAAGTCCTGTCATGATCACAATTTGGCCGGCCACTTTGGCGTTCACAAGACTTCCGAGCTCCTCCAGCGTACATTTTGGTGGCCACAGCTACTTCGAGACTGCAGAAGTTATGTGGAATCTTGCACCACCTGCATTCAAAACAAAGGCAGCAAGACCAGAGCTTGGGGGCTGTTGAATCCACTACCTATTCCAGAGAAACCATGAAGGATGATCTCCATGGATTTCATCGTCAAGCTACCTCCTTCAGAAGATTACACCACCATCTTCGTGGTGGTAGATAGACTCTCTAAAATGGCTCACTTCCTGCCTATGGTGGGTACAACCTCTGCCTCCGAGACTGCAAAAATAATCATTAAAGAGATAGTAAGGCTCAACGGCATACCCGCAAACATCGCGTCAGGGACTCACCTCCTCCATGCAGTCTTCCTCCTCCATGTCTGCCGATCGCCGCCACGCGTCCCGTACTCGTGCACACGCTCCAATGGCGCGTGTGCACGTGAACCAGCGTGGCGCCAGAGGACACTTTAGAAACCTGTTGCTGTTTGCAGTACATTGCTGCCTGATCTGCAGTTGTGACTGGATCCATACCTGAGACCTGTTTGTTTGAGCACCTGTCTGAAATCCTGATTGAACTCTGAACCTGGCTCGTCTGACCATCCGTACCTCTCCAACCCTGACCCGGCTCCTGTTTGACCATTCGCCTGCTTGACTTTTTTGTTGCCAGATCCACCGGCCTGTTAAACCGACTACTCTTCAGCCATCTGCCTGTATGTTTCCTGCTTGCATGTTATGACCCGGCTTGTCTGACCCTGCTGTTCCAGTACACCAGTCTACCTTCCAGCTTGTGCCGCTGTAGTCGCAGCTTCCGTGTGGGTCGCTGACCCATCCTCCGCTTCAGCGTCTCAGCATCTTCTCATCAGAGGTATTCGTCCACCTGCGTCTACTCATCACCACCTCGGCACTCCTACCCCTTTGTGCTCCGAGTCCGCTGTTCCCACTTCAGTGGCTCGTGAACCAGAGCCGTAAGAGAGGCTACCCTGCATCAGACTCTGGTAACCAGGTACGTAACACATCGTATCTGATCAGGGGTACAGTTTACAGCAAGATTCTGGAGAGCACTATGTGGATCCCTGAAAATTGACCTCTATTTCTCCTCTGCATATCACCCCAGACCAACGGTCAGACTGAGCGCACATACCAAAGGCTCAAGGAATATCTGCGCTGTTTTTCAAGCTTCTCCTAGGATGATTGGACTTCTCTATTACCTCTTGCCGAGTTCGCTTACAATAACTCTGTTCACTCTGCTACCAAGCAGTCCCCGTTTTTCGCGAATTACGGCTTCCACCCTTTGTTTCTGTCTAACAAAATCCCGGAGTGTACAGTACCAGCTGCTCAAGAAACCCTGGACTTCTTTACTACCAATAATAAACTACTTCAAGAGACAATTGAGAAAACACAGGAATAAAACAAGGAGGTATTTGACAGGAGGAGAGGGGAGCTCCACCTAGCACCCAGGAATCAAGTTTGGCTGGCCACCTTGAATTTGAAATTGGCATGCCCATTTAAGAAATTGGGCCCTAAGTTTGTGGGTCCCTTTCAAGTGACTTGGAAGATCAATGAGGTGGCCTATGAATAAAAAGTACCAGAGTCTTTCCGGATGCACCCAGTCTTCCATGTGGCTTTACTCAAACCTACAGTCCCGACCCCCTCACTAACCGGAATACCGGTCCTCCTGAACCAGTGCTCATCAATGGTGAGGAGGAATTCAAGGTGGAGTCCATCCTGCATTGCAGGAAAAGACGTAACCGGATTCAGTACCTGGTGAAGTGGAAAGGTTACGGCCCGGAGGAGAATACCTGGGAACCATAGACTATTATCCATGCTGAAAGATTGATTCTGGCCTTTAAAAGATCTCACCCAAGTAAGATGGCCCAGTTGGGCATTCTGAGGCTGTCCGTTGGGGGAGGGGGGCAATGTCAGGAAAGGCGTTTTTAGCTGTCTGCCTAGCAACAGCAGTGGCAGAAGAATGCCCGTGCGCGGAAGAGCTGTTCGGCGCATGTGCGTGCCCAATAGCATGCACGGGCGCGATGTGACAGAACTTGACGCCAAAATAGGCTATTTAAAGAGATCAGACACATTGCTGCCTTGCTGTGCGGTCTACAGTGTTGCTGACTTTGTTACCTGATCCGGCTCTCCCTTGACTACTGTTGCTTGGTGCCTGTCTCTGATCTCGGCTTGTCCTGACTTTGCTTCTGCTTCTCCTTCTAATCTGATTGCTGCCCACCTGATAAACTGAGACGGCCTGGACTTTGACTATTCTCTGGATTCTGCTCCTGTACCTGATCTTCCCACCTATGTTTGTCCCGGCCTGTCCTCACCTGCCAATCTCCTGTTCCACGAGTGCTGTGCCACCGTCTACAGCTCTCAGCCTGCTGTCTGCATTTAGAGGCTCCCCCAAAGGAGTTGGTATGACTGGACGGTGGTATTTTTTTCTCTTCCCTCTTCCTCTCCCTCTCTTCTTTCTATAACATATTTCTAAGGTTGCTAAGACCTAAGGGTCAGTTCAGTTCTGTCTTCATTCCCATTTACAAAAACGGTGATCAACGTGATAAAAATAAATGGTCGTGCGGCATACGGAGGCCTCCTAGCCCCCTGAAGCTCGATGTGATTGCCTTTAGATAGGTGATTATTATTTTTATACGTTCCATTGCGGTCTTTGTATTTACGCATGCTTATCCTTCTTAAATAAAGTGACCCAAGTCAGCAAATAAACACTAACGGCCTCTAAAGGAGATCTCCGGTACTGAACAAAATTTATAAAAAGACCAGTTTAAATTTGATATCAATTTGACCGATCCCCATATTTATAAAAATCATGAAAATCAATAATCATTGAATGGGAAAGTAAATTACCACTTAAAAAATATATAATACAAACGTCTACCTAACAAACAATCTTCACATACAAAATCAATAAATGAACATTAAAAAAATACAAAAATTCCAAGAAAATTGTTAATTCAAGCATTGTCTATGAAAGGTAATTATTTCCACATCAGCATTTAAACCCAAGGGTCCAAGACATTTAACCCTATAGATCCAACTCATCTCAGGTTAAGAGATTTCTCTTTGTTTAGACCCCCCCTCCAGTGCAATTTGAGCTTATCTATTCCCAAAACATAGGTCCCAGACAAATGTTTGGTGTGGACCTCTAAATAGTGTCTGGAGACCGGATGGCCTTTAAAGCCTCTTTTGATGTTAACAATGTGCTCATTCAGCCTAACTTGCAATAGGCGTACAATACACCTAATATACTGGAATCGGCAAGGGCAGGTAAGAAGTTATACCACATTCAGAGTGGAACGTGTGACAAAAGGCTTTAATTTGAAATGCCTGAGCTGTACTGCGTGAACTAAAATGGGTGGTCGTTTTATTGCTAACTACATTAATAGAACACACAGCACAATTTTTACACTTGTAAAATCCTACCATATTCTGAAAAATCATTGGTTTGATGTTAAGAGGGTCACATTTACCAGGAGCCACCATACAGTAACTCTAAGCGATGGAACTCCCCTAACGACTATCTAAGGTTAAAAAGGCTTTACCCAAAACTAAGTAACTATACATATATGCATTATGAGAAAAACTGTGAACAATCATAAATATACAATATTAGCTCTATGCTGTCATTTTATTTACCTTGAATCTGGTGATGAACTAAATGTTGTCACAATTGGCGTATCCTTTTCAAATGTCCTGTTCCTGGCATAACATACAGTCTGGTTTCTTTCTATACATAAAGCATAAAGAGCTCTTATTTTAATTATAAAAACACATGAAAGCTAGCTAAGAGCACAGTGCTGAACATTTACATATTTATTGCATTTGCCGCTCTTGTGACCTTAAATGAAAAAAATATCTCCATTATGTTGTCACAAGAAACTACATAGGACATTGACATATGGTACATAACAATTACTTGGTATGAACGGTTGAGCAAGCTTTGCTTTTTAAAAATGAAAAAAAAACATTTTTGCAAAATTTCCTAATTTTTTATTTTTTTTTATATAAATGAATTTAAGCATTTATGTCAGTCCTGTAATGAGCCATCAAGTATGATATTATGTATGCCCAAACGCAGCCACTGTGCCATGCTATCAAACGCAGCCACTATGCCATCAATTTGCACCACTGTGCCATGCCATCAATCGCAGCCACTGTGCCATCAATTGTCAGCGTGTCGGGATTCTCCGGGGTAATTGACCACGCTATAGAAAGTGCACCTCAACTCAACTCAACTCATGCTATTAAACCAGCCACTGTGCCATCAATTGTCACCACTGTTCCATGCCATTAAACCAGCCACTGTGCCATCCATTGTCACCACTGTTCTATGCCATTAAACCAGCCAATGTGCCATCAATTGTCACCACTGTTCCATGCCATTAAACTAGCCACTGTGCCATCCATTGTCACCACTGTTCCATGCCATTAAACCAGCCACTGTGCCATCCATTGTCACCACTGTGCCCATGGTCGCTGCTGTGCCAATTGTCCCCACTGTGCCCTGTAAATTGCTCTCTTCCCCCGCCCGGCACTTACCTTTACTGGAGTCAGGCATCCACATCCCACGATGTCTACTCCCGCCCTCGATGACTGACAGGCGTCTCAGCCAATCAGGTTACCGGTAGCCAGAACCAGCCAACCTGATTGGCTGAGACGCCTGTCATCTTATCCAAGGGGCGTACAGTCTGTGCGCTCCGAGAATAAGCTTCCGGGACCCGAGGGCTGTACTGGGAAAGCCTATCAGAGCTGTTGGCTCTGATTGACATTTCCGTACAGCCAACCAACTGGCGTTATTCAGATGGCCGGACATGAGCGCCGACTATCTGAATAACAGCGGCAGCGGCGATAATAACATAGATTCGTGCAATGCATGAATCTATGTTATTAGACTCAGTGGCGGTGAGAGCCAGAGGGGGCGGCGCTCCAGCGCCCTCTATGGACGAACCGCCACTGCATTGGTCCTACATCCATCCGACTTTCATGAACAGGATACTACTTTGAACCGACTTTGTGATAGTCTGACTCAATCAATCAAAGCAATCCCAGAGTGAGATAAATTCCTTTTACTGCTGCTGTAATCACATGTCGGATGTCTGATAAGGACAAGGCTCCTACTTTGGTCCGACTTCAATGATATTCAATAGGCTGAAGTAGGATGAATCTCGGACCGAAGTAGTACAGGGAGCGTTTTCAAAGTCGGACAGACTTGTGTCGGATCAGTTAAGACAGCTCTCATAGGTAAACATTGATTTTCACACGTCATACGAAATGAGCTCCCAATGTCGGAGCGTTTGTAGGACAAGTGTGAACCCAGCCTCAGATGGTTCTACACCTTCATTCAGTCCAGCGGTGTTTGGTTATACTGATTGGACTTGATTACGAAAGCCACACACCCGTCTATATAAGACCTTACAGCTCACAGTGCATGTCAGAGCAAATGAGAATCATGAGGTCAAAAGGAACTGCCTTAAGAGCTCAGAGACAGAAAGGTTACAAAAAAATTCTGCTGCACTTAAGGTTCCCAAGAGCACATTGGCCTTTATAAACTTTAAATTGAAGACATTTGGGATGACCAGAACCCTTCCTAGAGCTGGCCGTCTGGGCAAACTGAGCTATCGGGGGAGAAAAGCCTTGGTGAGAGAGGTAAAGAAGCACCCAAATATCACTGTGGCTGAGCTCCAGAGATGCAGTCAGGAGATATGAGAAAGCTGTAGAAAATCAACCATCACTGCTGCCCTCCACCAGTCGGGGCAAGACACATGAAAGCCCACATGTAGTTTGCTAAAAAAAAAAAAAACACCTTAAGGACTCCAAGATAGTGAGAAATAAGATTCTCTGGTCTGATGAGACCAAGAAAGAACTTTTCGTGGCTGTATTAGATCAAAATGGTGCTTCTACTAAATACTCAGCAAAGGGTCTGAATACTTAGGACCATGTGATATTTCAGTTTTTCTTTTTTAATAAATCTGCAAAAATTTCAACAATTCTGTGTTTTTCTGTCAATATGGGGTGCTGTGTGTACAGAAAAAACGAATTTAAATGATTTTAGCAAATGGCTGCAATATAACAAAGAGTGAAAAATGTAAGGGGGTCTGAATACTTTCCATACCCACTGTATGTATATATACTGTAATGATCCGGGGGGGGGGGGGGGGGGGGGGTGATTATGCTCAAGTGGTGTATGCGTTTTCAGGAACACCAGTCAGTCCAAACTATACTTTTAAAGGGCATGGCAGTCCAAATTTTATTTAAACAAAACAAACTTCACAGAAAATCTTCCACCATCATTGTATAACACAGAAAATCTTCCACCATCATTGTATAACAAAACTTTCACCCATTCTTACCTAGTCAAACTCCCTCCTGGAGCTTACTTGCTCAGCTTCATGCTGCATGATCGCAGGCCACATCTGACTCCTGCAGAGATGCACGCTTTGACTCCTAGAGACCGCCTGTCTCTCTTTCGTGTAACGGTCTCCACCTGAAAGCCCTCCCGACTCCTACACCAGGCCACCTGCCTGTAGTGTGGAGCTGTTCCCAAGTCCGAGCCCTGAGCTCTCTTCCTGAGGGGAATATAAACCCGCCCCACAGGTGTGCAATCATCATGCCTGTTTATGCAAAAATCAGGCTGAAGGTGCTAATACACACTGTGACCCTGTGACCTGTGGTCGCCTCTCCACAATATTATATTATATACACACACACACAGTAACTCACAAAAGTGAGTACACCCCTCACATTTTTGTAAATATTTTATTATATATTTTCATGTGACAACACTGAAAAAATAGGATTTTTGTACTCACCATAAAATCCTTTTTTCTGAAGTTCATTGACAGACACAGCTCCTTTAATCTTGACCTTAGGGTTATATGCCTTCTATCAGGAGAGGACTAGGCAGAACAGTAAAATATGTAACAGCAAAGCTGAAGAGTACCACCCAAGGGCTATAACCCCTCACACTGCAGTCAGCAGCTCAGTTCGTCAAAAAGCAGTACAAAGTACAAACATAATAGGAGGGGTGGGTGCTGTGTCCGTCAATGAACTTCAGAGAAAAGGATTATATGGTGAGTACAAAAATCCTATTTTCTCTTTCGTTCATTGACAGACACAGCTCCTTTAATCTTGACCTTAGGGACGTCCACAAGCAGTGTCAAAAAAACTAGGGACGGGAACAGCAAGCAAACAAACTCCACCCAGAACAACCAGAGCTCCTTAACGGAGGAGTTGCAACCTTAACCCCTTCCTTACCGGGCCATAATAATATGATGACGGCAGGAACCCTCCCTCCGGGTGGATGTCATATATCCCTGCCAGTCACATTTACACAGTATTCAGTGCAGTTTTATAGCACTAATCACTGTACAAATGTGAATGGTCCCAAAAACCTTTCAAAAGTGCCCGATATGTCATGGTCACAATACAAATTGCAGATCACTGGCATTCCTAATAAAATAAAAAAATGCCATAAGTGTATCCCTTATTTTGTAGACGCTATGGACCGAACGAACGGCGCATGCGTCGTGACGTGGACGTCAGGTCTACACCCTTCTGCACATGCGCACACCTACGCACGTCGTAACCCCTAAGATACGCCGGTCCAGTGTATTTAAACGTCTGTCGTACGGAAATTGGCTCCATCTTGTTTGAGCCATGCCTGCAAAGGAGAGGAGAAAAAAGGGATTTTTAATAACAGCTTACCTGTAAAATCCTTTTCTTGGAGTACATCACGGGACACAGAGCGCATAGTCATTACATATGGGTTATATGGGTACCTTCAGGTGTGGACACTGGTGTAATCAACTTCACAGGAAGTTCCTCCCTATATAACCCCCTCCCACTGAGAGTGCTTTAGTTTTGTAGCAAGCAATTTCTCTGAGGTTACACAATGTTCCCCAAAAAGAGGGGTGGGAGCTCTGTGTCCCGTGATGTACTCCAAGAAAAGGATTTTACAGGTAAGCTGTTATTAAAAATCCCTTTTTCTTGATCGTACATCACGGGACACAGAGCGCATAGTCATTACATATGGGATGTCCCAAAGCAATGCTCCATGAAGGGAGGGAGACCGTAAGGCCAAAATTAGCCAAACAGAAAATATATCAGGAGGTAAAAAATAGCTCCACCAACAGAAAAAACAAGGGGGCGTGAACCGGGCCAGAGGATTCTATACTGCTGCCCGAAGGACCACCTGCCCAAATGCTGCGTCCGTAGCTTTTGTGACGTCCAACTTATACAATTTAGTAAACGTATGTACGGAAGACCAGGTTGCCGCTTTGCAAACCTGTGCCATAGAGATCTGATGGTGTGCCGCCCACGAGGCACTCATGGCCCTCGTAGAATGGGCTTTAACTGATAAGGGAGGTGGAACGCGCTTCAGACCATAGGCCTGAAAAATCAGCTACTTAATCCACCTAGCCAAGGAAGACTTGGCAGCCGGCTGACCCTTCTTGAGGCCATCCGGGAGAACGAAAAGCACATCTGTTTTCCGAATCTTTTCTGTAGCCTTGAGATAAACCCTCATGGCTCGGACCACGTCCAAAGTATGAAGCAATCTTTCCTCTCTGGACTGGGGAGTAGGAAAGAAGGATGGTAGGACTAGGTCCTGATTCCAGTGAACACTGGATATGAACCTTAGGAAGGAAAGAAGGCTGAGGCCGCAGAACCACTCTGTCCTTATGCAGAATAAGGTATGGCTCCCTGCCTGACAAGGCTGCCAGCTCGGAGACCCTTCTGGCCGAAGCCATAGCCACCAAGAAAACCAACTTTCGGGTTAGCAGCACAAGAGGGATTTCTGTCAGAGGTTCAAACGGCTGCTTTTGTAAAGCTGACAAGACCAGATTTAAATTCCAGGGGCAGAGGGGAGCTCTAATAGGGGGATTTATATGCAAGACCCCCTGCAAAAAAGGTTTTCACAAGCGAATGTGTGGCCAAAGGCCTTTGAAACCATATCGATAAGGCAGACACCTGCCCCTTTAGAGTACTAAGAGCCAACCCCTTGTCAACGCCAACCTGGAGGAATCGCAAGATCCTGTCAATAAAAAACTTGCGAGGATGCCCTCCTTGAGACTCGCACCACTCCACATAGGTTCTCCAGACTCTGTAATATATATTTCTAGAGACTGGCTTTCTAGCTTGAATTAACGTAGATATGACTTGGGCTGAGAGGCCTCTGCCCTTAAGAATTAGGGATTCAGCCGCCAAGCCATCAAATTTAGCTGCTGTGAAGCAGGGTGGTAGATCGGGCCCTGAGACAGCAGATCTGGGCGCAGGGGGAGTGGCCACGGTGCCCCTACTGACATCCTCACGATGAGTGCGTACCAAGCCCTTCTGGGCCAGGCTGGGGCCACCAGGATCACCGGCCTGCGCTTCACCCTGATCCTTCGTAGAAGGCGGGGAATCATCTGTAGTGGAGGGAACGCATACAGGAGAGAAAACTGGTGCCAGGGGCAAACCAACGCATCGGTCCCGTAGGCCGAGGGGTCCCTGGCTCGGGATACGAATTTGTCCAATTTCTTGTTGAATCTTGTTGCCATGATGTCCACATCGGGAACTCCGAATCTTTGGCAAATCTCTTGGAATACCTGGGGGTGAAGAGACCACTCTCCCGGGAGTAACTGTTGACGACTCAAAAAATCTGCTTGAGAATTGTCTATCCCTGGGATGAACACTGCTGAGATGCAGGGTACATGGGCTTCGGCCCATGAAAAAATCAGGTTTACTTCCCTTTGAGCCGCTAGGCTCCTTGTGCCCCCCTGGTGGTTTATGTATGCCACCGCCGTGGCATTGTCGGACTGTATCCTTACTGGCAGACCCTGCAGGGGGAGAGTCCAGGCGACCAGGGCCAACCGAGCAGCTCTGATCTCTAGGACATTGATGGGAAGCAGACTTTCTGCCTCTGACCACTGTCCCTGCTGGGTCCGTTTTCCTAAAATTGCCCCCCAACCTGTTAGGCTGGCATCTGTGGTTACTATTTCCCACGAGATGGGGCAAAAGGTTTTCCCTTTTGATAATTTTTGAGGGATCAGCCACCAGTACAGGCTGCGCCTGACTCCTGGGGAAAGAACTAATGGACGGTCTAATGCCTGTATGGACTTGTTCCAAGCAGAGAGAATAGCTGCCTGCAGAATTCTGGTATGGATCTGGGCATAGGGCGCTGCTTCGAAGGCGGCCACCATCTTTCCCAGCAGTCGCATGCATAGGCGAATAGTCGGCTTCTTTTTGCCTAAGACTACTTGAATCGTTTGAATCAACGACCTGATCTTCTCTTGAGGTAAAAATACCCTCTGGCATTCTGTATCTAACCGAAAGCCTAGATATTCCAACTGTCTTGTGGGTTGTAACCTTGATTTTTCTTGGTTCACAATCCACCCGAACTCTTCTAGATGCCGCACTGTGCGGACTACTGCATGATTGAGGTTGGAAGCTGATCTGTCGATAACCAGGAGATCGTCCAGGTATGCCAGGACCAAGATGCCTTCTGTCCTTAGGACGGCTAGCACCGGGGCTAACACCTTTGTGAATACCCGTGGAGCTGTTGCCAACCCGAAAGGGAGGGCTACGAACTGGTAATGACTTTGATTTATCGTAAAACGAAGAAACTTGTGATGTGCTGGGTAAATCGGCACATGCAGATATGCATCCTTTATGTCTATAGATGCTAGAAAGTCGCCCTGATGCAGGCTGGCTGTCACTGAACGTATGGAGTCCATACGAAAGGTCTGAATCCTTAGAAAGCGATTTAGGCGTTTGAGGTCTAATATAGGCCTGACGTCGCCATTGGGTTTTGGTATAACAAAAAGGTTGGAGTAGAATCCCAGACCCCTTTCTTGGGTTGGTACTTCTACAATTACTCCTTGGAGCAAAAGGCGATCCAACGCCTTTACGAGAGAGGCCCTCTTTAACGGGTCGCTTGGAAGACTTGACCCCTGAAAATGAGGAGGGGGGATTTCTCGAAACTCTAGTTTGTAACCTGAGGCTACTACGGACCGAACCCAAGAGTCGGGAATTCTGGCCTTCCAGACTTCGGAGAAAAACTGAAGTCTTCCCCCCACCCAAGAGAGTGGGGGCGCCCCTTCATGAATCTGACTTGATGACTGGTTTAGCCGGCTTGCGAGACCAGGGCCTCTTGTTTGCCGCGGCTTGTCCCTGTGGGCGGCTATTAACTGCTGAACGCCCGGGAGGCCGTCGATACTGACGGGAAGTCGAAGGGGCCAAGCCTGCAAGGGCTTGTCGTTTAAACGCGGGCCCACGCGGTCTTTTCTTGACCGGTAAGGAAGAACCTTTACCACTTGATATGGTTTGGATATATTTATCTAGGTCTTCACCGAATAGTCTTCCCCCATGAAAGGGAAAACCCTGCTAAAAGCTTTTTGCAGGGTGCCTCTGCTGACCAGTTCTTTCCACGAAAGACGACGCATGTGAACCACCAGCAGAGATAACCGGGATGTCTGTTGGATAGAGTCCTTAATAGCATCTACTGCAAAGCAGAGAGCCCTAGGGAAATCTGCTAATTCACAAGTTTGCTGAGCCGGCATGTCCTTTAATATCTGTTTTGCCTGATCCTTTAAGGCCTGACAAACGCCAATGGCTGCCACCCCTGGCTGAACCATGGCACCTACTGAGGTGAAAGAAGCCTTCGATTTTTTTTTTAAAGTGTATTTTTGTGCGTGAACTCGAGAGAGAGGAGCCGGACTGCAGGAGTTGGGAGTAGGCAGACCCTCCCCCCGGAGGCAATCGCCATCCTTCTCCATGCCCCTGGTGGCAATGGCGGGTGTGAAGGGGGGCCTCCCACTCACCCCGCCCTACCTGCTCCTCTTGGGAGCCCAACTGGGGCCCAACGGGACCCCAATGGGGCAGAGGGACTCCCCCTATGAGGGAGTGAGGGGGCCTAGCCCACCCAGCCAGCCCCGTAGGTCCTTCGCCTCTCTTTATTTTTAGGAGACCGCATGGCCAAAGTGCATGTGTTTTAAACCAATTTCGTGTGCGTGCAAGTGTGGTGGTTTTTGTGGGGGGGGGGTGGGCGTACTAAGCACAGGCGTACCTTGCATAGCACACCCACCGGGAGCCGGGCTGAGACCACCAAACTCAATTCACATGAAGCCGAGACCGGGATCCGAACCCTTGGCTGCAGAGGTGAATGGCTTGTCAGCGCAGTGCCAATCACGTTGAGCCACCACAGCTCAAAAAAAAAAAAAAGAAAGAAGCCTTCAGTAGGGTCTCTAATTTTTTGTCGACCGGATCCTTGAACATCTGGACATTTTCAACCGGACAGGTCAGGGATATATTCACGCAGGAAATGGCTGCGTCCACTGTGGGGAGCCCATTTCCTTTAAAAATTTCTCCTCCATAGGATAGAGAATAGAGAACCTCTTAGGAGGGATAAAGATCCTATCAGGTCGAGCCCAATCCTGGTAAATCAGGCCCCGCAGAAGGGGGTGAATCGGAAAAGACACACAAGTTAATGGAGCCTTTAAAGAATCAAATGAGGATACCACAGGGGCTGCTAGTTCTGGCACTGGAAGTTTAAAAGCAGTGCGAACTATATCGGTCAAAGACTGGATCCACAGGCTCTCCGCTTGAGAGGCCGAAAAAATATTCATCTACAGTGGAACCCTCCATGTCTAAACCTTCGGGACTTGGGTCTGCTTGATCCCCTTGTGGGTCCCGTTCCTCCGAAGAGGAGACCTCCGCATCTGAAAAAACACCAAACTAGGTGAGGGGGATCTAGCCCGTTTGCTGCTTGGCAAAGGGCGGGCAAACAAAGCAGTTGACCTTTTCTCTAGCCCACCCAGGGTGGTCGCTAGCATTTCTTCCGTTACGTAAACGGGAATGGGTGGATTGGGGGCCGCCTCTACCCCCAGCATCCCCAATGGCTCTTGAACTATGCTACTCGGTGGTCTAACTGGTGAGGGTGGGGCCGTTGACGTCTGGCCCAAATCCTCTGACCCCGATGGAGACCCGTTTGATTCTTGGCACCTTTTGCAGCCTTGGCTGGTCCTGATGCCTTTGGAGCCATTGCACAACCTTGAGTCACCCCTATAGCCAACACCTGACTGTTGCAGCTAGGAGTAACCAATATGAGGACAGGTATGAGGAAAATGAAAAAAACTGTTTTTTTTTTCCAAAATAATTTTTATTTTTTTTTACCCGCCTGGGAGGTGGCAATACCGAGGAAACCTGTGAGTATTGACACACCAATGCCCGTTAGCCGGAGTCCAAGGTAAACTCAGATACTGCTGGATCTAAGGCTGAGTCCCTTTAAGCAAAAAAACTTCCTTTTTTTTTTTTTTTTTTTTCTGGTCAATAGTGGACCTAAGTCCTAGACCTGAAGATCCATAAAACCGCCACTAGGTGTCCCTGTGTGGCCAAAGACCCAGCTGCACGCTCTGTATCCTTTCTTCCTCTGCCTCCAGGAGGGAAAGACCAGCCAGAGAAACAGTTTTCTCTTTAACAGACCCTGACGCTGCTGGCCCGCCCCCCCGACGCACGCCGAGGCTATAAAAAGGCGGCGTGCACGCGCGCGCACACGCGCGCGCACCCCCCCTACGCTGAAACCACATGGAGGAAGCAGAGCAGAGGAACAACATGGACCAGCGCTAGGCAGCACCAACAGACACCAGGTAAGCACTAATCTTATTGTAGTGCACACACAGAGAGGAAGCTGTCCCCATGGGCTTCCTAAGAAACAGGAGTTTTTACCAGCAATTTCCTCTTTTAAAACATGTGGGGTTGCAGTATCAATGCTAACAGGCAGACCTGGGGTGAGTAGCAAATATATATCTTACACAAGTATACATATATCTACATGTTATCTGGGTAAAACATTAGTATCCCATCCTGCCCATACAGACATAGTGGAGATAGTGGCTGATGCACAAGCATACTGTTAGCCAACCCAGAACCCCCAGGGGGATACCTACTGTCGAACCAAGCCCGCAGGTTCCCTCTTACCTGCTCCACGCCGCAGGGTATTGCAAATTGCAAGAGGCCCAATCTTCCCCCATCTCCGTGGGTATTGTCTCGGACCTTCAGGGACCGGGGTCCTGTGTTTAAGGAACCCACACCCCTGGACCTATATAGCATCCTGGCATCAGTAGCGTTTAGTCCTGGAAGAGACCAAGGCACTGGAGCCCAGAATCCAGCCCTCCAAGGAGAGGCATTATAGGCAACACCCCACTCCAGCAGGGCCCGGGTACCGTACACCTTGGCTTTGAAGCACTTCGGACGGATCCGGCTAGCTATCCTGGGTCCCGAGACCTCCGAGGGACAGCTAGACGTGACCAACACCTAAGACACTGGCGAAAAAACTAAAGCACTCTCAGTGGGAGGGGGTTATATAGGGAGGAACTTCCTGTGAAGTTGATTACACCAGTGTCCACACCTGAAGGTACCCATATAACCCATATGTAATGACTATGCGCTCTGTGTCCCGTGATGTACGATCAAGAAAAGGAATTTCAGCCCTGAGGAGAGGGCAATTATTATTGAGGGCATCTCACAGTATTGTGCATGCCTCCATGGGGCACAGAGTGGGCAGACCAGCAAGCAGAGGAAGGAGGAGATCCTGGAGGAAATCACTGCCCAGGTCAATTCACTATCACATGAGGTCCGGACCCCAAAGGACATTGCAAAGAAAATAAATGACCTGCGTCGCCTGGTCAAGGAAAAGCTGGCCAACATGAGTAGGCACGCCAGGGGCACAGGAGGTGGACCTGGCCGGAAAATTACCCTCACTCCTGAAGAGCAGGTCGTTGCCCAGTCCCTGGAGAGGGAGCAGGTGGAGGGAGTTCCAGGCTATGAATCCTTGGATCAGGCCTTGAGGACAGGTAAGTGTGTTTTATCTCCTATCCGGGGTGTAGCATGTGGAGGGGGGGGGGACATGTTACAAGTGAGTCGGTCCACCAACATGTTAATGTTTTGTGCCATCCACAGATGCCCAGGAGGGAGCTGTCCCGTCGTCGGCTTATGGCCAACCCACGACCTCTAGGGAGGACTCTGCCCACATCTCTCCTCTGGAGGAAGTGGAGGTGGAGCACTTTGCTCTTGAGGAAGGTGTGTACCTTCTTGAGGAGATCCATATCCCAGGACCCTCACAAACCTCCTCCCCCATCAGGGATATCCCCTCAAGGGCCTCCTCCCCCATCAGGGATATCCCCTCATCCTTCCCCTCCATCAGGGCAAGTCTCTCAAGGGTCTCCCCATACACAAAGCCTCAAGCCTCTCCTGCCCCAAGGAAGGCTACTAAGAAGACCAGGGGTGATCCAGCTGCCTTGGAGGAGAATCTTGCGAGGGACCAGGCTCGGCAGTCCCGCCATATGGGCTCGATAGCGGGTGACATGCGCCGTATGGCAGAGAGCCTGGCCTCCTCGGCCCAGACCCAGGCTGCCTGCACACTGGCAGTCCAGCAGGCCCTGACCCAGCAGGGTGCTCAGAATAATAACATCATTGACAGCATGCAGGATGTCAGTGCAAACTGCTCGGCAATTGTCACCTGCCTGGGGAGCTCCAGGCCATGTGGCAGAGGTCCGTAGCCTGGCAGTGGCCAAACAGCTGCCATAGAGACGGTGGGGAGCCAGACTAATGCGGTCCTCACCCGCATTGCACTGGCAATGGAGGGCAGGCAGGCAGCCAGGGAGACACTGGGGGATGATCCTCCTCCCGATACCCCCCCCCACCCGAGGCTCCTCCCAGGCAACTGAGGCCCAGGAGCCTTGGCACCAGGCACAGCCCAAGACAGGGCAAATAAGTGCCATTTTGTTTAATTTATTATGCTCAATGTTTGAGCTTATTTATTTTATAATGCTCAAGGTATGACCTTGTTTATTTATTTTATTATGCTCAAGGTATGAGCTTGTTTATTTATTTTATTATGCTCAAGGTATGAGCTTGTTTATTTATTTTATTATGCTCAAGGTATGAGCTTGTTTATTTATTTTATTATGCTCAATGTTTTTTTTTTTTAATGACATATTATGCACACGGTGAGGAGTGCAGCCTACAGTGTGAATGGTGTGTGAATGTGGGGGGTGTGGCACTCCTGCCAGTAAGGGTTGTCACCCTCGGTCGTTGGGGATAAGTTCTCCCCACGACCGTATGAATGACATATGAATGGACAGCGACATCATTGGGGCCTTGACGCGGCGTTGCTGCTCCCAAGTCCTGCATGGTGGACTTGGGCTAATCCAATGTGATGTGGATGTGGTGTGTGTGATCTAGGGACCACAGTGGTGTGCATGCGTGCATTTTCTGTGTGCTATGATGAATGTGTGTGTTTAACGATCAAAGATTCGTATCACGAGGACCCTCCTGACTGCTCTTCCTTCAGCAGACGGGGTCGCCTCTGGAAGGGCAGGGGGCAGTGTGGTTGGGGGGTCAGGTCATCACGTAGGTCAATCTGCAGGCCCTTTCTCATGGCAAAGTTGTGCAGAATGCAACATGCACCAATGATCTGACACACAAAGTTTGGGGAATACAAGAGGGCCCCCCCCCCAGACTTATCCAGGTTTTCGGAAATGGGACTTCAGGAGGCCAAATGTTTGTTCCACCACTGCACGGGTTTTGATGTGTGCTTCATTGTATCTTCTCTCTCCTCTGGTTTCGGGATCCCGGAATGGAGTCATGAGATGGGGCCCAAGTGCATATGCCGAGTCACCTGGAAGGGAAAAGACAGGTGGATGTTAGCCATACATGTGCACCTCGTGATGTCTGCATCATGGGGTCGGACAGACATGCCTAACACCCATATCACTCACCAAGCAACCAGCTGTCCTTGTACATGTTCTGTTCAAATTGTGCTGGGATGGTGCTTTGACGGTATATGTAGCTGTCATGGCAGGACCCGGGGTGTTTGGCACAGACGTGCCATATGAAGCATTGGGCATCGGCTATCACCTGTACATTGATGGAATGCCAATGCTTCCGATTGCGGTATATGTGCTCTGTGGCGGGGGGGGGTGCTGTAGTGCCACATGTGTGCAATCAATGGCCCCCGATGGTGCGTGGGAATCCTGCAATCCTGTAGAAATCCAGTATTGCCTTCTGCCGCAGATGCTCAGTGGTGAGTCTGATGATGTGGTGGGACATGCGTCTGAGGATTGCGGGGACAACCTGGTGCACACATCTGCTCATGGTGGATTGTGACAGCCCAGCCACAACTCCACTTGTACGTTGAAAAGATCCACTGGCAAGTAAATGCAGTGTTGCCAGTACCTTGACCAGTGGCTGCACTGCTTGTACGCGGTGTCTGGCTGGTGATGTCATCCTGCAGGGCTGTGGCTATTTCCAGGATGGCATCAGGGCTGAATCTGAAGATGCGATACACCTCAGATTCCCCAATGCCAAAGACGTTGATGCGCGTGCGGAAAATCCTCTCCCGTGCCCTCCTACGTGCCCGTAGATGCAGTAGTGCTATGACAACGGCTGCCCCTGGCATGTTGGCATACAGATGTGTGTTGTCCTGCAAGTGTGGTTGCTCAAATCGTCCGTTACGGTGCTGCTGTAGCTGCTCTCCAGCAGACCTGTGCATGTCTGGGGCAAAGTACCCCTGCTTTATGAGGGGTAACTTTAGGCCAGACTTACAGCTTAAGCGCACGGCGCGGAGCCAGCGCCGCACAAACGTACGTTTCTGAATCGCCGTATCTACCTAATTTGCATACTAATCTAGGTGTGCACGCATATGCGCCACGCGTAAAGATACGCCTGCGATAAGCCGGCGCTGGCAAGTTACGCAGGTCGGAAGAACCGAATTTTCTGGCGTATGTGGTTTTCTAGGTATGGCGCACAGATACAACGGCGCATCTTGACACTTACGCGGCGCATCTATAGATACGCTGGCGTAAATGCTTTCTGAATCTGACCCTATAACTTTTGTGCAAACCAATCAATATACGTTTATTGCGATTTTTTTTTTTTATAAATTGTGATATTTAATAAAAAAAAAGTAAAAAATATTGTGTTTTTTTTCAAAATTTTCGCTCTTCTTTTTTATAGCACATAAAAAACGCAGAGATGATCATATACCACCAAACGAAAGCTTTATTTGTGGCGGAAAAAAACATATATTTCCCAATATTTCACTTGGGTACAATGTTGCATTCAAACTGCAACAGCGCTGAAAACTAAAAATTAGTCTGGGCAGAAGAGGGTGAAAATGCCCTGTATGGAAGTGGTTAAACAGCCGCCTGCAAATCCTTGCAGCCAAAGGAAGCATCCGCAGATGCACTCACATCAACTTTGTAAAATTTTGTGAAAGTGTGAACGGATGACCATGTCGCCGCCTTACACACCTGGGAAATGGACGCCTGATGTGGGAAAGCCCCGGAAGCACCAATAGCCCTGGTCGAATGCACCGTGACAGAAAAGGGAGGTGCCCGCCTTTTTAGGGTATAAGCCTGAATCACGATCTGTCTGATCCACTGAGAAATGGTGGTCGACGAAACCGCAAGGCCCTTCCTTGGACCAACCACTGACAAAAAACAGCGAGTCTGACCTCCGAAACTGAGCCGTAGCAGACAGATATACCCACAGAGCTCGGACCACATCCAAGGAATGTAAAGCAACCTCTTTGGGACAGTCGAGGACACAAGGATGGAAGCACAATGTCCTCATTTAGATGAAAAGCCGACACAACGTTAGGAAGAAATGAAGGCTGCGGGCGTAGCACCGCCTTATCCTTGTGAAGGACCAAATAGGGAGACTTGCAAGACAAGGCCGCCAACTCATAAACCCTCCTGGCAGATTTAATAGCGACCAGAAAGGCTACCTTCTGAGAGAGTGTTAATAAGGGGATCTCCCTAATGTTTTCAAACAGCGTTTTTTAAGTACAGAGAGCACCAGATTCAAATCCCACGGAGGTAGCGGAGGCCGAACCGGAGGGATCACATGTCGAACCCCTTGCACAAACGTGCTCACCAGTGAATGAGCCGCCAAGGGTCGCTGAAAAAAGACAGCCAAGGCTGATATCTGCCCCTTAATGGTGCTTAAGGCAAGTTTTCGATCCACACCACGCTGCAAAAACAGCAGGATCCTGGAAACCGAATAATTACATGGATGCCACCCAATCCCTTCACACAGAGATGTAGGCCTTCCATGTGCGATGATAAATCTTCCGAGAAGATGACCTCAGCATGGTGGAAATAACCAAATCCGACAGGCCTCGGTCCTTTAGCACCTGACTTTCAATAGCCATGCCGTTAAAGCCAGCGTCTGTAAAGCAGGACAAAGTATAGGACCTTGCGACAGAAGGTCCTCTTGCATCGGTAGTCGCCAAGGAACGTCTGCCACCAGGCAAACTAAGTCGGCATACCAGGGATGCTGAGGCCAATCAGAATCATCGCAATCCCCTCGGTCTCTACTCTGCAAAGTAGACGAAGAAGACGTTTTAGCGGGGGAAAAGCATAAATTAGCCAATACTCTCCCCATGGAGCCACCAACGCGTCTGTTGCGTCCGCCCATGGATCTCTGGACCTGGCCACAAACCTCAACACTTTCCGATTGAGTCGAGAGGCCAGGAGATCCACATTTGGCGTGCCCCATCTCTGAAAAAGGAGGCAATACACATCTGGTGTAGTGACCATTCCCTTTGGTCCAGCATCTGAAGACTTAGATAGTCCGCTTGCCAATTTTCTACGCCCGGAATGTATACGGCCGATAAAGCGAACACACTCTGCTCTGCCCCCACAGGATGTGAGCATCCTCCAATGCTGCAGTCGAGCTTCTTGTTCCCCCTTGACGGTTGACATACACCACCGACGTGGTGTTGTCCAACTGGATCCTGACTGAGCGTCCCTGCAGCCTCTGTGACCATGTGGAGAGGCAACGCCTGATCGTCCAAAGTTTCAGTACATTGATCGGCAGGCGGGGTTCTTCCTGCGTCCATGTGACCCTGTGCCACCAACTGTATGCCCCAAGCTCCCCCCCAACTGGTCAGGCTAGCGTCCGTCATGATCACTGTCCAGTGAAAAGGAAGGAACGACTTCCCTCACTGAAGAGCCAGAGATCTCAGCCACCAGATCAGGGAATCCCTGACCAACCGGCTCATCCGTATTTGACAATCCAGGGACAATGAAGATATGTCCCATGTTGACAGGATCTCCTTTTGTAAGACTCGAGTGTTGAATTGGGCATACAGTACCACCTCGAAGGTGGCTACCATGAGACCCAGGACTCGCATGCAAAAGCGCAGGGACGACCACTTGCGGGACGCCAACAGCTTCATCACAGCCTGAAGAGTCTGCAACTTGTCCGAAGGGAGAAAAACTCTTGCCTCTGAGGAGTCCAGAATCAAGCCCAGGTATTCCAGGCGCTGAGTTGGCACCAAAACAGACTTCTGGAGGTTCAGTACCCAACCAAACTCCCGAAGAGTCTGACTGGTGATCGCCACATCCTCCTCTACTTCTGAAGCGGAAGCTACTCTCAGAAGGAGGTCGTCCAGGTAGCCCATGATAGCGATCCCTCACTGTCTCAGCAAAGCCAGAATCGTGGCAAGCACCCTGGTAAAAACCCTTGGTGCCGACGCCAGGCCAAAAGGTAGAGCTACAAACTGGTAGTGCTGGTCCCCTACAGCAAACCGCAGAAACCTCTGATGCATGACGCACAAGGGCACATGCAAGTATGCGCCCTTGATGTCCAAGGACACCAGAAAATCCCCCGGATGGAGTGCAGCAAACACAAAGCGAACTAATTCCATCCTGAACCTCTGTACTTTTACAAAGCAGTTGAGGGCCTTGAGGTCCAGGATCGGATGGACCAGGTCCTTCTTTGGGACTACAAACAGATTAGAGTAGAATTCATCAAACCTTTCCAGCGACGGCACAGGCATTATCACCCCCCGCTTTAGCAGGTCCTGTACTGCCCCAAACAGGGCGTCTCAAGTTTTTTTTTAGAAAGAAACTGTCTTGTACCCTGACGAAACCACTTCGCCAACCCACTGGTCGGAAAGCAGGGAGGTCCACCGAGCTGCAAACTCGCAAAAGCGACCCCCCCACCCGAGAGTCGGGCGGGGGTAAACCTTCATGCTGACGCAGATTCGTTCGCAGGCTTGTTTGGCTTGCAAAACCAGGGACACTTTTATCCCTCAGCCGGCACCTTGTCTGCAGGCCCAAGAGTTGGCATTCAGAGTTGGCGATCAGTGCTATAAAAATGTATTGATTACTATAAAAATGCCACTCTGTCATGGACTTACCTCCTTCCTAGCTTCTCATCACTGACATGTGCTGGCAGCCATCTTGCTTCTGAGGTTCTTGTAACTTCCCATTCCCTGCGGCTCCTCCTTCCCACTGGGAGGAGCTGGATGCTCAGCATATATATACCACGCTTGCTGCAGCACTCCCTTGCTTGGGCCTTCTGTGTTAAGACCTGCCTCTCATCCTACCTTCATCGTGCTGCTGTTCTGGTTACCGACCCGGCTTCTACGGATGTTCCTTCTGGCTCCTGATACCTGGCTTTGTTTCACCACCTTCCTGGTTACAGACTCTGGCTGGACTGACTCCCATCTCTGGCTATCGATCCTGGCTCCGGTGGAAGACTCTCCTGCCTTTTTACATCTGTCTGGACTTTAACCTTGTTGATTGGTTTTTAATAAAGAACCTTTTCTTTCATTCATCCGTTTGTGTACGTCTGATTCATGACATTAGGCCAAAGCCATGAATTCTGACGGTACTGAGCCACTCTCACTGTCCATGCTGGTTGCCAGACTTGATCAGCAGGATCACCTGCTGGATCAGTACACTCAGGCGTTGCAAATCCTGCTTGCACGCACGGCTCATTTCACTCCTATTGCTGATGGTTCGGTTGTCACTCCAGGGCCCGCTCCTACTGCCGCTCCGGTTGATGCGCCTGAGTCTACCCCGCCACCTGTTGATGCGCCTGTGGTGTTTTGGTGTATGACCGGCTCTGCCCCCCTCCCGCAGCGCTTCGGGGGAGAGCCGACACAGTGCCAAGGTTTTCTTATCCAAGTGGGCATTTACTTTGAGTTGCTGCCACATGCCTGTTCCTCTGAGAGATTGAAGGTGGGCTTCCTGATAAGGCCTTGGCCTGGGCAAGCCCCTTATGGGAGAACAACAATCCGGTGGTTGCCAAGTTTTCCGGTTTTGTTGCTTCTCTTCGGAAGGTTTTCAATGTGCCGGCTCGCTCTGCCTCTGCTGCGAAGCTCCTCATGTCCATCAGACAGGGTTCACGATCGGTAGCCGAATACACCATTGAGTTTCGTACCCTGGCAGCAGAGGTGGGCTGGAATAATGAGGCTCTGGTCGCTGCTTTCTCTCATGGTCTCTCGGGCGTCTTGAAGGATGAGATTGCGGCTAAAGACCTACCTGTGGAGCTTGAGGGCCTCATTTCCTTCTTGATATTGATCGACTCCAGACTCAGGGAGAGACCCTCCTTTAAGGAGAGCCTGTGGAGGTCTCCTAACAGCTTGGTGCCTACGTTTGTCCCACCCGTGCCTCCCTCTCCTCCCACTGAGGCTGACCCGCCTGGAGATGAGCCCATGCAACTGGGGTTTGCTCGCCTGTCTGAGGGAGAGAGGGCATTTAGGAGACGCGAGGGCCAATGCATGTACTGTGATCTCAGTGGGCACCTTTGGTGGTCATGCCCGGACCGTCCGGGAAACGCTCGCACCTGAGATCCTGTCGGGGGTAGATCTTGGGTGGAGTCTCTTCGTCCCCGGTTTCCCGTGCTGATAAACCACTGATCACTGTTGACCTCTCCTGGGTCAGGGGCACGTTGACGACCCAGGCGTTGGTGGACTCTGGTGCTGGTGGTTTTTTCATCGACAGTGAATTTGTTGCCGCAAATTCCATTCCTCTGCAGCCCCGAATTTCCCCGCTGGTTCTTGAGGCGATAAACGGCAGACCCCTCCAGCCGTTGCAGGTCACGCATGAGACCCTTCCTGTGGAGGTGGCCATTGGGGTCGTTCACAAGGAGTCGGTCTGCTTCCAAGTCATTTTGTCTCCTCACTACTCGGTGGTCTTGGGATACCCCTGGCTCCAGAAGCACAATCCGATTTTCAATTGGAGGTCGGCCGAGATCATCTCGTGGTCCCCACAGTGTGGGGCTAGTTGCATCCATGGGCCTGTTAAGGTGTTGTGTGCCTCCTCGCACCCTATGTTGCCTCCTGAATACAGGGAGTACCTGGATGTGTTTGATAAGGTGCGTGCTGTTGCCCTGCCTCCGCACCGCCCCTACTATTGTGCCATTGATTTACAACCTGGTGCCATCCCTCCTCGTGGCAAGGTATATCCTTTGTCGGTTCCGGAGAATAAGGCCATGGAGGAGTACGTGAGGGAGACGCTTTCCCGGGGGCACATTCGCAAATCCTCTTCCCCGGCAGGGGCTGGTTTTTCTTTGTCAAAAAGAAGGGCGGTGAACTGAGGCCGTGCATTGACTATAGGGGCCTAAATCGCATGACGATTAAAAATGCATACCCGATTCTGTTGATTTCCGAGTTGTTCGACCGCCTCAAGGGAGCAACGGTCTTTACCAAACTCGATCTGAGGGCTGCGTACAATCTTGTAAGGATGAAGGCGGGTGACGAATAGAAGACCGCGTTCAACACCAGGACCGGTAATTATGAATCCCTGGTTATGCCCTTTGGGTTGTGCAATGCGCCCGCAGTCTTCCAGGAATTTATCAATGATGTTTTCCGTGACCTGTTGCAGCAGTGTGTGGTGGTCTATTTGGATGATATCTTGGTATACTCCGAATCCATGGAGACCCACATTCTGGATGTCAAGCGAGTGTTGCGATGGTTACGAGAGAACAAGCTCTTCGGTAAGCTTGAGAAATGCGAATTTCACCGATCCCAGGTAACCTTCTTAGATTACGCCATTTCCACGGAGGGGTTCTCCATGGACCCTGAGAAGGTTTTGGCAGTCCTTCAGTGGCCTCAGCCCAGTGGTCTTCATTCCCTGCAACGCTTTCTGGGCTTTGCCAATTATTATCGGAAGTTCATTAGGGACTTTTCCAGGTTGGCCAAGCTTCTCACAGATTTGACCAAGAAGGGCAGTAATTCCCTTGTCTGGCCGGCCGAGGCCATCCAGGCTTTCGAGGCTCTAAAGTCTGCCTTTGCTTCGGCTCCTATATTGTCTCATCCCAACCCTGGGCTGCCCTTTGTCCTTGAGGTGGACGCGTCTGAGACGGGAGTAGGCGCCCCTTTGTCTCTGAGTCGGACACCAGAGGGCCCTCTACTTCCCTGTGGGTTTTACTCCAGAAAACTGTCTCCTGCAGAGTGCAACTACCAGATTGGCGACAGAGAGTTGTTAGCCATCGTGCAGGCTCTCAAGGAGTGGAGGCACCTGCTCGAGGGTTCGGTGGTCCCGGTTCTCATTCTGACGGACCACAAGAACCTGACTTACCTTTCGGAGGCCAAGAGATTGACACCCCGTCAGGCCAGATGGGCTCTGTTTCTGTCACGTTTTAATTATGTGGTCTCCTATTTACCCGGTTCCAAGAACATCAGGGCTGATGCCTTATCACGCCAGTACTCTGAGCTGTCTAGGGAGGAATCGCCACCGACTTCGGTCATACCTCCAAATCAGATCTTGGCCGCCATCCGCACCAGCTTGATCTCTCCCCTTGGGGAGCAGATTTTGGCAGCCCAATCTGGTGCTCCCCCTAGGAGGCCCGATGGCAGATGCTTCGTGCCTGAGGAGTTGCGTACCCGGCTGTTGCGAACCTATCAAAACTCCAAGAAGGCAGGGCATCCTGGGAAGAATCAGTTATTCTGGGCGGTCTCATGTTTGTTCTGGTGGCCTTCTCTACGCTCCGATATTACCGCATATGTAGCGGCCTGCTCTGTCTGTGCCCAGAAAAAGTCCCCTCGGCACCTTCCGTTGGGACTTCTACAACCCATTGCCACTGGGGAGCACCCATGGTCACACCTGGGGCTAGACTTCATTATGGACCTTCCTGCGTCCTGAGGCCATACGGGCATTCTCATGATTGTGGATCGGTTCTCCAAAATGTGCCACTGTGTTCCACTCAAGAAATTACCCTCTGCACAAGAGTTGGCCACGGTTTTCGCCAGGGAGGTTTCCCGGTTGCACGGTTTGCCCAAAGAGATAGTCTCGGATCAGGGAAGTCAGTTTGTGTCCAGGTTCTGGCGCGCCTTTTGCTCCCAGTTGGGGATTTGACTCTCTTTCTTTCTCTTCGGCTTACCACCCGCAGTCCAATGGGGCCGCTGAGCGATCCAATCAGGCCCTGGAACAATTCCTTCGTTGCTACGTCTCTGATCATCAGGACAATTGGGTCGATCTTCTGCCATGGGCTGAGTTTGCCAGGAACACGGCGGTTAACTGTTCCTCTGGGACGTCTCCCTTCATGGCCAATTATGGGTTCCAACCTGCCGCGTTACCGGAATCATTCTCTCCCCAAGATATTCCGGCGGTGGAGGATCACCTTTCTGCTCTACGTGCTTCATGGGTACAGATCCAGAGGTCCCTCGAGGTCTCCGCAGCGCCAGAAGCTCCAGGCTGATCGCAGACGGTTGCCTGCTCCTTCCTACCAGGTCCGAGACCGTGTATGGTTGTCCACTCGCAATCTCAACCTCCGAGTGCCCACTCCCAAGCTGGCTCCCCGCTTTGTTGGTCCCTTCCGTGTGCTCCACAGGGTGAACCCGGTTGCCTATGCCCTTGCGCTCCCACCGGGCATGCGGGTTTCCAATGTGTTTCACGTTTCCCTGTTGAAACCACTAATATGCAATCGCTTTACCTCATCGGTTCCCCGGCCTCGTCCTGTCCAGGTGGGCGATCATGAGGAGTATGAGGTGAGCGATATCCTGGACTCACGCTTTGTCCGTGGTCGATTGCAGTTCTTGGTCCATTGGCGCGGCTATGGTCCAGAGGAGCGTTCCTGGGTTCCCTCCACAGATGTTCATGCTCCTGCCCTTCTCCGAGCATTCCACGCGCGCTTCCCTCTGAAACCGTTTTTTTTGCGTCGTGGAGGAGGGCCCCTTGAGGAGGGGCCCTTGAGGAGGAGAGGCCCTTGAGGGGGAGGTACTGTCATGGACTTACCTCCTTCCTAGCTTCTCATCACTGACATGTGCTGGCGGCCATCTTGCTTCTGAGGTTCTTGTAACTTCCCATTCCCTGCGGCTCCTCCTTCCCACTGGGAGGAGCTGGATGCTCAGCATATATATACCACGCTTGCTGCAGCACTCCCTTGCTTGGGCTTTCTGTGTTAAGACCTGCCTCTCATCCTACCTTCATCGTGCTGCTGTTCTGGTTACCGACCCGGCTTCTACGGATGTTCCTTCTGGCTCCTGATCCCTGGCTTCGTTTCACCACCTTCCTGGTTACAGACTCTGGCTAGACTGACTCCCATCTCTGGCTATCGATCCTGGCTCCGGTGGAAGACTCTCCTGCCTGTTTACATCTGTCTGGACTTTAACCTTGTTGATTGGTTTTTAATAAAGAACCTTTTCTTTCATTCATCCGTTTGTGTACGTCTGATTCATGACATTCTCGCAGGGAAGGTGTTAACACTAGGGGGCAAGGAAGGGGTTAATTATGTTCCCTAGGTGTGTTATAACTGAAAGAGGGAGTGGACTGACTAGGGGAAATGACAGATCGCTGTTCATACATTGTATGAACAGACGAACAGTAATTTCTCCCCCTGACAGGACTGGGAGCAGGGCACACGCGTCAGCATCAGGGGCAAGCGGGGGGCACGCACGCGCCCCTATTGGCTGAATCACGAGATGACGTATAGCTACAGTACAGACCAAAAGTTTGGACACACCTTCTCATTCCAAGAGTTTTCTTTATTTTCATGACTATGAAAATTGTAGATTCACACTGAAGGCATCAAAACTATGAATATGTGGAATTATATACATAACAAAAAAGTGTGAAACAACTGAAAATATGTCATATTCTAGGTTCTTCAAAGTAGCCACCTGTTGCTTTGATTACTGCTTTGCACACTCTTGGCATTCTCTTGATGAGCTTCAAGAGGTAGTCACCTGAAATGGTCTTCCAACAGTCTTGAAGGAGTTCCCAGAGATACTTAGCACTTGTTGGCCCTTTTGCACCCCTTGGCGCAGCACCCCATCACTCTCCTTCTTGGTCAAATAGCCCTTACACAGCCTGGAGGTGTGTTTGGGGTCATTGTCCTGTTGAAAAATAAATGATGGTCCAACTAAACGCAAACCGGATGGAATAGCATGCCGCTGCAAGATGCTGTGGTAGCCATGCTGGTTCAGTATGCCTTCAATTTTGAATAAATCCCCAACAGTTTCACCAGCAAAGCACCCCCACACCATCACACCTCCTCCTCCATACTTCACGGTGGGAACCAGGCATGTAGAGTCCATCTGTTCACCTTTTCTGCGTCGCACAAAGACACGGTGGTTGGAACCAAAGATCTCAAATTTGGACTCATCAGACCAAAGCACAGATTTCAACTGGTCTAATGTCCATTCCTTGTGTTCTTTAGCCCAAACAAGTCTCTTCTGCGTGTTGCCTTTCTTTAGCAGTGGTTCCCTAGCAGATATTCTACCATGAAGGCCTGATTCACACAGTCTCCTCTTAAGTTGTTCTAGAGATGTATCTGCTGCAAAAGGTGGCTACTTTGAAGAACCTAGAATATGACATATACAGTATTTTCAGTTGTTTCACATTTTTTTTTGTTATGTATATAATTCCACATGTGTTAATTCATAGTTTTGATGCCTTCAGTGTGACTCTACAATTTTTATAGTCATGAAAATAAAGAAAACGCTTGGAATGAGAAGGTGTGTCCAAACTTGACCACAATCCTGGTTACCTTGTTTAACCTGGATACTGGGGGATCCACAATCGAGGGAGATGTCCACTTTTCAGGAAATTCTCCTCAAAGGGGTAACGGACAACCATTCGTTTTGGGACCGAAAAAGGCCCACTGCGGCCGTTCCCATTCATTGTATATAAACTAGGGCTGTTACTGATTAAAGTTTTCGTGTTCGATTAATGATTTTTTTAAATTGATTAATCAACTAATTTCGATTAATTATAACGCACATATATTTTTTGGATCACCACCATATATAGTCCCCACTGTAATATCCACAGACATCTCCCCCACTGTAATATCCACAGACATCTCCCCCACTGTAATATCCACAGACATCTCCCCACTGTATAGGAAGATTAGTCTTACCAGAGAATGCGGCTGAACACGAGCAGTTGAGGCCGGTGGATGACGTCAGAGTGCCACTCTAGGCTCACCTAGAAGCCGGGAGCTAGGCCAAAGCCACGGCCTTTCCTATGGCCAATGGCAGCAGCGGAGCTCCGCGGATCACGTGGTGTGCCGATCCGCATATGGTGACCCGTTCGGATCACGGATCATTTACGATCCGTTGCACACTAGTACCGATCAAAGGAATGGGACACAGAGCCTTAAATCAATACATAGTGGGTTGTACAGTTCAACAGAGGTAATTGGACACTGGCATACCCAAGTTCCTCTCTATATAACCCCTCCTATAAGGGAAGTACCTCAGTTTTGTAGCAAAGCAGTAAGGATTCCATAAGAAGGGGGGGACCTCTGTGTCCCATGGTGTACTCCAAAAAAAGGATTTTACAGGTAAGCCGTTATTAAAAAATCAGATTTTCTTTATCGTACACCATGGGACACATAGCCTTAAATCATTACATAGTGGGATGTCCCAGAGCAATGCTCAATATAATGGGAGGGAGACACAGATCAAGCAGGCCACGAGGCACTATATCGCTGCCTGCAGCACACTATGCCCGAAGGCGGAATCATCATGTCCTCTTACATTAATTGATAGAATTTGGTAAATGTATGGACTGAAGACGAAGCAGCAGCCTTTCAGATCTGAGCCATAGAAACCTGATGATGCACTGCCCAGGAAGCACTTATCTCCCTGGTCGAGTGCGTTTTCATAGGAAAAGGAGGAATTTTATTCTTGAAATTGTACGATTGAACTATCAGTTGACAAATCCACCTAGAAATGGTCGATTTCGATGCTGCCTGGCCTTTTTTGGGACCTTATAGCAGAACAAACAATTGCGCGGTTGTGCGACGTGGCTCCCAAACAAAATTTGCGTCCTTTTCTTCCCACAAATAGAGCTTTCTTTTGGTGGTATTTGATCGCCTTTTTATTTTTTGCGCTATATACAAAAATAGAGCGACATTTTTAAAAAAAAATCTATATTTTTTACTTTTTGTTATAAGAGAAATCAAATAAACTACAATTTAGTCAATCATTTAGGCCAAAATGTATTTAGCCATATGTCTTTAGTAAAAAAAAATTAGCTACCTAGCAGGAACAGCGACACTAATACAGCGATCATAAAAATGATCGCTTAGTGACGCTGGCAATAGGGAGTAAAGGGTTAACTAGGGTGGTGATCAAGGGGTTAAAACTTTATTAGGGGGGGTACGGGGGCTACCCTGAACCTAACACTAACTGACTATCACATTGCCTGTCACACTGACACTAAATACAGTAATCATACATGTATGATTACTGCATTCAGTGACACTGTGACAGGGGGGAGGGGGGGCGATCGCAAGGGGTTAATATATCTCCTCGTGTGTACGCGGCCTTACAGGAGAAGATGGCACCAGGCAGGAATGGCTAGAGCCCCCCGACTAAAACACATTTATTTTTTAGCTCTATACACAATGTATACCCTGAGACCTATTTTTAGTGTAATCTCTGACTGGAACCACATAAATGCATATACATTGTATAACGTGGTCCACATTTTACAACAGCGGTGGGCCAAGGTGCAGACACATGCTAGCCACACACTACATTGAGGCTTGGTTCACATATATGTGGTGTGGCACATCACATGTGATTCGCACAGGAATCGCACCACTTTGCTGTGCAAATCACATGCAATGTCTGCAAATCACATGCAATGCACTTGTATGGCTCAAATTGCACCACATTTGCACAAAAAAAGGTGCAGGAACCTTTTCCATACTGCAATCAGATTGCATGGGTGTCAACACCTATGCGATTTTATTCGGTCAGTCACACTGCGTTTTGCAAACTCTTTTGGGGTGTTGTTAACTTAACATTGACACCAATTGCGGTTCATATTAATGCTGTGCAATTCCAATACGGTGCTGGAAATGCACAGTATTTTCTGCATTTCCGACACTGCATATATGTGAACTGGTGCAGTTCCTGTGAGATTCACATACAGTTCATAGTGTGAACCGAGGCTACATATACACACATTGCTACTCTTATGCCGCGTACACACGATCGTTTTTTTAACATCAAGTGCTGTATCATTCTCTTTACGTTTTCACAGTAGTAAAGATGAGGCATTAACATCTGTCACTGAACTGTGAATCCAATTGTGTATTATGGAGACCTACAATATTTTTTTCACATCCATCACTAATTTGGATAAGAACTTTCCTGACACAGTATGACAGCATATATGTATGGTAGGCTCCGCCCCCTGATATATTCCAGGATCGTTTATACTATATACCGTAAGTAAGTCTCCACCCTATAGGCCACATTCTCTCTTTTTTCTCACTACTACAACTGGTTATGCTGCTGCTGAGGTCAGGATTTTTTTTCCCCTCACCTTGCCGGAGTCATCTGTCCAAGCCGCACAGGTTTAAGCCTCTCCTGAGTCAAAGCTCCCCGCTGTAAAGGTTGAAATGAACACCTATATGAGGGAGACATCCCTCCCTCAGGTTCAGGAATTGAGGAGGGGTGATGCCATTTGGTCTCTAGGCATTGCTTCTTCATCATGACGCCATAGATGGACATTCATCGGACTTAAACACTTCAGAAGTACCCACCCTTGTTGTCTTGTAATTTGGTACATCCCAAGTTGTGTCAGGAAAGAGAAAAATGTTATACTTACCTGACAGTAATTTTCTTTTCCTGATGCAAAGCATGACAGCATTTAGGTCCCTCCCGAAAGGGCTTTGCATGGATACTAAGTTACGAGAATGTGGCCTACAGGGAGGAGACTTGCTTATATAGTATAACAGGTCCTGGAATAGGGCAGGGGGCAGAGCCTACCATACGTATATGTTGTCATGCTTTGCATCAGGAAAGGTAAATTACCGTCAGGTAAGTATAAAATGTTTCTCTTTATGTGCATGTGCTCCCTGCAAAATTTACTACAGTGCCTTGAAAAAGTATTCATACACATTGAAATTTTCCACATTTTGTCATGTTACACCCAAAAATATAACTGTATTTTATGTGATAGACCAACACAAAATGGCAAATTGTGAAGTGGAAGGAAAATTATAAATGGTTTTCAAAACTTTTTGTAAATAAATATCTGAAAAGTGTGGTGTGTATTTGTATTTAACCCCTTTACTCTGATACCCCTAAAGCCCCGTACACACAATCCGAAAATTGGACGACAGATCAAACTTTTTTTTGCATGCTAGTCGTATATCGAACCTGAAGTTACTAAAATTCTCGTACTACAGAATAAAAAAAAATCGGAAGTGGTGTCATGTGTTAGGCCGCGTACACACGAGGGGATATGTCCGCTGAAAACGGTCCGATGGACCGTTTCAGCAGACATCTCCGCTCGTGTGTATGGGCTAGCGGACAGATTTCTCCACCCGACAGATTTCAAAGCATGCTTTGAAATCCATCCGGTGGAATCTGTCCGCCCGACATGTCTGCTGGTTAGTACACTTACCAGCAGACATGTCGTCCCCGACCGCCGCCGCCGCCGAATGGATTCGGCGCATGCGCGGAAGTGTTTTACTTCCTGGTGCGGTGACGTGGCGGTGACGCGGCGGCGTCAACGTCACCGCCGCGTCACCGCGCCGTCCGGCGGCGGGGAATTTGATCCGATGGTGTGTACACGCCATCGGATCAAACTCCCAATCGGACATATCCGATGGAAATGGTCCGCGGACCGTTTTCATCGGATATGTCCGATCGTGTGTATGGGGCCTTACATGTAGTATATTTGTATCGGACAACAACTGTACTGAAAATTTTTGTGTGCCAGTGTAATGGCGTCAAACTTCAGTACCCTATATTCTCTATAGGAAATGTTCAAAAGCCCCCTACCGGTATCAGTTTAGTGTTACAGAGGAGGTCTTATGTTAGAATTATTGCTCTTACTCTGGTGTGCGCGGCGATACACGACATATGTATCGCAATCAGCGGTTTCATGCATACAGTAGGTGCCCCGGCGCATGAGTTTAAAAAAAGGGGAGGGTTTTTTTTGTGCTTTATGTGCTTAGGTGTAACTTTATTCATTTGCAAAAGAAAATAATAATAATTTATTACTTTCAGCACTAGCACCAGATTGTGTGTGATACCCCTGGTGGCAAAAGGGTTAAAGCAGGGTTTGGTTATTAAAAAATCCCAAGCTTTGAACATCTCACAAAGCACATCCATTATCCAAAAATGGAAAGAGTATGGCACAACCGCAAACCTACCAAGACATGGCCACAGTCCACCTAAACTGACATGCCGGGCAAGGAGAGAATTAAACAGAGAAGCAGCCAAGAGGCCCATGGTAACTCTGGAGTAGGGTGACCACATCTCCAAACTGCCATTCAGGGACACCCCCCCCCCCCCAAAAAAAAAGGTAGTTTTTTTGAAAAAAAATTACGACTTTTGGGGCAGTTGTTGCACAAAGCGCGTCGTGGGGAACAGAGGACAGGTCTTAAATTGCGCTAAATATTGGCTTAAGGGGGTGTTATTAAAGAGAGTTATAGTGCAGAATGTGGTAATGTTAAATAGGGAATGCAGAGTGTATGGCGGGGGGTAATATGTACATAGTGGGGTGGATAGGGGGACAGTGTGACAGTGGGATGGATAAAGGGACAGTTAGTGTAGACAGAGGGACAGTGGGGTGGACAGAGGGACAGTAGGGTGGACAGTGGGACAGTAGGGTGGACAGAGGGACAGTGGGGTGGACAGAGGGACAGTGGGGTGGACAGAGGGACAGTGAGGTGGATGGAGGGACAGTGGGGTGGATGGAGGGATAGAAGGACAGTGGGGTGGACAGAGGGACAGTGGGGTAGATAGAGGAACAGTGGGGTGGATGGGGGCACAGTGGGTTGGATGGAGGGACAGTGGGGTGGATAGAGAGACAGTGGGGTGGATAGAGAGACAGTGGGATAAAGAGACAGTGGGGTGGATGGAGGGATAGAGGGACAGTGGGGTGGATGGAGGGACAGTGGGGTGGATGGAGGGATAGAGGGACAGTGGGGTGGATGGAGGGATAGAGGGACAGTGGGGTGGATAGAGGAACAGTGGGGTGGATGAAGGGACAGTGGGGTGGATGGAGGGACAGTGGGGTGGATGGAGGGACAGTGGGGTGGATGGAGGGATAGAGGGACAGTGGGGTGGATGGAGGGATAGAGGGACAGTGGGGTGGATGGAGGGACAGTGGGTGGATAGAGGGACAGTGGGGGGTGATAAATGGAGGGACAGGGGGACAGTGGGATGGATGGAGGGACAGTGGGGTGGATAGAGAGACAGTGGGATGAATGGAGGGACAGTGGGGTGGATAGAAGGACAGTGAGTTGGATAGAGGGACAGTGGGGTGGATGGAGGGACAGTGGGGTGGATGGAGGGACAGTGGGGTGAATAGAGGGATAGTGGGGTGGATGGAGGGACAGTGGGGTGGATGGAGGGACCATGGGGTAGATGGAGGGACCGTGGGGTGAATAGAGGGACAGTGGGGTGAATGGAGGGACAGTGGGGTGGATGGAGGGACCGTGGGGTGAATAGAGGGACAGTGGGGTGGATGGAGGGACAGTGGGGTGGATGGGGGGACAGTGGGGTGAATAGAGGGACAGTGGGGTGGATGGGTGGATAGAGGGACAGTGGGGTGGATGGAGGGACAGTGGGATGGATGGAGGGACAGTGGTGCCCAGTGATAGGATGTACACATACCTCTCTCCTGCTGTCATGTTCTGCTATGGGTTGTACTATAGCAGGGGTGGCAGTGGAGGGCAGTATAATAGGAGGGGTGGCAGACTGGCAGTGGAGGGCAGTATAATAGGAGGGGTGGCAGACTAGCAGTGGAGGGCAGTATAATAGGAGGGGTGGCAGTGGAGGGCAGACAGTATGTTGGGAGGGGGTAGTAGTGGAGGGCAGTATAATGTAAAGCATGACTGGAGGGGTGCAGTGTATGGGATGGAGCAGAGTGACCATGAGTCAGTCTCAGTCAGGGCAGTGCAGGGAGCATTTAGCTTAACTTTCTTCCAGCGCAGGAACAGCCATCAGGGAAGAGGCGGAGCAAAAAAGAATGGGCAAAAATTTCACTCTTTAGATGTGCAAGGCTGGTAGAGACATACCCAAAAAGACTTGCAGGTGTAATTGCAATGAAAGGTGGTTCTACAAAGTAGGTTGAATACAAATGCTTGCCACACTTTTCACTTTTTTGAAAACTATTTATAATTTTCCTTCAGCTTCACAATTTGTGTTGGTTTATTACATAAAATCCCAATAAAATAAAATTTATGTTTTTGGTTGTAACATGACAAAATGTGTGAATACTTTTTCAAGTCACTGTAGATAGCTTTAAAACAAATCTAGTAATTGTTGCCACATAAGATGGTCAAAGCAGTACAAGGATTTTCCTATTTTTTTTTAAATAGACCCAAGCCAACTCTAGAGGAAAAAAAACTGCAGCATTGTAACAAAAAAATAAATGTTTTACAAGCTTTTAGGCTGGATTCACACTTATGCAGTTTTAGTGCTTTTTGCATTTTACTGATTTGCACTACAGTCCATTTAACATGGTTTCCTATGGAACACATTCTGTAATGCAAATCTGCAAAAAGCACTAAAAATGCATAGGTGTGAATCCAGCCTAAAGTAGAAAATCATGTATGTTCAAATTGTTGAAGTAATTGATTAGAAAATGGAATGAAATTACCTTCTGTAGTGAGTATACTACTTTCGCTGTGGTCTGATGAGCTTTGCTCTGGTGTATCTTGTCCTCTTCTTTTATTTGATTCAGCACTCAAATGCTAAAGTACAACATATAAAAAATAAGCATGATATATAATTATGTTTAAGTTTCTAGTTTGTCATATTTTAACCACTTAAGACCCGGACCATTATGCAGGTTAAGGACCTTGCCCCTTTTTGCGATTCCGCACTGCGTCGCTTTAACTGACAATTGCATGGTCGTGTGAAGTGGCTCCCAAACAAAATTGGCGTCCTTTTTTCCCCCACAAATAGAGCTTTCTTTTGGTGGTATTTGATCACCTCTGCAGTTTTTATTTTTTGCGCTATAAAAAAAAATA
This sequence comes from Rana kukunoris, assembly GCA_029574335.1. Taxonomy (NCBI): domain Eukaryota; kingdom Metazoa; phylum Chordata; class Amphibia; order Anura; family Ranidae; genus Rana; species Rana kukunoris. The sequence goes on from CM056050.1 coordinate 298,411,825, forward strand.
GAGCGACAATTTTGAAAACAATTCAATATTTTTTGCTTTTTGCTATAATAAATATCCCCAAAAATATACAGTATATAAAAAACTTTTTTTTTTTCTCAGTTTAGGCCGATACATATTCTTCTACTTATTTTTGGTAAAAAAAATTGCAATAAGCGTTTATTGATTGGTTAGGGCAAAAGTTATAGCGTTTACAAAATAGGGGATAGTTTTATGGCATTTTTATTAATACTTTTTTTTTTTACTAGTGATGTCGGCAATCAGTGTTTTTTTTTTCATGACTGCGACATAATGGCAAACACATCGGACACTTTTGACACATTTTCGGGACCATTGTCATTTTCACAGCAAAAAGTGCTATAAAAATTAACTGATTACTGTAAAAATGACAATGGCAGTGAAGGGGTTAACCACTAGGTGGCGCTAAGGGGTTTATGTGTGCCCTAAGGGAGTGATTCTTGCTGTAGGGGGGTGTGGCTGTAGGTGTGACGCCACTGATCAATGTTCCCTATATCAGGGAACAGACGATCAGTGTCACTGCCACAGAGAAGAACGGGGAAGGTGTGTTTACACACACCTCTCCCCGTTCTTCAGCTCCTGTGACCGATCGCGGGACACCGGCGACGATCGGTCCGCGGGTGCAGAGCTTTGGACTGGGTCACGCGCGACCCACGGCTGGGCTCTTTAAGGCGACGTACAGATACGTGCCTGTGCCCAGCTGTGCCATATTTCCGACATATATGTGCAGGAGGCGGTCCATAACCACTAGGCAACCGTACGCCGTCAAATGACCCTATTGTTCGCGTTACTGGGAAAACAATGCGCGTGCCCGGCAGCCGCGATGGCCACTGGGCAACCGCGATTGCCCAGTAACTGAGCAGGGATGTCCTGTCAGGGAGAGGAGACCGATGCTGTGTCCCTTGTACATAGGGACACAGATCGGTCACCTCCCCCAGTCACCCCCCCTGCCTACAGTTAGAACACTCACTAGGCTACACATTTAACCCCTTCCCTGCCAGTCACATTTATACAGTAATCAATGCATATTTATAGCACTGTTCACTGTATAAATGTGAATGGTCCCAAAAATGTGTCAAAAGTGTCTGATGTGTCCGCTATAATGTCGCAGTCCCAAAAAAATTGCAGACTCTGGCCAATTACTAATACAAAAAATCATAATTATGTCCCCTATTTTGTAGGCAATATAACTTTTGCGCAAACCAGTCACTATTTATTGCGATTTTTTTTTTTTTTACCAAAAATATGTAGAAGAATACCTATCGGCCTAAACTGAGATAAAACATTTTTTTTAAACAAATGGGATATTTATTATAGCAAAAAATATTGTGTCTTTTTTACAAAATGTATGATCTTTGTTTATAGCCCAAAAACAAAAATCGCAGAGGTGATTAAATACCACCAAAAGCCACGTCGCACGACCGAGCAATTGTCAGTTAAAGCGACGCAGTCCCGGAAGCTAAAATTTTGTCTGGGCAGGAAGGGGGTGTATGTGCACAGTAGGCAAGTGGTTAAGTGGTTAATGTGGTGACAAATTTTGGAAAATTAATAATAAAAAAAATTTAACAATAAACTTAACACAATTTCTTGCCTATCTTGTTCAGAAAAGTCTGAACAGTAGTGCTCAGTAGGAAATGTTCACATTTAGGCTGGATTCACACCTATGCAGAACGTGTTCCATAGGAAACCATGTTAAATGGACTGTAGTGCAAATCTGCAAAAAGCACTAAAACTGCATAGGTGTAAATCCAGCCTTAGTTGGCTCTCAGTGGTAACAAAACTTTTTACTTGGACTTTTTCTAACTTTGGCAGTGCTACAGCTTAAGAATTACATGGATTTAATTGGGTTTTATGTTACTGATCTACATAATACAGTGTTGTATATTCCACAAAGTTGACTTTACAACTTTTACCTCCTTGGCTGTGAACCCATTAAATATACTGCTCAAAAAAATTAAAGGAACCCTTTTTAAAACATATCAGATCTCAACAGGCAAAAATCTCATGCTGGATATCTATACTAATATGGACTGGGTAATGTGTTAGGAATGAAAGGATGATACATCCTGAAAATCAAAGTGAAAAAAATATGCAGCAAGCTAGTCCATTTTGCTGAAATTTCATTGCAACAACTCCTCAGTAGTTTTTATGGCCCCCAAGTGCTTGTATGCATGCCTGACAAAATCAGGGCATGCTCCTAATGAGACAACATATGGTGTCCTGGGGTATTTCCTCCCACATCTGGACCAGAGCATCACTGAGCTCCTCAACAGACTGAGGTGCAACCTGGCGGCACCGGATGGACCGAAACAATGTCCCAAAGGTGTTCTTTTGGATTTAGGTCAGGTGAGCGTGGGGGCCATTAAATGGTATCAATTTCTTCATCCTCCAGGAACTGGCTGCATGCTCTCGCCACATGAGGCCTGGCATTGTCGTGCACCAGGAGGAACCCAGGACCCACTGCACCAGCATGGGGTCTGACAATGGGTCCAAGGATTTCATCCCGACACTGAATGGAAGTCAGGGTGCCATTGTGTAGCCTGTAGAGGTCTGTGCGTCCCTCCATGGATATGCATCCCCAGACCATCACTGACCCACTACCAAACCGGTCATGCTGAATGGTGTTACAGGCAGCATAAAGTTCTCTGCGGCTTCTCCAGACCCTTTCATGTCTGTCACATATGCTCAGGGTGAACCTGCTCTCATCTGTGAAAAGCATGGGGCACCAGTGGCGGGCCTGCCAATTCTGATGTTCAATGGAAAATGCCAATCGAGCTCCACAGTGTCCAGCAGTGAGCACAGAGCACACTGGAGGACGTCGGGCCCTCAGGCCACCCCCATAAAGTCTGTTTCTGATTGTTTGGTCAGAGACATTTACACCAGTGGCCTGTTGGAGGTCATTTTGTAGGGCTCTGGCAGTGCTCATCCTGTTCCTCTTTGCACAAAGGAGCAGATACCGGTCCTACTGATGGGTTAAGGACCTTCTACGGCTCTGTCCAGCTCTCCTAGAGTAACTGCCTGTCTCCTGGAATCTCCTCCATTCTCTTGAGACTGTGCTGGGAGACACGGCAAACCTTCTGGCAATGACACATATTGATGTGCCATCCTGGAGGAGTTGAACTGCCTGTGCAACCTTTATAGGGTCCAAGTATCGCCTCATGCTACCAGTAGTGACACTGACCCTAGCCAAATGCAAAACTAGTGAAAAACAGTCAGAAAAGATGAGTAGGGGAAAAAAATGTCAGACACCTCCACCTGAAAAACCATTCCTGTTTTGGAGGTCGTCTCATTGTTGCCCATCTAGTGCACCTGTTGTTAATTTCGATTAACAGCAAAGCAGCTGAAACTGATTAACAACTCCCTCTGTATACACCCCTCCCCCTCTGCTACTTAACTGACCAGATCAATATCCCAGGAGTTCTGATTCAAAAGTGTTCCTTTAATTTTCACAGTGTACTTTGAAAAAGAGGAAAGGGTTGGGACTTTGAATGAGGTGCATCACTAACGGTGGATAACAGGTATCACATTAAAATCTAAAAAAGATTCATGCATACAAAAGAAAAATATATAATACAAACAATAAATACAGATTATAAATATTTTTTATAAAATATCTTAAGGATTGCTAGCTTTGCCATTATGTATCCCACTATGAAGATCTGCACCTCTTCTGCCATCCTTGAAAATTTGCAATACGTTGATGGGTTAATCCCATAGTTCCCGATGTAGACGTCCCCAGATGGCGCTTAGCACCATGTGCCAAAATTCTAAGCTGAATTGTGAGCTGAAGTTATCAAGAGTACTAGTCTAATTTGGTCTCTTTAACAAATTAAGGACCGAGCCTCTTTCTGAGATTTGGTGTTTACATGTTAAAAACATTTTTGTTTGGCTAGAAAATTACTTAGAATGCCCAAACATTATATATTTACATTTTTAAGATCTTAGAAAATAAAATGGATGTTGTTGCAATACTTTTTGTCACACCGTATTTGCGCAGCGGTCTTACAAGCGCACTTATTTGGGGAAAAACAACACTTTTTTTAATTAAAAAATAAGACAACAGTAAAGTTAGCCCAATTTTTTTTATATTGTGAAAGATAATGTTACACCAAGCAAATTGATACCCAAAATGTCACGTATCAAAGTTGCACCCGCTTGTGAAATGGTGACAAACTTTTACCCTTAAAAATCTCCATAGGCGACGTTTAATAAATTCTACAGTTGTATGTTTTGAGTTACAGAGGAGATCTAGGGCTAGAATTATTCCTTTCATCTTCCAGGACAGCATCTGAGATGATAAGCAAGGAACATACGTTGTCAGGGCGAGATCACTGCCTGGAGGACCTTTTATCCAAATGTCTGTTCCATTTCAGACAGTAGATCCAGACGATAATGTTTGGCAAATGTAGAGTAACTGGACTATGTTGCTGCCTTGCAGATCTCCTCCTGAACTAGACACTGTCCTATTCGAGTGTGCCTTAACTAATGGAGCCTGCACTCCTTCCAACTCATAAGCTTCTACAATTGCCATTCTAATCCATCTGGCAATGGAAGATTTGGAGGCCTTATACCCTTTACGGCTGCTGCAAAATTGACAAAAAGAGAGTCTGATTTCCTATAGCTACTGGTGACTTCTAAGTAAACTAAAATGCATCTTCTAACATCTAATAGATTGAGGGATGCTGCATCTACTTCTGAGGTAGAACAAAAAGTCGGTAGGACAATATCCTGCATCCTATGAAAAGTAGACCCTACCTTGGGAAGAAAACTGGGGTCTGTCTTGAGTATGACCCGGTCTTCTAAAACCAACAAAAAGGGCTCCCTAATCGAGAGTGCTTGCAAATCACTCACCCATCTGACTGATGTGATCGCTACAAAAAAAAAAAAAAAAACAGTTTTCAGTACTACCCATTTTAAGAGAGATTCCTCCAAGGGTTCAAAGGGGCTGCCCGTAAGGGCTTTGAGAACTAAAGAGAGATCCCAGGTGGGACAGGTCGTCACCCTCACCAGCCTAAACCTTTCCAGGGCCTAGAATTTTTTTTTAATAAATTGATTCTGCTGCAGAGAGGTCTGAAGGAAAACACTTAATGCTGCCACTGGTATCTTTAGAGTACTAGGGGAAAGACCCAGTTCTTTTTTTTTTTTTAATTAAAGTGTATTTTGTGCATGTACTCGAGAGAGGAGCTGGACTACAGGAGTTGGGAGTAGGCAGACCTCCCCCAGAGACAATCTGCCATCTTTCTCCATGCCCCCGGGTGGCAATGGCGGGTGTGAGGGAGTCCTCCCACACAGCCCGCCCTACCTACTCCGCTTTGAAGTCCAACGGGGCAGAGGGACTCCCCTATGAGGGAGTGAGAGGATCTAGCCCGCTCAGCCAGCCCTGTTAGTCCTTCGCCACTTTTCTTTTTTAGAGACCGCGTGGCCAAAGTGCGTGCATGTTAACCCAATTTCGAGTGCGTGTAAGTGTGGTGTTTTTTTGTGGGAGGGGGGTGGGCGTACTAAGCGCAGGCTTACCTCGCATAGCACACCCACCGGGAGCCAGGGTGAGACCACCAAACTCAATTCACATGCAACCGAGACCGGGATCCGAACCCTTGGCTGCAGAGGTGAACGGCTTGTCAGCGCAGTGCCAATCGCGTTGAGCCACTGCAGCTCCCATGAAAGACTCAATTCTACCCCTGCTTGCAAAAAATCCAGTATAGCTGGAATCCCTGGATGATCCCTGGATGATCAAGCCTTTGTTCCTCCAACCAAGAATTGAATCTTTTCCAAATGTTGGCATAGATCACCCTGGTCACTGGTTTTCGGCACTCCAGGAGAGTTTTTATCACTCTATCTGAAAAGCCTTGAGACTTTAGCAGCTGTTCCTCAGATACCAAGCTGTTAAACCCAGCCTGTCTATCTAAGGCGGCGTACACACGGTCGTTTTTTGCGATGAAAAAAAAAACGAAGTTTTTTAAAACGTCATTTAAATTGATCGTGTGTGGGCAAAACGTCGTTTTTTGTCTTAAAAAAAACGACCAAAAAAAAATTCCAACATGTTTGAATTTTTTGTGTCGTTTTTCAAAACGTCGTTTTTTGTTTCACAAAAAGTCACCGTGTGTAGCAAAAACGTCGTTCAAAACGACGTTTTTCAACCCGCGCATGCCCAGAAGCTAGTTATGAAGCGAGCTTCAATGGAAAAGAGTGGTGAACGTAACCTCGCTTTTTGTGAAAAAACGATGGTGTGTATGCAAAATTGTCTTTGAAAAGTGACGTTTCAAAAACTTTGTGTTTTACTTCACAGAAAATGTCGTTTTTTTTTCATCGCAAAAAACGACCGTGTGTACGCGGCATACGGGTGCAGGATAGGGCCCTGAGAAATCAGATCTTTCCTGATCGGAAGATGTAACGGTGGAAGAATGGCCAATCACTTTAGGCCAAAAAGGTGTTATCAAGATGAGGTCCGTCACTTCTGAAATCAATCTCACTGGGGGGAAGGCATAAGAGAGGCTGAACTGCCAAGGGCTGGCGAACGCATCTATCCCTCTGGCCCGATCCCTTGTTGTCCTTCTATCCTTGTGTGGAACGTCTCTATCGGTCTCAGGATTGCCATAAGTGCCCTCTGGTTTGAGGACCAACTTGCCTCTACTGGTGACCATGCCCCCTGGGCCACGGTTTCTTCCAGATGAGCGCCCCACCCCCAGGCACTGGCGTCGGTAGTCACCACTGTGGCCGCAGGTTGGGTCCAAGCTAAACCCTTGTCTAGGTTGTGATGGGCCCGCCACCACCAGAGTCCTTTTGACCCTGGATGAAAGGGGCATCTGGAGGTCTAGGTCCTGTCTCCTGCCGCTCCAATAACAGAGCATGATACTCTGTAAAGAACGCTGATGGAACCTCGCCCAAGATACCGCTGGGAAAAATGCTGCCATCAGGCCCAGCACCCTCATTACCTCTTTGATCGTGGCTACCTGATTGGATTGCAGCTGCGCTACGTGCCTGATCCTTGGGGAGAAAGGTCTTCCTCTCCACTGAAGAAATCCTGTACCCCAGGTACAGGACTTCCTGAGATGGGATCAATTGAGATTTGTCCTTGTTGATTAGCCACCAGAGAGAAGAGAGGAAACTCTGTGCCTCCCACAAGTATTTCTCCAGTTGTTTAGCCGAGTTGGCCACAAACAGGTGTTCACCAACCTGAGGTATTTTTGGAATTCTAGATGAATTGGGATGTGTAAATAGGCATCCCTAAGAGTAGCCATGTGACATCCTGGGAACAGTAGCTTTGATACTGTAAAGATCGACTCCATCCTGAACCGTTTGTATTTCACAAATCTGTTCAGGGGCCAAAGGTTCAGGATTAACCTGAACTTTCCCGATGGCTTCTTTACCACAAACACATGGTAAGTACATTCCCTGTCCATGCTCCTTTTGGGGTACCTGAATCAGAACTCTCTGATCCACCAAGTACCCCAGCAACAGATTAGGGCCTCTGCTTTCTCTTCGTCCCTGGGCAGTTATGTAATCTGAAAATTTGAGGGGGGCATTGACTCGAACTCCAATTTGTACCCGTTTTTTATTATGTCCAATATGAATGGGATTGAAGTCGACGTGGACCATTGTGGGAGGAATTCCCTTAGTCTTCCTCCCAAAGGGACACAAGAGTAAAGAAGGGAGGTGGGAGGCACCGCTCTGACGTCACCGCATCACGTGATTGGACCCAGGAAGAATACGGCTGCACGTTCTGTAAGCCGGCCGGCTTGATTTCCATTGCTCTTTGATTTTATGGATGCTGTAAGTGTACATCTGTTTTTACTTTATTAAAATCCTATGGTTTTACACTATGTGAGTCCCTCTTCTCTCTGTATATACCTCTGACTGTGGCACGGCGAGAAGAATCCCACCGATGTGACCCGCTCGGATCTGTTGTCAATACAGAAGGAATCCATTTGTTTATGCTGTGTTTGATCTCACTGAGATCTATCCCTCTGGTAAGGGTCAGTGTTTACTGTGGTGGAGGTGCTTCTGTTCCCAATGTGTTTGGATTGTCCATCAATCTCTCACTGAGGCTATCACTGATCACCATCATATAGTTATGATTGGACTTTTATACACTATTAATTTTGTCTAGTGATGGTATTTAATTCACTTTCCTTGTGCATTTCACTGTGGTTTTTCTGATCTGCCATTCCACAGTGCCTTATACCATATAGTAACATATGGACTTCTTTTATGCTTTTGTTTGTACCATTCACTAATTGGTGTCACTTCATTCATTGTTTTATTCATTGAAGTTGTGTATTGACTGCTCACTGTCTAGTCACAGTACACTTCACCAAGCACGATTCCTTTATTGCTGTTTATGTTGTATAACATTTTTGAGTCACTGCTCACCATTCACATTTGATTATTTTGGTAAGCACAGTATTTTTTCCATGTGACACAAGAGTCACTGAGTTTTTGGGGTGGTTTGAGGAAGATTGAATAAGATTCCTCCCCGTCCGCGCTCCTTGTGACCCGCCCAATGTTTCTTGGGTTGTCCCTCTTTCTGTTGGTTCTGTTGTCTGGGACCTCGAAAAAAACATTTCCCTTCCGTCTTTTTCTCAGTAAATGCCTTTTTCCTATCTTGAGTCCGTTCAAGCACCTCCTGGAGGCCAGGTCCAAACAAGTGGTCTCCTGAAAAAGGTAACCCACAAAGTTTTAACTTTGAGGCATCATCACCTGTCCAGGTCTTTAGCCACACCACTCTTCTGGCTGCATTCACCAGAGCAGCTGACCTGGCTGTCAATTTTACGGATTCTTCAGAATCAGAAGCATCTTCCAGAAATCCGACTGCTTTGAATAATAGCGGGAATGATTTTGAAAGTTCTTGTCTAGGAGTGCCCGCCGAGATGTGTGCCTGTAGTTGAGTGAGCCAACACTCAAAATTTCTGGCCACACAAGTCGCTGCGAGAGCTGGTTTTAAACCAATGAAAGAGGCATACCAGGCCCTCTTTAGCAGCAAATCCCCTCTCTTATTCATTGGATCCTTAAGAGAACCTAAGTCATCAAAAGCCAAATCTGTCTTCTTTAAAACTGAGGCCGCGTACACACGACCGAGAACCTCGTCGGGCTAAACTCATCGTTCCGCCCGACGAGGTTCTCGGCCGGCCGTCGAGTTCGTCGACCAGGCTGTCGAAAAAGGCGTCGAGCCATTAGTCCCCATGGCCCGTCGAGCAAATAGAGAACCTGCTCTCTATTTTGGCTCGACGAGCTTCCCGACGGGACGCTTGACGAAAGTGTACACACGATCGAGCTTCTCGGCAGAATATGGATCCCAGCGAGCTTCTCTCTGGATTCTGCCGAGAAACTCGGCCGTGTGTACGGGGCCTAAGGCTAAAGGAGCATCTAGTTTGGGGACTTTATTCCAGGGATGAGTCACATCTGATTCAAATGGGAATCTGCGCTTGAGATTGCCTGAAAAGAAAGGTCTTCTTTTCAGGCTGTTCCCACTCCAGCAGAATCAATTCAATCAATGATTTATGAATGGGAAATACTCTGGTTTTACTTGCACTAGACCCCTGGTACATCAGGTCATGCTTTGAGAGTTGAACCTGTTCCTCGCGGATCTCTAGTATGTCATAAATTGCTTTAAGTAGATCCCCCACATCATCCAAAGACAATTTATATCTGGATGCCCTGGTGGAATCTTTCTCTCCCTCCGAATCGGATGCTGATCCTGCTTAAGAGCATGCAACTGACCTGGGAACCCTCTCCCTATCTTCTTCCTCTTCCTGATTCTGTGATAAGGAAGGCATACTAGATGATCTAGGTAGGGATGAAGAGGGGCCCTGGATCCTATCCATTAGTCCCTTAACCACTTGACGCCCGCCGTCATTTGAATGCTCTATTGTTCTGACAGGACATCATATGATGTCCTGTCATTTAAAGCCGCTAGGGGGCGCGCTCGGGCCGCGTTACTGGGAGCACTGTGCGTGTAACGCCGCTGGCGTTACCTTTTCGTAGAACGGGCGCAGCTGCTTCTTCCGAGCAGCTGCGCTTCGTTCTGTTTACAATGGGTGTCACTTCCTGTGCGCCTCGTGCGTTCCACGCTGGAACGCGGAAGTGCGCCGCAGCTTCGCTCCAGCGCGGCCTATTTAAATCCCCAGCGCTGACAGTATGGCGTTCCTGAATTCTCGTAAGACGCCTACTGTCAGCTGGGGTTCTCCTGCTTGCTGAGCATCCTGTACCCATCGCAGCCTGGACTTCAACTGAGAGGACCCCCCAGCATTGCCTACAAGCCTTCACTGCCTGGAATACTTAGCTGCACTTCTTCACCTCTCAAGATCCACATTATCGCAAGTACTATAGCCTAAATTAGAGCTCTGCTACTAAGCTGAGGTTTGCTGTCTTGCTCTCTTACCACTGCTCTGTACTGCCAAGTATTGTTGGAAGCCTCCCATGCCTGTTTAGCTCTACTCAGACCAATATTGCCATAAACTCTCATGCCAGTACAGCTCTACTCGGTACCAGTGTAGCCATAACCTCTCATGCCTGTTCAGCCTTACTCAGTTGCCTGTGTGCCCCCTTAGTGTTGCCGTTCATGTCTAACAAGTGATGTTGTATACCGTTGCGACTGCATCTCAGCAAGATACTCTGTCTCCACTAGGATCCCTATGAACTGTTGTATCCGTACCCAAGGCATTGTGCTGGTCCCTCTGCTTCGACTACACCTGGTCTTATCTTGCCCCTATTACTTGCCTTTAGTTACATTTACCTACTTGGTGCCTATGAAGGAATATGCACCACCTTCCTATCTAAGGCTGTGATGTCAGAACCCTAACTCTCTGCATAAAAGAGAGTGAAACCTGGGTTCAAGCCTGAGAAGCCTCCGCAGTAACCCCAGATTGGCGTAACCTTACAGTGCGCAGGGCACCCGCGATTGCTGAGTAACTGAGCAGGGACGTGGAGCTCTGTGTGTAAACACAGAGCTCAACGTCCTGTCAGGGAGAGACGACACCGATCTGTGTCCCTTGTACATAGGGACACAAACGGTCACCTCCCCCAGTCACCCCCCCTACAGTTAGATCACTACTTAGGACACACATTTAACCCCTTCCCCGCCCCCTAGTGGTTAACCCCTTCCCTGCCAGTCACATTTATACAGTAATCAATGCATATCTATAGCATTGTTCACTGTATAAATGTGAACGGTCCCAAAAATGTGTCAAAAGTGTCCGATGTGTCCGCTATAATGTTGCAATCCCGAAAAAAAACGCAGATCGCCGCCATTCCTAGTAAAAAATAAATCATAATTATGTCCCCTATTTTGTAGGCAATCAGGGCCGCCATCAGGGGGGTGTATATTTTTATTTTATTTTTTATTAAAGGGCCAATTTTTTTTATTTTTTTTGAGGTTCGGAGGTCCCTAGGGGCCCGGAGGCCCCCAGATGGCAACCCCCTCTTTTTTATTTATTTTTTATAAAAATAAAATAAAAAAAATTATATATTTTTCTTTTATTTTTTATTAAAGGGCCATTTTTTTTCTTTTATTTTTTTTAGAGGTTCGGAGGTCCCCAGAGGCCCGGAAGGCAACCCCCCTTTTTTTATTTATTTTTTATTAAAAAAATATTTAATATATTTTTCTTTTATTTTTTATTAAAGGGCCATTGTTTTTTCTTTTATTAAAAAAGGGACAATTTTTTTTAGGGGTCTGGAGGTCCCCAGATGACAACCCCCCTTTTTTATATAAAAAAAACATTTATATATATATATATATTTTTTTTTTATTTATTGTTTTTCTTTTTTTTTTTATATATATAGATATATTTTTTATTAAAGCTCAGGCTCAGAGGTCCCCATGTTATTTTTGTTTATATATTTTTTATTAAAGTGCCCAGAGGTCCCCAGGGCCCTGGAAGGCAACCCCCCTTGTTATTTTTTTTAAAAAATGTTTATTTCTTTTTTATATATATATTGTTTTAATTTCTTTTTTTATTAAAGGGCCCAGAGGTCCCGGATGGAAAACCCCCTCTTTTTGTAATTTCCTTTTATAAATTTTTTTTTTATTTAAAGGGCCCAGAGGTCCCCAGATGGCAACAACCCTTTTTAAAAATATATATATATATTTTATATATATATTTTTTCTCTCTCTTTTTTTTCATTTTATTAAAGGGGCCCAGAGGTCCCAGGGCCCCGATGGCTACCCCCTTTTTTTATATATTTTTCTTTATTTCTTCTTTTTTTTTTTGTAAAGCCCCCCCCCCCCCCGCTTCTCAATTCGCGGCAGCCCCCCCCCCTGCTTCTCTCTGCTCCTGGGGGCCCATGCCTGAAGCTGTGTAAGGGGCCCCATAATTCCTGATGGCGGCCCTGCCTGTAGGCAATATAACTTTTGCGCAAACCAGTCACTATACGGTTAGTGCGATTTTATTTGTTATCAAAAATATGTAGAAGAATACGTATCGGCCTAAACTGAGATCATTTTTTTTTTTAAATGGGATATTTATTATAGCAAAAAATATTGTGTTTTTTTTTTTTCAAAATTTACGCTCTTTTTTTGTTTATAGTCCAAAAAATAAAAACCGCACGGGCAATCAAATACCACCAAAAGAAAGTTCTATTTGTGGGGAAAAATAAGGACATCAATTTTGTTTGGGAGCCACGTCGCACGACCACGCAATTGTCAGTTAAAGCGACGCAGTGTCGGAAGCTAAAATTTCGTCTGGGCAGGAAGGGGGTGTAGGTGCACAGTAGGCAAGTGGTTAAACGACTGAAATATGGATACAATCTCATCTTTAACTAATGATAATATCTTGTGACAAGCTGTCACTAAATCATCCTTTACCAAGCTGCTGACACATTCTGGACACAATGGCTTATCCCAACTGGAGCCTAACTTTGTCCCAAATACAGCACATTTCTTTCTAGATGGCTGAATCTGAGTCCTGTCGTGGGCTTTAACCTGTAAGCCAAACAAACATAAACAAACCTAGTTACTCCACAGCCCTGCGCCTACCACCACTGTGCATGGCTTACCTAGAAGTGCCTGACCCATCACCAAACGTTCCCCACCCAGGGAGGGTATTTGGGCATAATAGCCCTAACCTCCCAGAGTAAGCTATGGTCTGCCCCCACCACGCACCCTCCATGGTCCGCGTTGATTGATCAGTCTCTCTGAGCCTGTCCACCAACTCTGCGTTCCTGTTAGTCACCGCCACGCCCAGAAAACCGCAACGCGGTTCCGCCGGAACTCCCGTCAATTCTAGGCAGAACGCAGAAGCTCCACCCCACGCTATCCGGAAGTCCTCCGATAACCACGCGGCTGGTCTGGCATCTCTCACCTTCCCACCGCCGTCGTCAGATTTACTAAGGTAATTCACAGTATGGGGCGGAATCTGCCATCACTCAGGGTCCTGCTCTCTCTGACCAAATAACGCCAGCAGTGACTCAGCCACTCTCTCTTCCCCATAGGACAGAGTAGTGCTGCAGGATTACTAGGTTCACCCAGGGGCTCTCCCAGGACAGTCCTCAGCTTTCCAAACACTGTTCCTTCATGTGCTCCTTCCTGTCGGGCAGGAAACACAAAAAACTGAAGAGGAGGCCTGGAGGACCGCCTTTTATGCATTGGGTACATGTGTTTCCTGTCCCAGGGGGAGGAGCCATACATCTCAGAGGCTGTTCTGGAAGACGAAAGGGGAAATATGATTACAATAAAATAGAGCAGCGCTATATCTAAACACTTAGGGCCAGATTCAGGTAGAGTTAGGCTGGAGTATCAGTGATACTCCAGCCTAACTGTCACTTTAAGCCGGCGTTTTTGTTTTCTGTAACCAGAAAACAAGAAACGCCTGGTTGGAGTTCCGATGCGAGCGGCGTAATTGAATTTCGCCATCGCATCGTAACTTTAATTTAAAAATGGCGCCGGGGGCGTTCCCGCTGATTAACGCCGAAAAAATATGTTAATCAGCGGGAATCGGCAATTCACGATCGTATTTGGGCGCGACGCAGTGACTTTCCGACGTTTCCGTAAGCGATACGCGGCGTAAAGATAAAGCAGCCCCCTAGTGGAGTATCCTATGTTAAGTATAGCCGTCGTCATCGCGTCGAAAAAAAAAAAATTGCGTCGCTTGCGTAAAACGTCCATGAATGGGGATTTGACGTCATTGACGTTCACTGACAGAATTTGGAGCATGCACACTGGGATGCATTGACAGTCGACGCATGCGCAGTACGTTCGCCGCGGGATCGCGCTTAGTTTAAATAATACACGCCCCGTACCCGCCCAAGTTGAATTCCGCCGGCTCATTTGCGATACGCTGCCGCAACTTTAGGAGCAAGTGCTTCATGAATAACAGCACTTGCTCCTAAAATTTCGCCAGAGTAACGTAAATGAGAAGCGTTACTCCAGCTTAAAGATGCTCCCATCTACCTGAATCTGGCCCTTAAAGTGTATGTAAACCTAATTTATTTATTTTTTGCTGTCACAATGTAGAGTATAAGATTTCCTATCATTTGTGCCCAGTCTTGCCACAAAGAGTTAATCCAGCTCTGAGCAATCCTTTTTTCTTTTTTCAGTGACATAAACGGACAAACAGGAGAAAACTTTTGTCCGTTCTTCCACCTTGCTGTGAATGACAGATTATTTACCGTATTTATCTTTGTATACCGCGCTCCGGCGTATAGCGCACACCCCCAACCTAGAAGGGAAATCCTGAAAAAAAAAGAAAATACTTACAGTTTAGATGCCCCTCGTTGGTGTCTTGCCCGGCATCCATCAGCGGCCTTGTCCGGTCCGGCGTCCGTCTGCGGCCTTGGTGGTGTCCTCCCGCGCTGTCTCTCAGTCAAATCCCTGCTTCCCGCGCTGTGTTTGAACGTCGTCGCCGCCGCCGACATAAATCGAGCGCAGTACACTCGGGCACGCTCGGCTCCTTTCGCAGAGGCTAGCAGGCATGACCACGAGGGGAGCCGAGCCTGGCCGAGTGTACTGCTCTCGGTATATGTCGGCGGCTCAGTTCAAACACAGCGCGGGAAGCGGGGATCGGCGTATATCGCGCACTCACGATTTTCCCCTAATTTTCAGGGGGAAAAAGTGTGCGTTATACGCCGATAAATACGGTACATATCTCATGCACTAGCCTGAGACAGGCATTTTTTTTCAATTCCAACCTCCACTCCTTTTCTGAAGTCATTTGGTTACTTTTCTGGATTTTGACTGGATGTTAGTGATCATAGCAGAATTTAGTGTAAGGAATACATAGGAGAAAATGCATGTTGACAAGGGGAGTGTAGAGGTGGGCGGGGAGTCTACTGACATCACGACTCCACCTACTGAGCTCCAGACAACAGATCCACCCACAGAAACACCCACAGTTTTTCAGTTCTCATAACAGAGGGGAGACTTTTGACAGGTAAGGATACATAGATCAGCACTAGGGCAGCAGTTTAGAAAGAATGAGAGTGGGTTTACATCCACTTTAAGTGACTCAAAAAATATGATAAAATCTCTACAATATCACAACGATAATTCATTGGTGCAAAATATTTAATGGAAAATGTGATAATATTCAAAATTTGTAAAAAAAAATTACAATAAAAGGTGAATGAAAAATAAGTCTCTCTAAACTGTGCAAAAAATGCACAGAAAGGAAAAGAGTGTCCAAATGCAGGGACATTTCAATGTAAACATGATCAGAAACTTGCAGACCTCTTTAGCAATCCACACGTGTGCTCTAGTCTCTCACCTCCAATATAGATGCCAGTGGGTCTAGTCACACATCTGAGTACTCCTATCTACACTCCTCTCCTTCCTGCTTGGGGATATCACAATGGAACAGGGAAACAGCAGTATCTGCAGATGGCGAAGGCTCCCTTCCTTTATATTCCAAGTCTTTGCAGACCATTTTCCAAGTATCCTCCAGTTAATGGATGTTATGTGGGGATAAAAGGAATCTCCATTTTGTAGCATTTAAAACAAATATCATTTATTAAAAGTAGTAACTTACATCTTAAAAAGCACAGATCAACAGCCTGTAAAACAAAGATACTTCCGGTCTCAGACGTGACCATATTTAAGAGGAGCGGGGTGACATCACTTCCAGTCACAGCCAAAACCAGAAATCCCTTTGTCTTACACGTGTCGATCTGTGGTTTTTAAGATGTAAGTTACTACTTTTAATAAATTTAATTTGTTTTAAATACTACACAATGGATGCAGAGGTCTTATGGCAGATGCAGAAAGTGTTGACTCACCTTGACATCCTGTTTCTGCCATGGATGGAGGAATGTGTCGGTCCAGCAGGATATGAGAGATGGAGCAGCCCGCTCATCTCTCCAGCCACAGATCACAGAAAGCATACAATTAATTGACTTTTTATTGAAGAATGTGTAACATTTACTGAACTTTCAACTGAATGCCTGACAACAGGGCTGTGCTGAGCTCTGCTAGCCTCTGCCCAGCACCGGCAAGATCTTCTGGGTTTCAGCGACAGGAGATGGTGAACCTCTATTCCCAGACACCAGTTCCAGAGACCGGTGATTTAAAAGACTGTTCTGCTGAGGAGGAACAACCCAGAAAAGCGCACATACAGGCATAGCGCTGCTGACCTCTGCCTGCCAAAATCGGTGACCCTGGAGGATTTGATCTAGGCCACCAACTTTCCAGTCATCTTCCCAGCGGAACAGCTGGCATCAGGGCAGAACATCACTGAGCTCTGCCCAGCGCCACCAGCAGCTTCAGGCTTCCTGAGAGAAGAGGCATCCAGGCCTTTCTCCCACACCACTGACAATCTATGGCGTTACACAAAACTTCTCAAATTGAAGCGCTGACAACCCGACAGAGGCTCCAAGACCCCTGCCCTACACCTGCGCTAGTTCTGGAAGCCTAGAGTGAGAAAGTGGCGGTCACTCCCCAGCAGTAGATCAGGATCCAGGGGTAGAAGGGAGAGGAGGTGTTTCTCCTCCCTCCCCGATGGCAGTGTAGTGACTTAGGACCGAAATAAGTTGTCCTTGCTCCACAGTCGGTGTTCTGCCCATATTGTTCATAGTAAATGTGCTGTTACAGATTATACTGCAATGTTAGTTTGACGTTTCTGCCATCTAGTGATCAGTGTTAGGTATTTTGCCAGAGGTTGACAGGAAGTTGTATTTTCCTCAGAGTGAGAGACATTAACCTTTAACTTGGAACTGTATTTCCTCCATTTCATGACTGCTTCTGGATCTAGCAGACCTCATGCAGAGGAGCTCTCAATCTGTTCCTGGACTAATGATGGAATTGTCTGTGAGTACTCTTACTGATGGAGTGAGGCTGCTGTATAATGTTTAATGTACTGACACATGTTTTGTTTATGCTTATGTTGTAGTTTTACAAAGTTATTCACAACAAATAATACATACAGATCTGATGTCTAACGTTTCTTGACTTCTGAATTATTGTTAAGCTGTCTGACTAGTGTTATACAACAGTTCAATAACGCGAAGCAGAACACTCGGAGTCCAGGGGATGGTGCAACTGGCTTAGCTCCCCAGCGGCGCATGCACAGTTTGGGAGAGAATGTGGTTGTTCTTCCTCCCCAGCAGTTGATCCACAGCCTGGGAGTGGAGGAAGCCAGCTCTTTCTCCCCAACAATTAGCCAGAGCGGATTATGTGGAGTCCCCAGCAGAATTATTAGAAACAGGAGAGCACAGAGTGCTTCCAACCTCTACCCAGCACCGGCAACAACTGTGGAGTTCTAGGGAGCTGGGGCAGTCATCCCCTCTCTCCAGCGACAAGCTGATGTAGTAAAGCTCCTACGCCCAGCTGAATTGCTGGCAACAGGGCAGAGCGCTGCTGTAATCTGCATAGTACCCACAGTGTCTCCACAGCTTCAGGGAGCTGGGGTGATTGGCCCCTCTCCCAAGCAGCAGTGGGCGCCCCAGAATGATGACACAAATAGAGTGCTACTGGTTTCTGCCCTTAACTGACAAAAGATAGATTTCTTGTGAAATTGGGTGGGACATCTGTCTCCACTGACACAACCCCAGAAAAGGGTCTAGCATTGGGACAGGGGGATATCAGCCATGCCTTGCAAGCACTGAGGGATTTTCATCTAGCAAACGTGGATTGGACTAGTTTCCACCTGTATACCCCTGTATACCACAGGGATGCTGGGCAGTTGGCCCAGATCTGTAACAGCATGACGGAGTGAGCCCAGCTCCTGTGACTTCTCCTCAGTGGCTGAAAGGACTCCAGGGAGATGGGCTGGTCCACACTTCTCCCCAGCGGTGACTATGTCCTACGGGAAAAGCAGAGGCAGGCTGGCTGGCTGGGTGAGTAATGCTCTGTTTGGGACAATTGGGGTACTGTGGGGGTACTGGAACTATGGACTAACTTCAACTCATCTAGGGTTTCCTTCTGTGTTGTCTCCTTCCAAAAAGGGAGAATTGTTACAGACCTATCTGGGATAGGGCCTTTTGGAGAGGACTGGGAAACCTTTGCTTCAGCTCCCCATGTCCTGCTTAAGTTTCCCTGTGTCTATTAGGAGCACAGGATGACTGAGCAAATAATGGATAACTACTTAATGGATGCCAAAAATGTGGTTTGGATTACTTCAAATGGGACAGTAATATTTATCAATCATATGCCTCTGGAAATCTGTGATGAAATAATTCCACTGTATCATAATGATGGAACATTGTATAAGCTTTGCCACACAGACTATTGTAGGTAAAGGGGGGGGGGGGGGATCTATTGATATATACAGGGATGGTGTCCGCTGAGAAATAAGGGAAATTTTATAGATGTGTTGTCAAAAACAGAACATCTCCACATATTTTTCTACATATACAAGAAAAGTTCCTGTCTAACCTACCACAGGATCTAAACAATTTACATTTTCATACCCACTCGAAAGCAGGCAGGATTGCCACCTTAACCCTTTCATGACTAAGCCTATTTTTGACAGTTGGTGGTTACAAGTTAAAATCCGTATGTTGCTAGAAAATTACTTAGAACCACCAAACATTGTGGGGGTTCAGGTGACAGGTACTCTTTATGGAGAGATCGGGGTCTAAAAGACCCCCGATCCCTCCTTTGCAAGTCAAAGTATTCAGATTGGCAAAAACAGCGATTCTGAATACTGTGTGTCACGGAATGTCCCCGCACTCCGACCGAGTGCTTCCGTCATATACCGCTTCCTATCAGTCTGGACATAGATATCAGATATTCCAGCTACCTTTAACACACAACGAGATGAGACTTGTCTGTGTGCTAAGTATGGAGTGTTTAAAAGGACCAAATACACAATCTTATATACAGCAAAGAGGAGGCAACCAGAACAATAATCAACATGAGCTAATTATGAGGAGACCAGACGCCCCGGCTCCTCAGTATAGAATGCACAATTTTTTTAAGTGTAAACACAGAGCATCTTCACACCCACACAATGAACTTCAATCACATTATTTTAAATAATAACATTCAGTTGAGGTAATTATCCCCCAGACGTCCCGTCTCCGGAATTAGAGGAGGTAATTACTACGGTTTGACAAGTTCCCCTGCTAATTCAATACACCTGAAGAGAGACATCTGACCTTTAGAGTCACAACACATCTATACACAATGAAAGGTCTTTCAAAAGCCCGACCCACTTAACATCTATTATCAATAGAGTTCACACAATGGACAATGGAATGTCTTAGGAGTCTATTGATCTGGTGTGGGTAACCGTACTGTAATATTCCAAGATATCCTGCAATACATGAATTATGATTTATCAGTCATGTCCCATCTCATGTAATCTATGATATAATTTCTCAGTCACCCTATGGCCCTATTGGACATAAGGTGACCCTAGACACAAGAGCGTCTGAGTCTGTCACACTGTGTATTTTTTTTAAACCGGCACCATTGGCAGCTGGGTAACCCAGAAGTGACGTCCGTGTTTACACTGAAAAAACTGGATCGAAGCTGTTTGCGGCTTTGTTTCAATCTCAATCAACCGAAAGAAGAAAGAATCTTATTTAGAGTAGGGAGCGAGGTCAGAGGGGAAGTAATAAACAATATTAAATTGTCTGCGAATAAACCACACTTGTGAATCTGTGAACCACATGCCACCCCCCTAATGTCAGGATTCTCTCGAATAGCAATCGCAAGCGTCTCCATGGCCATGGCAAAAATGAAGGGAGACAGCGGACACCCCTTTCTTGTACCTCTGGCAATTCGAACTGGGGGAGAATATTACCCCTGAAGACAGATACGTGTTCTAGGAGCAGAGTAGAGAGCTCTCAGGATACCAGTAAAGTGGGCGCCAAACCCCCATTTTTCTAAAAGGGCAAAAATGTATGGCAAGAAAACCGAATCGAATGCTTTTTGTATATCCAGGGAAAGAAGCATACCCTGTTGCTTTAGGCCTCCTGGCCAATTGGATTGGAGGATAGAGACTGAGAGCCAGATTCACCAAGGACTTGCGCATAGATTTGGCCAAGATACGAGCGGCGTAAGTCTCCTACGCCATCGTATCTTGGGTGTATATTTACGCTGGCCGCAAGGCGCTCTTCCGTAGATATAGAATATGTAAATTAGGCAGATACGCCGATTCACAAACGTACTTGCGCCCGCTATGCCGTTGCCGCTTACGTCCGGCGTAAAGTTACCCCTGCTATAGCAGGCGCAGGTAATGCAAAGTATGGACGTCGGAACAAGCGTATGTTTTTACATCGTTTGCGTAAGTCGTACGGGAATGGGGCTGTGCTTAGGTTACGTTCACGTAACAGGCATGCGCGCGCATGCGCCGTACGATCGGTGCTTAATTTACATGGGGTCACGGCTCATTTCCATAAAACACGACCACCTCTTACACATTTGAATTAGGCGGGCTTACGTCGGCCAATTTACGCTACGCCACCGCAACTTACGGAGCAAGTGCTTTGTGAATAATGCACTTGTCTGTCAAAGTTGCGGAGGCGTAGTGTAAATAGGAAACGATACGCCCGCACAAAGATACGCGCTCCTACCTGAATCTGGCCCTATGTCTATGGCTCTCCTGGATTGGTCAGGACCCTGTCTCCCCTGAATGAACCCCACTTGATCTTTGTGGATATAAGCGCTAATGAAAGAATTTAATCTGTTCGCTAAAATTTTAGTGAGAATCTTTACATCATTATTAATCAATGGAATTGGCCTATAGTTTCCTACCTCCTCTGAGTTTTTATCGGGTTTTGGAATAACTGTGATAAAAGCCGCATTCAGATCAGGGATAAGGGCTTGACCCAAAGTCTTTTCGTTGAAACATTTTGTTAAATAAGGGGCTAGTACCTATGAAAAAGATTTATAATATGGCACCGAAAGTCCATCAGGGCAGGGGCAGATCCCCTCTTTAAATTTTTAATAACCTCCAGGGTCTCTTCAATGGAAATTGATTCCTCCACAATCGATTTATGAGCATCCGAAAGCTTTGGGATAGGAAGGGAATCGAGAAACTGAGAAATGGAACTATCATTTGCCTGATGATCGGCTTTATAAAGTTTATCATAAAAGTCCTTAAAAGAAATAAGAATCTTAGAAGGGTTAGATGTCAAAGTCTGATGCTGAACCCTAATCCTAGGGAGCAAAGTGAATGTCACCCTAGGGGAGAGTTTGTTAGCTAACATCCTACCTAATTTATCCTTCTGCATATAAAATTTGGCATCACTCCAACGGATCAATTTTTCAGCTCGAGTGGTGAGGGCGAGATTAAGCTCAAGTCTAGCAGAGTCCAAAAGCTTCAGATTAGAACTAGAAAAATCATTTTTATGTTGGGCTCTCAAGGAGGTGTAAGCATTTTCAAAGCTTAACAATATCAGCATGTCTTTCCCTCTTAATTTTAGAAGCAAGGTGAATGAACTTATCTCTGATAGTGACTTAATGGGCCGCCCAGAGAACCTCAGCCGAAACTGACCCATTATCATTAAAAGAGAATTACTCGGAAAGTCAGCTTTGATGTCATTAGTAATTTTAGCAGCAGTGGAAGCAAGGCCCCTTTCTAGCAGAGCTGATAGTTTTAGGAATAGGTCTTTAGAGAGAGAACCAGTCTCTATGTTTGGGAAGGAAGGAAAGGGCTGTGAGGATAATGCAGCAGCAGCAAAGGCAGATTCTTCAAAGCTTCTGCCTAGTAAAGATTCTGTGGAGGCTGGCGAGGGAGTGATTGGCTGCATCTGTATGCTCTGGTAAGCTGGCGTGAAGTTCAGGGTGGCAGGGGCAATCACTTGCCTATGTTTAGAGTGTCCCTCTACACTCGCGTGTGTTGCTGGGCCGCGGCGGCCATCTTGGTACACCCGGGCTGCTGAGCCCGGTCGAATTGCAGCCCGAGATCCCGGCGAACCTGACTGGCCGTCATATGGGGGGTTCCCTGAGCGAAGGGGGTACCGATCACCCGCTGTGGATCGCCGGGGACTCCTCTGTGCCGAGCTGAGAGCGCTGACGGAGCTGGGAAGGACAGAGCTCCGGCTTAAGCGGCCATATTGGAAACCCCACGCATGCGCACTCGGAATCCTCCCTTTTTAAAGCCCATAACCCTAAGCTAACACTATTGGCTATTAAAGCAGGATCTAAAGCCACCTAAATTCAGGTTGGGTATAAATTGGTGTAGAATATTATATGGGCAAACTAAATTTTTAGTGGCCAATTTTTGGGGATAATGCAGAGTCTCAGACCACTATTTTAGAGAAGCGGAAATCGCTGGGTAATCTTAACCAGTTCCTGACTGGCTCACACAGATTTACTGCGGCACAATGGCTCTCCTGGGGGAAATCCTGTATATGTATATATATATATACGGGTTTCCCTTTAAGAACTGTCAGTGGGTGCGTGTGCCTGCTGCACAGTGGGGGACCGCCGGCCACATGCGATCATGTGCACGCGCGCCAGCATGGGGATTTGTGAGAGGAGACATGTCGTTTGTTCCTACTAATTAGGAACAACGATATGTCTCCTCTCCTAGTAAGTCCTACAGTTAGAACACACTAAGGGGAACACACATTTAACCACTTGATCGCCCCCTAGTGTTAACCCCTTACCTGCCAGTGACATTTCCACAGTAATTCGTGAATATTTATAAATGTGAATGGTCCCAAAATAGTGTCAAAAGTGTCCGATCTGTCCGTTGCAATGCCGCTAAAAATTGCAGATCACCTATCAGATATTTATTGAAAAAAAAAAATGCCATAAATCTTTCCCATAGTTTGTAGACTCTATAACTGTTGTGCAAACCAATAAATATAAGCTTATTGCAAAAGAATATATATTGGCCTAAACTGATGAAGAAATGTGTCTTTTTAAAAATATTTTTGGGGATATTTATTATAGCAAAAAGAAAAAATTGGATTTTTGTACTCAGCGTAACATCCGTTTCTCTCGTCCATGGTAGAACACAGCCTTCTCAAGTCTTGACATATGGGGGTTATGTTCCGTCTAATAGGAGAGGACTGGGCAGAACATGTTAGATATTTGAATACATGTTACTTTAACAGAGTTGAACAGCCCAGCCCCCTACATGGACAGACACAGCCTTCTCAAGTCTTGACATATGGGATGTCCCCAAGCAGTGTAAAAAAAAACGAGGGTTGGGCACAGCAACCAAAAAACTAAACTTCACCCCAAACAAGCAGAGCTCCTCAACGGAGGAGGTGCAACCTTAAACAGCCGTCTGCAGAATCTTGTGGCTGAAGGAAGCATCCAAAGATGCTCTCACAACAACCTTGTAAAATTTGGAGAAGGTGTGAACGGATGACCAAGTCGCCGCCTTACACACCTGTGACACAGAAGCTTGATGTCGGAAAGCCCAAGAAGCACCAATAGCCCTGGTCGAGTGCGCCGTGACAGGGATGGGAGGTGTCCACCCCTTAAGGGCATAGGCCTGAATGACGGTCTGCCTGATCCAATGATAAATGGTGGCCGACAAGATCGCCAGGCCCTTCTGCGAACCAGACACCGCCACAAAAAGCGAGTCTGACCTCCGGAACGGAGTCGTAGGAGATAGGTACACCCGCAGAGCACGTACTATTTCCAAAGTATGTAACGCAGCCTCTTTGGGATGCAACGGCTGTGGGCGAAGCACCGCTTTATCCTTATGGAGGACCAAGTATGGTGACTTGCAAGACAAGGCCGCCAACTCAGAAACCTGTCTGACAGAAGTGTTGGCCACTAGAAAGGCCACTTTCTGAGATAGTGTCCAGAGAGGAATTTCTCTGATGTTCTCAAAGGGAGGTTCCTGAAGAACTGAGAGCACCAGATTCAAATCCCATGGAGAAAGCGGTGGTCTACTTGGGTGGAATCACATGTCGAACCCCCCTGTACAAACGTACCCACCAGTGAATCGGTAGCCAAGTGTCGTTGAAAGAAAAAACAGCCAAGGCTGAAATCTGTCCCTTAATTGTGCTTAAGGTAAGTTTCTGATCCACTCCACGCTGTAAAAGAAGCAGGACCCTGGAAACTGAATATGTCAGTGGGCGCCACTCCATCTCTTCGCACATAGAGATGTGGGCCTTCCAAGTGAGATGGTAGATTATCCGGGAAGATGACTTCCGTGCCCTCAGCATGGTTGAAATTACCAAATTCGACAGACCTCGGTCCCTTAGTAACTGGCTTTCAATAGCCATGCTGTTAAAGCCAGCGACTGTAAAGCAGGATGAAGTATGGGACCTTGAGATATAATGTCCTCCCGCATTGGCAGCCGCCAGGGTGCATCCGCCACCAGGCGCAAAAGGTCGGCGTACCAGGGATGCTGGGCCCAATCTGGAGCAATTAGAATCACCGAGATCCCCTCGGTCTCCACTTTGCGGAGCAGACGAGGAAGCAACTTTAGTGGAGGAAAGGCATAAATTAGCCGATACTGACCCCACAGGGCCAGCAACGCGTCTGCCCAGGGATCTCTGGACCTTGCCACGAACCTTGACACCTTGTGATTGAGTCGAGAAGCCAGGAGATGCTCTTCTGACGTGCCCCATCTCTGGCAAAAGGGTTGAAACACCTCCAGATATAACGACCATTCCCCTTGGTCCAGCAACTAGCGACTTAGATCGTCTGGCAGTTTTGTACGCTTGGAATGTAAACGGCCGACAGAGCCGACACGTTCCTTTCCGCCCATCGCAGGATGTGAGCGACCTCCGATGCCGCAGCCGAGCTCCTTGTTCCTCCCTGATGGTTGACATAAGCCACCACCGTGGCGTTGTCCGACTGGATCCTGATTGGACGCCCTTGTAGCCTCTGCGACCACGAGGAGAGACAGCCTGATCGCTAGAAGCTCCAGTATATTGGTCGGCAGGCCAGATTCGACCATGGACCGACTGGACCCCCCAACCTGCGAGGCTGGCGTACGTCGAGATCACATCCACTGGAAGGGAAGGAACGACTTTCTGGACTGAAGAGCCGGGGATCTCAGCCACCAACACAGAGAGGCCCTGACCAGGTGACTCACCTGAATCTGACGATCCAGAGACGATGGAGATTTGTTTCATTTGGACAGGATCTCCTTCTGCAAGACTCGAGTGTGGAATTGGGCATACGGTACTGCCTCGAAGGAGGCTACCATGAGGCCCAGGACTTGCATGAAAAAAACAGAGAGACAACCATTTGTGGGATGTTAACTTCACCGCAGTCTGGAGTGTCTGCAACTTTTCCAATGGAAGGAAGACTCTCGCCTCCGAGGAGTCCAGAATCAACCCTAGGCACTCCAAACGCTGAAGCGGTACCAACACCGATATCAATGCCTCGCTGTCTCAGCAAAGCCAGAATCGGGGCGAGCACCTTGGTGAAAACTCTTGGTGCTGACGCTAGGCCAAAGGGAAGAGCCACAAATTTATAGTGGTCTTGGCCGAACGCAAAGCGCAAAAATCTCTGGTGCCTGGCGCAGATGGGGACATGCAAGTATGCGTCCTTGATGTCCAAGGACACCAGAAAATCCCCCAGATGGAGCGCAGCAACCACAAACAAATTGATTCCATCCTGAACTTTCGAACCTTTACAAAGGTATTGAAGGCCTTTAGGTCCAAGATTGGACGGACTTTGTCCTTCTTTGGGACCACAAACAGATTCAAGTTGAATCCCTGAAACCATTCCTTCAGTGGCACAGGTAAAATTACCCCGCACCTCAGCAAATCTTGTACTGCCCCCATTAAGGCAGACCCATGAGACCGAAAGAGAGGAAGATTTGAGGGAAAGAATCTGGTGGACAGGAAAGAAACTCAATCTTGTACCCCAAAGTGACCACCTTGCAGAACCACCAGTCGGGGAGCAGGGAGGTCCACCGAACTGCAAACCCGCAAAGCCATCCCCCCACCCATGAGTCGGTCGGGCGCAAAAATTCATGCGGTAGCAGGCTTGTTTGGCTTGCGCACCCAGGGACGCTTTTGTCCCCCAACTGGACCTTTGTCTGCTTGGCAGGATCTGCCAACGGACCCTGACTGACGAAAATGCCGCCTTTGCGCAGGAAAGGAGTGCCTGGCTTATGGCGAGGCTCCTTCCCCTTAGTGGACTGCGGGAGATGTGTGCTCTTACCTCCAGTGACATCCTTAATAATGTCATCCAGCGAGGTACCAAAGCCTCCCACCTTTGAAAGGCAAATCTGCCAGAGTTATCTTGGAAGGTTGGTCAGCGGACCAGCATTTCAGCCAAATCAGGCGGCGCAATACCATCGCAGATACAGAGGCTCTGGGGATCAAGGGGGCCGCATCCAGAGTGGCATCACAGACGTAGACAAGGCCCTGTACCAACTGGTTGGCCAGCCTTACGCACTCTGGAGGAAGCTGATGCTCCTCCACTGTCTGGTGCAATATCTTTGCCCCTTCAGTGAGTGTCTAAGACACCAAAGTTGCAGCCAAGATATGCCGCAATGCTGACCCCAGCATGGTGAACATGGAGCGGCTCACCACTTTGGACCTCCTATCAGTAGGATCCTTAAAAGCAGGGGTCACCTCTACCGGAATAGTGGGTACTTTATTTAATCGAGAGACCGGGGGATCAACGACTGGAGGAAAAGCCTATTTTTTCACAAGGCTCTCTTCAAAGGGATAATGGACCGCCAAGCGCTGAAGGACCACAAAAGACATCTGCAGTCCTTCCCATTCATTATCTTTGAACTTATCAAAGTATACATAAGGAAAAAATTTAACAGAGCGTTTCGTTTTTTGAGATCCAAAAGGAGAATGACCCCTCCATGGACGTCTCAGCTGTATCCACCAGCTTGAGAGAGCCCCTCGCAGCACTGATAAGTGGAAAAATGGAAAGAAACTGCGCAAAAAATACCAGAAAGTAGAAAAAGGAGCTGTGATTTCCGTGTAAACAAAAAATACAAGAAATAAACATAAGAAAAATATAAATCGCGCTACCTCAACCACCCTTCTTGACAAACACAAACGTATGCAAGTGGGTGATCTATTGTGATGTAAGTGAGAGGCTGGCTGCTATATCAAAAATATCAAAAATGACCGTGATGGCCACTAGGGTGCAACATGCAGCCACCTCAAAATCCCTCAAAAATCATAGTGATGGTGATTTACAAAAGAAAATGAACAAAAAACAAAAGGCGTTTGGATCAAAGACCATCAGCTAAATATGAGTTTTGGCTCTGAATAAGTGAATAAACAGTCCAAAATGTTGACAGTGAAGAGTCCATTAGATAGCAGGTAATATGTTAAACACCCGTGCATCTGTGCCACATTACAGATTAATTGTAAACGTGTCCAAAAGAAAAGAGTGTGTCATGTCCCGGGGTGTATTCAAACCGCTGCCGACCGTATCTGCCTGACGACGCTTTGCCTGAATCTTCAGCATATTACTTCCACTTCGGACACTAACCTTTACAAGTACCTTACTCCTCCACCAGACTTATAGATTTGTTTCTTACCAAATTCCCATGATCTCTTATGACAGGGGATCAGAAACAGCATATAGTAGGTCCCAATCTCGCAGTTTCAGATATGCAGTCCCGATGGATCTCGTTTTCCAAGAAATTTCAGCAGTCTCCTCCTCACCGGGAAGCATCCTCTGACACTCCAGACCTGGGGTCCTGTGCCACAGCCAGGCCTGAATCCGAGTCAGAGCATTCCCCGGAAGATGGCGGGGGAGGGGGCACTTTTTACCCCCCTTACGCCGTTTCCACCCTGGCAACAAATGACTAGTGTTGAGCGGAATACGCCATATTCGATTTTGCGATATTGCGCAAATATATAGAAGAATATTCGCGAATATTCGCTAATATCGAATATTCGTGATATTTAATCCAAAAAAAATTTTGCGAAATTTCGCTAATGCGAAAATGATTGCGAAATTCTCATAAACGGAGATCATTTCCTGTATTACTAAACTAATATGCACTAAACACTAATGCCGCGTACACACGGTCGTTTTTTGCGATGAAAAAAAAACGACGTTTTCTGTGAAGTAAAAAACGACGTTTTTGAAACGTCACTTTTCAAAGACAATTTTGCATACACACCATCGTTTTTTCACAAAAAGCAAGGTTACGTTCACCACGCTTTTCCATTGAAGCTCGCTTCATAACTAGCTTCTGGGCATGCGCGGGTTGAAAAACGTCGTTTTAAAAGACGTTTTTGCTACACACGGTGACTTTTTGTGAAACAAAAAATGACGTTTTGAAAAACGACACAAAAAATTCAAGCATGTTGGAATTTTTTTTGGGTCGTTTTTTGGAAGACAAAAAACGACGTTTTGCCCACACACGATCAATTTAAATGACGTTTTAAAAAACGTAGTTTTTTTTCATCGCAAAAAACGACCGTGTGTACGCGGCATAAGGGCCAGATTCAGGTAGATGAGAGTATCTTTCCTCTGGAGTAACGCTTCTCATTTACGTTACTCTGAAGACCCTTTCAGCGCAAGTCCTGTAATTCACATAGCAGTTGCGCGTAAACTTGCGCCAGAGTAACGATAATGCGCTGGCGTAACCCGACGCAAGTGGAAGTGGGTGTGATCATATGTAAATGATGGGCGGAGCCCAGCGCAGAGGCTTACGTTCAGCGCATCATCCACGGAGCATGCGCAGTGAGTGCGGCTCCACTCGCCCCCTTGTGCGCATGCTCACAACTTCCGTCGGCACCACTTCCTGGGAAACGTCAGCGCAATGCGTTCCGCTGGGCGCTTAAAAGCGCTGGCGGAAACGCCATTCCGGCGCAAAAGTAGTTCCGTTTCCCCCCACCCCAGGGAAGATACTTTTGCACTGTAATGGCTGCTCCCGCTACCCCCAGAGAGAGGAGGAACCTCAACTTTAATGCCCAGGAGGTCTCAGTGATTATCTCGGCTATGGAGACGGATAATGAATTTCTCCATGGCAAAAAAAGCCGGAAGACCAGCCGGGAGAGGAAGCAGGGCATCCTGGAGTCGATTGCTGCCAGGGTCAATGTCCTGGGGTACTCCACCCGGACTGCTGGGGACATACAAAAGAAAATAAATGACCTGCGGCGCAAGGTGAGGGACAAGGTGGCCTCCATCAGGAGGTATGAGAGGGGCACAGGTGGTGGTCCCCCATGTCCTGTCACCCTGACCGCAGAGGAGGAGGTGGTTGCTCGCTGCCTGGAGAGGGAGCAGGTGGAGGGGGTCGCAGGCTATGACTCCGTGGAGGAAGGCACAAGGACAGGTAAGTGTTTTATAATCCCCTATTTGTTGTTTTGCATTTGGGGGGGTGGGGGGGGGACATGTGCCAAGTGTGTGGGACCACCAACATGTGTCTGCTTTGTGTCATCCACAGATGACGGAGCTGGGCCATCATCTGTCAGCCTGCATTCCACCCCATCCCCCCCACGCCATCATGTGCCCGAGCCACTGGGTGGTGAAGAGGTTGTGGAGGAGGAGAGTGGCCACACCACACCTGCCGAGGTGGTTGTGGAGGATCCTGCTGTGGCAGAGCAGGACTTTTCTTTGGTTTTGTCTGTCTCCTCCCCTTCTCCTGGCCCGTCTGTCGTCCCCTCCCCCATCCTTGGAAGCCCCTCAAGGGCGACACCTTCCACCCGAGGACATCCATCTTCTGGCCCCAGGAAGGCGACCCAGAAGACCAGGGGGGTGTCTGATGGTGTCCAGGACCAGTTGGCGAGGGATCACGCCAGGCAGACGGAACAGATGGGGGCCATAGCGGTGCACTTGGAGAAAGTGGCTGACAGCCTGGGCTCCGTTGCCAACCTCAGCAACGCAGTGCAGGATGTCAGCTGCAACTGCGCTGCAGTGGTCACCACTTTGGGGGAGGTGCAGGGGGATATAAGGCACCTCACTGCAGCCGTCCAGGCCAACACTGCTGCCATCCATGGGAACAGTGCTGCCATCCGGGAGCAGGGGAGGCTGAGTCGGCGGGCCCAGCATTACCAGGTGACCCGTCAGCTCCGGATGCAGGCCCAGACGAACACATACCTTGGACGGATAGCCAGGGCCTTGGAGGGCACGCAGGCCACACCTGCCAGGAGTGGCCCACCTGGGGATCAGCCACCTCCAGATGCCCCCCCACCCCCACCCACTCCATCCAGGCAGCTGCGGAGCCAGAGAGGGGCCCCCAGAAGAAGCCCCCGGCATCCCCGATGAGGCCTTTTTTTTTTCTTGTTTTATATTATTGTTTTTGACATACTCAGGTCATGAGTTTATTTTTTATTTTTCTCAGGTTATGAGATTTTTTTTCTTTTAATGATCAGGATATGATATTTATAATTTCTTTTTGTACTGCACACGGTCAGGAGTGCAGGGGACAGTGTGAATGGTGTGTGAATGTGAGAGGGTGGCACTCCTGAAAGTAAGGGGTGTCACCCTCGGCCGTGGTGGTGAAGTGAACCCCACGGCTGAATGAATGATGTGTGAAAGGTGTGTGAATGGACAGTGACATCATTGGGGCCTTGACGCGGCGTTACTGCTCCCAACTCCTACATGCTGGACTTGGGCTAATCCAATGCGATGTGCATGTGGTGTGTGTGATCTAGGGACATTAGTGGTGTACACGCGTGCATTGTCTGTGTTATTAATGTTTTGGTTTAGTGTCCAAAGATGCCTACGGCGAGGACCCTCCTGACTGCTCTTCCATCAGCAGACTGGGTGTCCTCTGGCAGGTGGGGACTGTGTGGGTCGGGGGTCAGGTCATCACGTATGTCAATATGCAGGCCTTTTTTCATAGCAAAGTTATGTAGTATGCAACATGCACCGATGATCTGACACACAAAGGTAGGGGAATACAATAGGGCCCCCCCAGACTTATCCAGGCATCGGAATCGGGACTTCAGGAGCCCAAATGTTTGCTCAACCACTGCACGGGTTTTGATGTGTGCTTCATTGTATTTTCTCTCTCCTCTGGTTTGGGGGTTCCGGAAAGGAGTCATTAGATGGGGTCCCAATGCATATGCAGAGTCACCTGTAAGGTAAAAGACAGGAGAATGTTAGTCATGCATGTGCGATTTCTGTTGTGCATCACGGGAGGGGATAGTCATGCCTGACTCCCTTGTCACTCACCAACCAGCCAGCTGTCCCCATACATATTCTGGTTAAATTCTGCTGGGATGGGGCTCTGACGGTATATGAAACTGTCATGGCTGGACCCGGGGTGTTTGGCACGGACGTGCCATATGAGGCGTTGGGCATCGGCTATCACCTGTACGTTGATGGAGTGCCAATGCTTCCGATTGCGGTATATGTGCTCTGTGGCACTGGGGGGCTGTAGGGCCACATGTGTGCAATCAATGGCCCCCACAGTGCGTGGGAATCTGGCAATGTTGTAGAAATCTGTCATTGCCTTCTGCCGCAGCTCCTCAGTGGTGGGTCTGATGAACTGGTTGGACATGCGTCTGAGGATTGCAGGGACAACCTGGTGCACACATCTGCTTATGGAGGACTGTGACATCCCAGCCACCACTCCACTTGTACGCTGGAATGATCCACTTGCAAGGAAATGGAGTGTTGCCAGGACCTTCACCAGTGGCTGCACTGCTTGTGAGCGGTGTGTTGGGCTGGTGATGTCATCCTGCAGGGTTGTGGTTAGTTCAAGTATTGCATCTGGGCTGAATCTGAATAGGCGATACACCTCCTCATCCCCCATGCCAAAGAGGTTCATACGTGTGCGGTATATCCTCTCACGTGCCCGCCTTCTTGGTTCCAGGGGACCCATCAGTAGTTCTAGGACCACGAGTGCCCCTGGCATGTTGGCACACAGAGGTGTTGTCCTTGAAAGTGGGGGTGCTCAGCTAGCTCCTATCGTCGGTAACGCTGCTGTAGCTGCTCTCCTGCTGACCTGTGACCGTCTGGAGTAAAGATAAAGCAGCCTTTTGTAGAAATAACTTTGCGCCGGACGGACCAGATACGCGCGGCGCATGTAGCCAGCGTATGGTGCTAATCCGTTCGTGAATTGTGAAAAATCCCTCATTTGCATATTTGCAGGGGAAATCAATGGGCGCGACTGATGATAAACGCTGACGATACTCTGGCGTCGGAACGTTCCGCCGGTCGCAAATGAGCCGTTATTGGGCGCATCTAGTTTGGTGGGTACGGGCACATAGAAACGTCGGCGCATCAGCACAGTTACGCGGCGCATATCCAAATACTCCAGCGCAAGTGTTCGTGAATCTGGCCCTAACTCTACACTAACTCTACTTAAAAGAAAGGAGAATAAGGGGGCAAAAGAAGGGCGGAGAAGATAATCGCGCAATATTCCTATTGCACGATTATCTTCTCCGCCCTTCTTTTGCATCAGAGCCAATCAGAATAACTTGAATATTCGGCAAAAGGAATATCGCGCAATATTCCTTTTGCCGAATATTCGAGTTATTCTGATTGGCTCTGATGCAAAAGAAGGGCGGAGAAGATAATCGCGCAATATTCCTTTTGCCGAATATTCAAGTTATTCTGATTGGCTCTGATGCAAAAGAAGGGCGCATCAGAGCCAATCAGAATAACTCGAATATTCGGCAAAAGGAATATTGCGCGATTATCTTCTCCGCCCTTCTTTTGCATCAGAGCCAATCAGAATAACTCGAATATTCGGCAAAAGGAATATCGCGCAATATTCCGTTTGTCGAATATTCGAGTTATTCCGATTGGCTCTGATGAAAAAGAAGGGCCGAGTAGCTGATGCGATTCTTTTATGTTGCCGAAAATTTGCAATGCGAATTTTCGGCAACATAAAAGAATCGCATCAGCTACTCGGCCCAGGGTCTCTCTCAAATCATACCAGCAATGCTTTTAGACGTCGATGGAGATCACTAGGATGTGATCTGTTTTAAAAATAAATTTGAAAAAATACGAATATACGCCATAGCGAATATTCGCCGCAATATTCGAGTTATTCGCGAATACTCGAATATGCAATATTCGTAGCGAATATTCGCAATGCGAATATTCGTGAGCAACACTACAAATGACTACAGGACTGCCGACAAAGTATCCATGGGAACCGCAGGTGCATGGGCACCGGTTGTTGCCTCTGGAATGTTTGGGGAAGAAAAGCCAGCTACCGACTCCATATTGCCCACTGACAGCCCCTAGGGACTAAGTCAAGACACCTTAAACAAATTAATGTCCACCCTCCTTGCTGCACTGACCGGGGGGGGGGGGGTTACCCAGGAAACTCACCACCCAGCAAGAGACCGCGTGTGTCTAAGGAAACCTGTAAGGTGAATTGCGCTGTTCGCTCCATGTAGAAAGCCAGCCAGCGCTAGAGGCCAAAACCCAATCTAAAATGGCCACCAGAATGGCACGGACCAAAGGAAAATGTCCGTCCGCAATGCAGATCTGCGTTACAGTGCGGCCACGGCAAAATGGCTGCCAATGGAAAAATATAATGTTAAAGACAGGCAAAGGAAAAATGCCGTTGGCGCTACCAAAATGGCGCCCAAAAACCGCGACGTGGACGAGAATGCCGCAGCTGAGGCTTTCAAAGAAAAAGACCACCCCCCCCACAGAGAGCGGGCCCCGACACCCCCCACAGTCCCCAGCTGGGACCTGGAGTCCCCCCACAGGCATACCCCGGTCGCAGCGATCCCTGCAAGGGCAGGAGGAGAAAAAGGTGACAGAGGGCAAGGAAAGGGAGGACAGGAGAACCCCTTAATCCTAGGAAAGCCTAGGCGGGCTGTTCAACTCTGTTAAAGTAACATGTATTTAAATACTGTATCTAACATGTTCTGCCTAGTCTTCTCCTATTAGAGGAGCATTACCCATATGTCAAGACTTGAGAAGGCTTTGTCCGTCCATGGACGAAAAGAGAAATATATATATTTTTAATTGTTGCGCTTTTTTTGTTTATAGCGCAAAAAAAAAAAAAAAATGCAGAGGTGTTCAAATACCACCAAAAGAAAGCTCTATTTGTGGGAAACAATTGTTTGGGTACAGTATTGCATGACCGAGCAATTGTCAGTTAAAGCAATGCAGTGCCAAATTTAAAAAAAGTACTCTGGTCAGGAAGGGGGTAAAACCTTCTGGGGCTGAAGTGGTTAACCACTTCCATACTGGGCACTTAAACACCCTCCTGACCAGACCAATTTTCAGCTTTCAGCGCTCTCACAATTTGAATGACAATTACTCAGTAATGCAACACTGTACCCAAATGATTTTTTTGTCCTTTTTTCCCCACAAATAGAGCTTTCTTTTGGTGGTATTTGATCACCTCTGCGGTTTTTATTTTTTGCGCTATTAATGAAAAAAGACCGAAAATTTGGGAAAAAAATGATTTTTTCGTAGTTTCTGTGATAAAATTTTGCAAATTATAAATTTTTCTTCATACATTTTGGCCACAATTTATACTGCTACATGTCTTTGATAAAAATAACCCAAAGTTTTTGGAAATTTTGTGATCTGTGTGAAAGTTTTAGAGTCTACAAGCTATAGTGAAAATCATGAAAAAATGATCACATCTGATCACACCTGATGTCCTGAAGGCCTCTCTCATTTCTTGAGACCGTAACAAGCCAGGAAAGTACAAATGCCCCCAGATGGCACTGAAGCGGCACAGATGGCACTGAGGCGGCACAGATGGCACTGAGGTGGGTACTGATGTGCTCCGATGAGGCCTGTGTACTGGTGGACACAGGTGGGCACTAATGAGGCGGCACAGATGGCACCAATGAGGCGGCACAGATGGCACTAATGAGGCGGCACAGATGGCACTGAGATGGGTACTGATGAGATGGGTACTGATGTGCACTGATTGACTGCGGCACATGTGGGCACTGATGAGGTGGCACAGGTGGGCACTGATTGCAGATGGGCACTGGGCACAGGTGGTACTGGTGGCACAGGTGGGCACTGATGGGCACAGTGGTACTGATGGGCATGGTGGTACTGGTGGGCACAGTGGTACTGGTGGGCACGGTGGTACTGATGGGCACAGGTGGGCACAGTGGTACTGGTGGGCACACGGTGGTACTGGTGGGCACACTGCGGTATGTGGGCACACGGTGGTACTGGTGGGCACACAGTGGTACTGGTGGGCACACAGTGGTACTGGGGAGCACAGGTGATACTGGGGGCACAGGTGATACTGGGGGCACAGATGGTACTGGGGGGCACAGATGGTGCTAGGGGGCACTGTGGTCCTGGGGGCACAGATGGTACTGGGGGGGGGCACTGTGGTACTGGGGGGCACAGATGGTCCTGGGGGCACTGATTGTTTACTTTTTTTCCCCCCCACAGCGCTGTAGCTCCGTTCACTCTCCCTCCTCACACGGGCTGTCTGTGTGAGGAGGGAGAGTCGGCAATGAGAGATGATCTCATATGTTTACATATGAGATCATCTCTCATTGGCCGCACAGATCGCGCTGTAAATAGCCGCTGTGATTGGCTATTTACCGCGATCTGTGTTTGGCTGTGTCCGAGGGACACGGCCAGCACAGGAGTTCCCCGCTGCGCGCTCAGGAGCGCGCGCAGGAAACGCCAAAAGTGGCGGACGAGAAAACTTGTTTAGTCAGAGATTCAGGGCTGCGCTGCGGCTGTACAAACTCGTACGGTCGTCAGCAAGTGGTTAAGAAAACTAGTCAGTGGCAACTGTCCTCCTTGGTCTACCAGTTTGCTTACAAGTTACAGTGGGCTAAAGAAAATTAATCATGGACTGTGGATGACTGAATGAAAGTGATATTCAGTGATGATTCATGAATTTGCATTGGGCAGGGTGATGATGCTGGAACTTTTGTTTGATGCCGTTTCAATGAAATTCGACTGCCTGACAAAAACATGCACATTTCCACATTCATTGATGATACAGGTTTGCATGTCAGGTAAACGTACGGGGAGATAAGTCATTAAAGTGGAGTTCCACCCTGAAAAAAAATGTTGCATAAAAAATCTAAAAAAAAAATGTTTTACTTACCCGAAATAGCTATTGCTATGCAGAAGTGGCGAATCTGCCTCTTCATCCTCCGCGGTGGATTCTCTTCCTCCTCCTACTCGTTGTCTTGTTGTGAATGGGGCGCACTGCATTCTGGGAACTGTGTGTCCCAGAAAGCAGCCTGCCCATTCACAAAGCGCCTCACCGCTCGCACATGCACAGTAGGAAACGGGCAGTGAAGCCGCACGGCTTCACAGCCTGTTTCCCTTACTGTGGATGGCGGTGCCTGGAGCTGCCAGGATCGAGGATTGGCCTCGGCGGGGGCCGACATCGCTGGCGGCTAGGACAGGTAAGTGTCCTTATTAAAAGTTAACAGCTACTAACACTGTATTTTTTATTTATTTTTTAAATGGAACCTCCGCTTTAAATCTTCAATAAATGAACAAGTTTATATTGA
Organism: Rana kukunoris; assembly: GCA_029574335.1. Taxonomy (NCBI): domain Eukaryota; kingdom Metazoa; phylum Chordata; class Amphibia; order Anura; family Ranidae; genus Rana; species Rana kukunoris. The sequence continues at coordinate 298,448,497 of CM056050.1, forward strand.
GATTTGGGATACTTTTCTTATTAACCACTTGCCAACCACCTGGTGTCATTATACTGTGGCAAGTCGGCACGTTGAGGAAGATTTTTTTATTTTTGTTTATATTTCTTTTCAAAATTTACAAATTTTTTGTTTATAGCGCAAAAAAAAAACAAAAAAACGTAGAGGTCACCAATTTTGTCTGGGTACAGAATCGCATGACCGCGCAGTTGTCAAAGTGAGCCAGTGCTGTATCACAAAAAAATGGCCATTAAGGGGGAAATTATTCCGGTCCTTAACCACTTCAGTCCCCGCTTATCGTCAATTGACGGCGGCTTAGTGGATCTGAATATCCAAGCCGCCGTCAATTGACGGCATCGTGTTCTCCGGCCACTGGGTGGCGCGCGCGCGCACCCGGCGCGTCCCCAAAATCCCGATGCGCGTGCCTGGCGGTCGCGATGTCTGCCAGGTACCCGCTGATAGGCAGTTTTAGATCAGGGATGTGAAGCTCTGTGTGTGAACACAGAGCTCCACGTCCTGTCAGTGAGAGGAGACAGATGCTGTTTCTCTTGTACATAGGGAGACAGCATCGGTCACCTCCTCCAGTCACCCCCCTCCCCCCACACAGTTAGAACACACCCAGGACTCACATTTAACCCCTTCCTCACCCCCTAGTGTTAACCCCTTCACTGCCAGTCACATTTATACAGTAATTAGTGCGTTTTTATAGCACTGATCGCTGTATAAATGTGAATGATCCCAAAAATTTGTCAAATGTGTCCGTCGCAATATCGCAGTCCTGACAAAATTTGCATATCGCCGTATTACTAGTAAAAAAAAAAAAAAATTGTCAGAATTCTATCCCTTATTGCTTAGCCACTATAACCTTTACGCAAACCAATTACTATATGCTTATTGCGATTGTTTTTTTTACCAAAAATATGTAGAATACATATCGGCCTAAACTGAGAAAAAAAAAAATATTTTTTTAAAGAATTCGATTTTTATTATAGCAAAAAGTAAAAAATATTGTGTGTTTTTTTTCAAAATTGTCGCTCTTTTTTGTTTATAGCGCAAAAAAAAAAAAAAAAAAACGCAGAGGTGATCAAATGCCACCAAAAGAAATCTCTATTTGTGGGAAAAAAAAGGACGTCAATTTTGTTTGTAAGGCACGTCGCACGACCGCGCAATTTTAATTTAAATCGACGCAGTGCTGAAAGCTGAAATTTCGCCTGGGCAGGAAGGGGGTATATGTGCCCAGTAAGCAAGTGGTTAAAGAGGAGGTTCACCCCAAATATAGTCTTTCTCATGTGATCCAGCATACTGGCGTCAGCGCCAGTATGCTGTTTTTTTTTTTTTTTAATCCCCCACTTACTGTGTAATCTTTATTTTTCATTTCTTTCCCCCGTGGTGGATGGCGCCTGTATAGCGCGTCACGGCTTCCGAAAATACCTGAATTAGGACTCGGGTATTTCCGGCGCAATGCGGCGCCTGCGCACAGACCTAGGAGCTGACTGCGCAGGCGCCGTATTTCTCCGAGTCCTATGGCTATGGCGCGTCACGCCCTCCGAAAAAAGGCGAAATAGGACTCGGAGAAATATGGCGCCTGCGCAGTAAGCTCCTAGGTCTGTGCGCAGGCGCCGCATTGCACCGGAAAAACCCGAGTCCAAAATCGGCTATTTTTGGAAGCCGTGATGGGCTATACAAGCGCCATCCACCGCGGGGGAAAGAAATTAAAATTAAAGATTACACAGTAAGTGGGGGACGCCAGTATGCTGGATCACATGGGAAAGACTATATTTAGGGTGAACCTCCGCTTTAAGAAGTGCAACATCTTAAGCCGCGTACACACGATCAGTCCATCTGATGAGAACGGTCAGATGGACCGGTTTTATCGGTTAACCGATGAAGCTGACTGATGGTCCGTCGCGCCTACACACCATTGGTTAAGAAAACGATCGGGTCAGAACGTGGTGACATAAAACACAATGACGTGCTGAAAAAAATGCTTCCAAGCATGCGTTAACTTGATTCTGAGCATGCGTGGATTTTTAACCGATAGTCGTGCCTACTAATGATCGGTTTTGTAACAATACAGATAGTACAGCGCAAAACAAAATTTTTTTTTAGTAAATAAACAATTACATAGGAAATTAAATAATATGAATCAAAAAGTCCCTAAAAGTGCTCAAGTGCATAAATGATCCAAAAATGGAAGAAACTTCCACCAAATAGCAGGAGTGGCCTCTCACCTTAACATTTCGACCAACAATAGGTCACAGAGCATAAAATAGAGAACCTCCTGTTCTCAAAGGCACATCAATCAGATGCAGCAGTTCAACCTCAGTATTGGCAGATTCCGGAGCAAGGTAAGGCAAACAGGGCATGAAACAAAAAGAAAGGAGATCTAGTGCTCTCTGAAGCCAAACTCAGTGGCCCAGATTCACATGTTAAGTATGGCCGTCGTTCCCGCGTCGACTTTCAATTTATTTTTTGCGTAAGTCGTCCGGGAATAGGAATGTCCGTAAACGACGCTACTAAAAAAAAAATGACGTAACAACGTGATTTCGCGCAATGCACGGCGGGAAATTTCTGAACGGAGCATGCGCAGTTCGATCGCAGCGGGGACGCGCTTAATTTAAATGCCTCACGCCCCCTATTCGCGTATTTTGATTCCGCCGGGAGAAATACACTACGCCGCCGTACCTTACGGGCCAAAATCTCTCTGAATTCCTCCTAGAGCCAGGTAAAGTATGGCGGCATAGAGTATCTCTGATACTCTGCGGGAATCTAATTCTTGCTGAATCTGGCCCAATAACTTTTGCGAAAACCAATAAATATACGCTTATTGAGATTTTTTTTTCACTAAAGACATGTGGCTGAATACATTTTGGCCTAAATGTTTGACTAAAATTTAGTTTATTCGATTTTTCTTATAACAAAAAGTAGAAAATCTAATTTTTTTTTCAAAATATATCGCAAAAAATAAAAATCGCAGAGACAATCAAATACCATCAAAAGAAAGCTCTATTTGTGAGAAGAAAAGGATGCAAATTTCATTTGGTACAACATTGCATGACCACGCAATTACCAGTTAAAGCAGCACAGTGCCAAATTGTAAAAACACCTTGGGTCCTTTAGGTGCATAAAGGTCCGGGTCTTAAGTGGTTAAAGCATGAAACATTTCTAACTGCCCAGAATGAACAGAAGCTGCCGGCTGCAGATCTGAGAGAAGGAGGACAGGAGTCAGAGCTTGGAACATTGAGAATGTTGCTTCAAGCCCTCCCCACCCGTGCCGATATACAAGCACTACCTACACGGGCAGATATGGAGGCATTAGTGGCAGAGATGGAAGAGACACACCGCAGAGACCTGGAGACTGTACGCAAAGAATTACAGCAACTAGCAGAGAAGTTGAACTATGATGAAGTAGCATGGGCAATGTTAAAGGAACGTGTTAAATGTCTAGAACGAACACAGATGTCACAAACCTCTTGTGTTGATTCTGTACAGCTTAAACTGGAGAAATTGAGGACCGTAGTAGGCGTAAGAACCTGAGGTTCAGGGGAGTCCCCGAAGCAGTTCAGAAAGAGGCTTTACAGAGGACTATTGAGGAAATATGCCACTGTAACGTTCACCACCGTTTACGATCTTCCATCAACCCAAGACAGCTTATCCAACAGTCCGACAATCCATGTAGACACGATTCATTCCATTTCCCAGAATAAAGGAGAGACAAGCTCCGTTCTCTGAGACAAATGTATGAACACTTTTAATGGTAACTCTCAGGCCGCGTACACACGATCAGACCGATCCGATGAAACTGGTCTGCAGACCAGTTTCAACAGACCAATTCGTTGGTGTGTACGGCCTATCGGACCGTTGTTTGTCAGACCAAAGTTTTAAAACTTGCTTTAAAATCTGTCCGATGGACACCTGTCCGTCGGACAGATTCGATGGTTAGTATGCAAAAGCATCGGACCAAAACCCTGAGCATGCTCCGAATCAAGTCGACGCATGCTTGGAAGCATTGAACTTTGTTTTTTCAGCACGTTGTTGTGTTCTACGTCACCGCGTTCTGAGGCCACGTACACACGATCAGACCGGTCCGATGAAACTGGTTCATCGGACCAAGCTAAAGTGGTCTGATGTGTGTACACACCATCGGATCAAAAATCCGATGGTGTGTACACACATCAGACCACTTTAGCCTGGTCCGATGAAAACGGTCCGTCGGACCAGTTTTATCGGACCGGTCTGATCGTGTGTACGTGGCCTCAGTCTTATATAGTTACAAACATGTCACAGGGACAATGAAACTCTCCACCCCCCTCATTACACAATGGGGGGCTTCAATACACCTTCAGATGGGCTAATTACTAATCATTATCCAGACATTTCGGCACCGTTCTGACATAATTAACATGACCTAATTACTACACCTGAGAAGTCACATTCCACACCTATTCATCAATAGACTTCACACAAAACAGCATCACACGAGTTCCCCTCAATCCACATCTTAGAGAGACGTTCTGACGTTCAGCAACAAGCTGAAACATAATTGACATGCTAACCCACTACCCCTGAAAGTCTATCATCAAAAGACTTCCACACCATACAGTCTCATTAGCATCCACAATGAAAGGTCTTTCAGAAGCAGACTTAATTATCATCTCAACAGCCTAGGTTAAGCATTGAAGAGTCATTATTGAGCGGTTGTGGGTCAGCATTAACCAAACTGTAATATTCCAAAATATCCTGCAAACATGAATTATGATTTCTCAGTCACCCTATGCCCAAAAGGGGCACAGGGTGACCCTAGACCCAAGAGTCATTAGTGACCCTGGCACAGGAGTACCCCCCATCCTTCAAAAGTAGGGGTATATGGGATGGACCCCCCCTTTTTTGGCAAGGTTAAATCTTTTGTCCCCCCTTTTTTCCCCTCCTCTTTCTTTTTTTTCTCCCCCCTCTCTCTCTTTTGGTTGGTTAGGGCCACCCCAAGGCCTTTTTCCCCTCGGTAGCATATGTGCCCCCCCCCCCCATATGTATTTTTTCCCCTCAGGGTATTGGCATCTGATAAGAGCCCCTTGGATTACACATTTTAAAAAACAACCCACCTTTTTTTTTGTCTCACAAAGGACCCCTCCCTATTAGAGGGAACCCTCAGTTATGAAAAAACTTTCACTAAGGAATGCAAGTTAAGTATTGATATTGTAAATAGTGTGTTTTTTTTTTGGAAATGCAATTGATATTTAAATGGAAATGTTGGGGAAGAGACAGTGGGTAGTAATAGGTAGGGATTAAAAGACCGCGGGACATTCACTATAATATTCACAAGGTTTTATTCACCATTCACTAATAAGAGAAATAAGACGTATAAAGTATATTAGTGGTGAAGTAAGGAAATAAACACATTGGGTGGGTGGGGGTATACTCTACCACCCCCCTTTTTTTTGTTTCAACATATTTAAGAAGCACATTAAGAATATTCGGAAAACTAAAGAAGACTTTCGAATATATAAGGGCCAGAATATGGGAGGGACTCGGTAGGGGAAATGAGAAGTGGGAAGGGGGGTGGAGATGGGGGGAAAGGAGACACTGGCTGTCCTTTAATAAGAACAAGAGAGAGTAAGGGTGTCATTGAGGTGGGTGGTCAGTGAAAGGAATAGAAGTGTTCAGTTCCGGAGGTTTACAGAAACAAAGGTATATAAACCAACAGAAATTAACAGCCTGACTATATAGAGCTATATAGAATAAGGAGGTAGATGACCTGGACACATAGAGAGAGGATATATGGGGAAGGGGAGGGGAGGGAAAAATGAGAGAATATTGAGATAAAATGTAATAGGGGACATATACAGGGGAGAGGGGGAGGGGAAGAGAAGGGGAAAAGAGAGAAAAGTAAGTCAATAGTAGCTCTAATTCCAAGTGTTATAAGGCAGCGGTCCCCAACCTTTTTGGCACCGGGGACTGGCTCAGTGCAAGTAAATTGTGCCAAGGCCAGGGGTCGGCGTGGTGGTAAGCGTTTTTTTTCACAGGCAATTTGTCAGGGCAATGGCTGGTGTTAATGCTTCAAACATCCTGGCACCATGGTTATTATTTCTATCATTACATTATAATATAAAATGAAATAGATCAACTCACCATAATGTTGAATCAGTGGGAGCCTTAAGAGCGTCACTTGCAACCATCGCTTGTCACTTGCCAAATCACCTGCCACTAGATGAGGATGTCACTCGCCACTATGCCTGCCACCAAATGAGGATGCCACTTGCCACTATGCTTGCCACCAGATGAGGATGTCGATTGCCACTATGCCTGCCACCAGATGAGGATGTCACTTGCCACTTTTCCTGCCACCAGATGAGGACCTCACTTGCCACTATGCCTATCACCAGATGAGGATGTCACTCGCCACTATATCTGCCACCTGATGAGGATGTCACTTGCCACTATGCCTATTACCAGATGAGGCTGTCACTCGCCACTAATGTTTGCCACCAGATGAGGATGTCACTCACCACTATATCTGCCACCAGATGAGGATGTCACTCACCACTATATCTGCCACCAGATGAGGATGTCACTCGCCACTATGTCTGCCACCAGATGAGGATGTCACTTGCCACTATGTCTGCCACCAGATGAGGATGTCACTTGCCACTATGTCTGCCACCAGATGAGGATGTCACTCGCCATTATGTCTACCACCAGTTGAGGATGTCACTTGCCACTATGCTTGCCACCATGTGAGGATGTCACTTGCCAGTTTTGCCTGCCACTAGATGAGTATGTCACTTGCTACGCTGCCTGCTAGCATCATGGAGATTGCCACAGTTACTTGGCTGCCACCCAAAAAATAGCAGTTTATCAATATTTCATTAACATGTAACATGGCTGCAGAGTACTTGCAACCAGGCACAACACTGTCAGCCTCTCCTCTGCGCGGTAAAATATCTATAGGTGAAATACATGCGAGGGAAAGAGGACGGGCGGTGAGACGTCATTCTCTCTCTTCTGAGTCGCGGCTGCACCCCCGTGTAGAGCAGCCTTCGCGGCCCTGTAAGTAAGGACTGAACAGCGGCGCAGGCAATGAGAGATGACGTCATCTCTCTCCCCCATCACCGCTGCCATTACTTGTCTCCTCTGCGGCCCGGCCGCAGAGGTGCTACGGCCCCGTGTTGGGCCGCGGACCACAGGGTGGAGACCTCTGTTATAAGGGAAAGATGGGAGGGGGGGTGAGAGAAGGGGTAAAGTAGTGGTGGAGAGAAATGTGTATCTGTGTATCTATGTATTTTTGCTAACCTGGAGAAAATAAGCTAAAAGGATGGTTACAAGAATAATGATAAGTAAAATATTAAGAAGTAGTAAAGTAGAATGTAGACGAGGGGAATAACTGTAGGGTAATAAAAATTGTTGGAGGGAGGAGGGTAGACTGGGGTCTCCTAGCCTAATTAGACCAGCCCCTAAATTAGGTTTGCGCCCACTGGAACCATTGGGAGGGGGGGGTTAACTGTGGGTTATTTCCCTTTGGGGTTTAGACGAGGGTAGGAGGGGGGGCGGGTTGGTAATACAGAGGAGGGAGGGTAAGGGTAGGGGAGAGTATTTGTATTCCTTTTTTTTTCTTCAGAGACGGAGGGAATAAAAATAACTTCCCTAAACGCTAAGGGACTTAATATCCCAGAGAATCAAAGGATGCTGCTGAATGATTTGAGGCATCTAGGGACAGATGTAGCCCACATACAGGAGACACACTTTAGGACAGGTGGACTCACTTCTCCAGAATTTTTTCCCTTGTGTATATTACGCGGGAAATCAGGAAGCAAAATCGAAGGTAGTATCAATTTTAATTTCCAATAGAATCTCCTGGTCACTAGTGAATAAATATCTTGATCCAAAAGGTAGATTCCTCTTTCTTAAAGGTAGTATTGGAGGAGTTAAAGTGACTCTGGCCACAGTATATGTACCAAATTGACACCAAGATTTATTTATGAGGAAGGTCCTCACGGAGTTATTGGAGTTTGCAGAAGGTAAATTAATTCTGGGGGGAGACTTTAATATCTCCTTGGACCCGAGAATAGATACCTCCGTGGGTACCTCATCAACATCAGAGGGGGTCAGAAGGGGAGTATTGCTGAAATTACACAAAGTCCAGCTAGTGGATATATGGGAGCTACATACCCAACCCACGTCAAGTATATTCCCGCATAGACCCGTTTTTGATCCCCCATAATTTTTCTTCCGCTGTGACGGAAGTGACTATTGGTAGTATAACGTGGTCAGATCACGCTACGGTCAGTTTGCGCCTCTCATTATCCAGTGCGGTTCTTGCCCAGGAGAGAAGGTGGCGTTTAAATGAGAGTTTGCTACAGAACCCTGAAGTCAGGGAAGATGTGGCTCAAGAAATTACAGCCTACTTCCAAGTAAACGACACGCCTGAGAGTGACCCGGGAATGGTATGGGAGACGCACAAGACCGTGATCAAGGGAATCCTGATTAAACATGGATCAATTCTGAAAAACAGGCGAGAATAGCCCAGCAGACAAATCCGATCAAATCGTCAGACCGATTTGATCGGATTTATTTAGCCATGTGTATGCGGCCTAAGAATTCTTCTTGAAAAATGGCAGCATGGACGACACTCATGGTTTGGCCGAAATAACATAGTTAAAATGAGCCAAAAATGCTATATTTGTTTCAGGCACTGCCAATAACCATCCCAGCGGCTTTCCTTCGACAAATGAGCACCCTTCTTATGAAATTCATATGGGCTGGGAAACAACCAAGATGGAAAAAAGAGTTGATGATGCTACCCAAGGGCTTTGGTGGGATGGCAGTCCCAGATATTGCCAAATATTACCAAGCCGGCCCACCTAGCAAGGTTGGTAGATTGATGCAAACATGGTAATTACAAATGTTGGGATGATATGGAGCAACAGATCAGTCCTGTCCAGTTACGCAGAGCACCCTGGTGCTATAATGTAATACCAAGCTCGCTGAAGAAACATCTTACAATTGGTCCAGCGTTGCGAATTGCGGCTAAGGTCCTCCGAAACCCAAAGTTCTCAATGGGCCAATCAGCCCTGTTCCTTATAATATGGAAACCAGGTTTTATACCAGGAATGCAGGGAGGAGTATTTAATAAACTAAAAGAGAAAGGTACTGTGCAGGTGTCAGGGACTCACCTCCTCCATGCAGCCTTCCTCCTCCATGTCCCTGGATCACCGCCGCGCATGCACGTGAACCGGCCTGGCGCCAAACAGACACTTTAAAAACCTGCTGCTGTTTGCAGCTTATTGCTGCCTGATCTGCAGTTTGTGGTTGATCCCTACTTGAGACCTGTACTCTGATTACCTGTTTGGAATACCCGATTGAACTCTGACTTTGGCTTGCCTGACCATCCGTACCTCTCCAACCCTTTTGACCCGGCTTCTGTTTGACCATCCGCTTTCGTTACCAGACCAACCTGCCTGCTTCACCGACTACTCTCCAGCCATCTGCCTGCATCCTTCCTGCCTACCCGTTATGACCCGGCTTGTCTGACCCTGCTGTTCCAGTTGATGTCCATTCCTCCAACTTACCTTTCCAGCTTGTGCCGCAGTAGTCGCAGCTTCCGTGCGGGTCGCTGACCCATCCTCCGCTTCAGCGTCTTCAACGTCTCCACATCAGAGGTATTCGCCCATCTGCTTCTACTCTACACCAACCGGGCACTCCTACCCCCCTGTGCTCCGAGTTCACTGTCCCCACTTCAGTGGCTCGCGAACCAGGGTCGTAAGAGAGGCTACCCTGCATCAGACTCTAGTAACCAGGTACGTAACAACAGGTTTCACATTTTTTACAATCAGAAACCTGGCCAACTATTGATTTACTAATGAAGCCAGGAGGAACTTTGGAATTAAGCCTATGGCAGGCACTCCAAGTAAATCATTTTCTGAGATCTTTGGGACAACCATTTAATTTCTGGCGACAATTAACAATATTAGAGGCCTACTGTGATGATGAGGAACCACTATTTTGTGGGGTTTCTAAGATATATGGGCTGCTGAATACCCCCCAGGGGGATTTTGTGATGCCAGGAATTAGTAAGAGGGAAAGTGACTTGGGGCGGATTTTTACGCCAACTCAGCGTAAACATATCATCTCCTTGGCATTGAATTCCTCTGTTTGTACAGGAATCCAGGAATACAATTACAAACTTCTAACCCAGTGGTACTATACCCTAGTAAAGCTGCATTAATTCTCCACAGAAAACTCAGAGTGCTGTTGGAGATGTGGAGTGGAAAGAGGAACTTTGCTGCACATATTCTGGTCCTGTGAAAAAGTAAGACAATACTGGCTGGAGGTCCAGAGAATTTCCCAAAAAATTTACAGAGTTCCCTATACCAGATGACCCGGCTTTTTTCTTGCTCCACTGTTCACAGATTCCAGTGTGGACTTCGACATCGATGCTGTGTCACCTGATTAACACTGCTAAAAGTGGAGTAACCTTACAGTGGAGGGATATTAGAACACCCTACATTGTGAGATGGCTTAACAGAGTACAAGAGACAGAAGCTATAGAAGATCTGGTCCTTTCATCTCGAAATAAAAGAGAACAATATGCTGAAACATGGGCAGAATGGAATCAATTTATGTACTCGGAGGAGGGGAAGAGAATGCTAGCTGAGGAAAGTATGGAGTAAGGAACCCCCGGTAGAGGGCTTGTACCTGTATGGGAGACATAGTAATAAGAAGATAGTCCCTCCATCTCTTAATTGGGTGTTTGGAAGGGGGTAGAGGGGATGGGGTTTTTTTGGGGGGGGGGGGGGGTGGAATATATAAGGAAGGGGAAATAAAGAGGTTAGGGTGAATGAGATTAATAAAAGTAAAGATGAGGGTAAGTTGGATTAGGATGTTTTTCTTTTTTCTCCCCTAGTATAACACCATAGGGAAAGAGATATAGATATGTTTTTCTTTTGGCTGTAATACAAATATGACTATTTATCTCCTTTTTACCATGATAATTCCTCTTTGTCGACTTGAATATAAAAATAAAAATAAAGGATATGGGAAAAAAAAATATTACCTTTTGAGAATTCTCAACAGACAATTCAAGTTCTGGTGTAAAATAACTGGTCTCTGAGCTGTCATCTGTATCCTTAAAAGTATCCTGCTTTAAAAAAAAATATTTACAAGATAATGAATTTTTCATAAATCTTGATTGCGCGTAATAACAGAAAAGATTTTACAATTTTCATACACAATATACAGTATGTACACTTAAATACACTTCTATGACATAGAAGTCATAGATTAAAAAATTGACCCAAAACCATTTGGGAAAGTAATGTGAAGGTGTGTGCAGCATTTGGAGGTCTCTTTATCATGTTGTGATAGGAATTGAGCTAAAATGTGACATACGAAACACCCAAGCACACAAAGTCGAAGACAAAACTCTGTTATACATTACAAGACAAGTTTCTGCGCATTTTTAACCAATTCATGTTCATCTATTTTAGTCTTCATGTTAATAATAATTGTCAACACTTGTTCAATAAAAAGGTGTATGAAAATGAATTGCAGATATGGAAATGTGACAGAAAAACCGGTCAATTTTGTCAACATCAAACAGAGAAAATAGGATTTTTGCACTCACTGTAGCATATTTTCTTTGGGGTCCATTAAAGGACACAGGAAGTCAATAAGTTTTAGCTTATATTGCCTACTACAAAGTTGAGGCATGATGGTTGGGGGGGGGGGGGGGGGGGGGCTTTATTATATTATGGTCTTCCAGATTTGCAAGGTTGCCACCTGGCTTCTGTGCAAACACTTTCATATTCTAACAGGTGGATGCTCAGCCCTCATCTGATGGTCTTTCAGCTAGCTTTTTGAGCTGCAGGCAGTCTCCCCATTACTAACAGTGTACCTATTAGTTTTTGTTTACTGCTGCCTTTCACTGCTTTGGGACATCCTGACAGTTATTCACTTTCTGTGTTACTCAATAGACAAAAGTCAATATGATTTTGGTATTACATTTTTTTTGGATTCCATTGGGGGACACAGGTCCCATTCCTCTATTTTTATGATCAAGCTTTTGGTACTGCTTTGCTAACACACTGAGGCATGCTGATATTATCCTGGTTTGGCTTACAGCAGGGGTGGGCAACCTTTGAGAGGGGAGATCTACTATGACAACATGAAACAGAGCAAAGATCATTGGGGCGCCATGCCCCCATTTTTGTTAAGGAGTTAACTAGCATGCCATCAGAGGTCAGTAGTGGGTATGGCAGTGTACAGAGTTTAGTAGTAGGAAGGGCTGTGTACAGGGGTCAGTTAAATGTATTGCAGTGTGCAGTGGTTGCAGGACGTAGATCAGTGTACAGGGATCAGTTGGGCAAAAAGTAAGGGTTAGCAGGACAGAAAACAGGGTGTCAAAAGGGAAAAGTACAAGGGGTAAACAGGGCAAAGGACAGGGGGCCAGCAAGGCAGTGTAAAAGGGGGGTCAAGAAGTAATAGTAGAGGGGTCAGGAGGGCCTGGTACAGAAGGATCAGAAGAGCCTGGTACTGGTCTAGAGGTAAAACTACAGGGGGATCTGGAACTGGGGGGTCAGGAGGACTAGGGGGTTCGTAGGGCACAGTACTGGAGGGTAAGGAGGACATGGTATTGGGGGGGGATCAGGAGGGAACTGTACTGGGGGTCAGGAAGGCACCGTCCTGGAGGATTAGGAGGGCACCTTACATAGGTGTCAGGAGGACATTGTATTGGGGATGAAGAGGGCAATAAATGGTTTCCTGATGCAGAGCAGTGCAGGGAAGCTGCTGTGGCAGATCTACCTGTCCTGGTGCACTGATCCCTGCTGACCCTCCTCTCTTGACACATGATGTCACCCATAAGTGCCTTGAATAAACTGGAGAGGAGGGCCGGGTGAGATCAGCACAATGCATGCAGGGGGAGGGAAATTTGTCCCTGCACTGTCACAGCCGACAGCAAAATCTAGGTGACAGCAGCATTCCATTCCCTGCAGCCAGACATACAAGGGGTGTACTGCCGGGAGGAGAATGCCTCCGCTACCTAGGACTCATTTTACTGCTTGCGGTCTTAAGAGCTCAGGCAATAAGATGCCTAAACTTATTGCTTCTGTGCTTTTGCTCTGGCACTCAGAGGATGGGCAGGGCAACCTCAAACAGCCGCCTGCAAAACCTTGCAGCCGAAGGAAGCATCCACAGATGCACTTCCATCAACCTTGTAAAAATTTAATGAAGGTGTTAACAGACGACCAGGTCGCCGCCTTACACACCTGGGAAATGGACGCTTGATGTCGGAAAGCCCAGGAGGTAGCGATTGCCTTTGTCGAATGTGCCGTGACAGGAAAAGGAGGTGCCTGCCCTTTTAGGGCATAAGCCTGTATCACGACCTTCTTTGAACCAGTTACCGACACAGTGAGTCCGTCCTCCAAAACAGAGCCATAGCGGACAGATACACCCACAGAGCCCCGACCACATTCAAGGAATGCAAAGCAACCTCATTGGGATGCGACGGGCGAGGACACAAGAATGGAAGCACAGTGTTCTCATTTAGATGAAACTCTGAAACAACCGTAAGAAAAAATGAAAGCTGCGGGCGTAGCACCACCTTATCCCTGTAGAGTATCAGGTAGGGAGACTTGCAAGACAAGGCTGCCAACTCAGAAACCCTCCTGGCAGATGTAATAGCCACCAGAAAGGCTGCCTTCTGAGAGAGTGTTAATGAGGGGATCTCCCTAATGTTTTCAAACAGCGGTTTTTAAGTACAGAGAGCACCATATTTAAATCCCACGGAGGCAGCGGAGGGGCCACATGTTGAACCCCTTGCACAAAGGTGCTCACCAGTGAATGAGCCGCCAAGGGTCACTGAAAAAAGACAATGCGTCCGCCCAGGAAACGTTGGACTTGGCCACAAACCTCAATACTTTCCGATTGATTCGAGAAGCCAGGAGATCCATGTCTGGCATGCCCCATCTCAGGCAAATGAGTCAAAATACATCCAAATGTAGCAACCATTACCCCTGGTCCAGCATCTGACGTCTTAGGTATTTTGCTTGCCAGTTTTGTACGCCCGGAATGTACACAGCCAATAGAGCCGGCACGCATTGCTCTGCACGCCGCAGGATGCGAGCGACCTCCAATGCTGCAGCCGAGCTCCTCGTTCCTTCTTGATGGTTGACATACGCCACCGCCGTGGCATTGTCCCACTGGATCCTGACCGGGCATCCCTGCAGCATCCGTGACCATGTGGAGAGGCACCGCTTGAATCCTGTGCCGACTCCCCCATAACCGGTCAGGATGGCGTCTTTCGTGATCATTGTTCGATGATAAGGAAGGAACGGCCTCCCAGACTGAGGAGGCTCACCCGAATTTGATAATCCAGAGACAACGGAGACTTGTCCCATTTGGACACAATCTCCATTTGCAAGACTCGAGTTTGGAATTGAGCATATGGTACCGCCTCGAAAGTGGCCATCATGAGACCCAGGACTCGCATGCAAAAGAGCAGTGACGGCCACCTGCGGAAGCCAACAACTTCACCGCAGCCTGAAGAGTATGCAGCTTGTCTCAAGGGAGAAAATCTCTCGCCTCTGAGGAGTCCAGAATCAAGCCCAGGTGTTGAGTCGGCACCAACACCCACTTCTGGAGGTTAAGTACCCAACCAAACTCCCAGAGAGCCTGACTGGCGATCGACACGTCCTCCTCCAATTCTGAGGTAGAAACTAAGAAGGAGGTCTTCCAGGTATCCCACAATTGCGATTCCTCTCTGTCTCAGCAAGGCCAGAATCGGGGAAAACCCTTTGTGTTGATGTCAGGCCAAAAGGCGCCGTATTTCTCCGAGTCCTACGGCTATGGCGCGTCACGCCCTCCGAAAAACGCCGAAATAGGACTCAGAGAAATACGGCGCCTGCGCAGTCAGCTCCTAGGTCTGTGCGCAGGCGCCGCATTTTCGCCGCGATTACCCGAGTCCTTTTCGGGTACTTTCGTAAGATGTGACGCGCTATACTGGCGCCGTCCACCGCGGGGTAAAAAAAATCAAATTCTGCATAATACAGTAAGTACATGGATAAAAAAAAAAAAAAACAGCATACTGGCGCTGACGCCAGTATGGTGGATCACATGGGAGGGCTTATATTTAGGGTGAACCTCCGCTTTAAAGAACCATATGCAACTAACATGACATCAATTGGTTTTGTAATACAGTAGTAAATGTTTATTTTGTGAATTCTTCATTTACACAATTATTCAACCCCTTAAAGACTACCACTCTGAAGAACAGAGGTTCATTGAAATGTTTTCAATCAGGTATTGAAAACACCTGTGGATGTCAGGGAGCAGCAATAAAGCCTAATAAGCACCAATTAGGCAGATTTAAAATGACGGTAAATACTTCTAGACATTTACTGGTGTGATTACAAACATGGTGAAGTCAAGAGAATGGTCCAGGAAGACAAGAGAAGAGGTGATTACTCTTCACAGAAAGGGCAAAGGCTATAAGAAGCTGGGATATTTTTTGTAGAAAAAAAGGGACCATTCTCTCCGCCCCTGTGTGGACTATAGGGAACTAAACAAAGTGACTATTAAGAACCGGTACCCTCTCCCCTTGGTACAAGAGTTATTTCAACGTTTGGGGACTGCAGTTATTTTCACAAAACTGGATCTCCACGGGGCGTATAACCTGGCGTGCATTCGAGACGGGGATGAATGGAAAACGGCCTTCCGCACCCGCTTCGGGCATTTTGAATATTTAGTCATGCCCTTCGGGCTCTATAACGCACCCGCCACGTTCCAACATTTTGTGAACAATATTTTCAGAGACTACCTCGACCTTTTCGTTATTATCTATTTGGATGACATCCTCATTTTTTCTCCATCTTTAAGCAAGCATTGGGAACACGTCAAATGTGTGCTTGGTCGTCTTCGAATGCATGGACTCTATGCTAAACCCGAGAAGTGGGAGTTTGAGCGCCAAAGCATACAGTTTTTGGGTCTCATAATCTCCGTGGAGGGCATCAAGGTGGACCCCCAAAAGGTCTCTGCAATTCTTGACTGGCCGACACCCAAGGACAGGAAGACGTCCAACGTTTTGTTGGCTTTGCAAACTTTTATAGAAAATTCATCAGGGGGTTCTCTAGCATCATTGCCCCGATAACCAACCTGACCAAACAAACCACTCGATTCCAATGGTCCCTGGAGGCTCAAACTGCCTTTGACAAGCTTAAGGACTTGTTCATCTCAGCATCTATCCTCAGACACCCTGATGCCAGCTTGCCCTTCATCCTGTAGGTAGATGCATCGGAAACTGTGGTCAGAGCAGTCCTTTCCCAAAGACAGGGTCCCAAGGCCTGTTGCCTGTTGCCTTTTTTTCCCGCAAGTTGTCGGAGCCGGAAAAAAATTATGATGTGGGGGACCGGGAATTGCTGGCAATCAAGGCCGCTCTGGAAGAATGGCGGTACCTCTTGGAAGGCGCAGCCCACCCGATCCTGATCTACACAGATCATAAGAATCTTGAATATTTAAAAACCGCCAAGAGACTGAAACCATGCCAGGCGGGCACTGTTCTTTACCAGATTCTCGTTCCACATAACGTACAGACATGGGTCGAAGAACTCCAAGCCTGACGCTCCTTTCTCGTATGTATGGCGACCCGGAAACCCTTACCCCTCCGGACACTATCTTGTCGTCTGGAAACTTCTTGTTGATTCAAGAGGACTTGTTATCTCAAATCAGGCAAGCCTCGTCTGGTATTTCATCCTTACCTGGTTCGGATCTACAGCTGAAGGATGGTCTGCTGTGGCACCAGGACAACATTTTCGTGCCGGAGGGCCTATGAGTCAGTGTCATGAAGTCTTGCCATGACCACCAACTGGCCGGCCATTTCGGGGTGCATAAGACTTCCGAACTGTAATAGACTGCAGGAAATATGTGGAGTCCTGTATAACATGTATGTGGAACAAGGGGAGTAAATCAAGAGCCTGGGAATTACTAAAATCATTGCCAGTACCAGAAAGCCCTTGAAAGATGATCTACATTGACTTCATTGTGGAGCTTCCCCCTTCAGAGGGTTTTACCACTATCTTTGTGGTGGTGCACAGACTTTCTAAGATGGCACACTTTTTGCCCATGAGGGGCACACCCTCTGCTCCCGAGACAGCCAGGATGTTCATTAAAGAAATTGTGAGGCTCCATGGTGTCCCTGCGAAAATTGTATCCGACCGGGGGGCACAATTAACTTCCAGATTTTGGAGAGCACTCTGCGAATCCCTCAAGATCGGTCTATCATTTTCCTCAGCTTACCATCCGCAGTCAAATGGTCAAACGAAAAGGACCAACCAGACGCTTGAGCAATACTTACGTTGTTTCTCTTCCTTCTCTCAAGAGGACTAGGCGTCCCTGCTGCCCTTAGCTGAGTTTGCGTACAACAACCCCGTCCACTCAGCCACCAGACAATCCTCGTTCTACGCAAATTACAGCTTTCATCCGTTGTTCCTGTCTAACGTTGTCCCCGAGAGCACGGTGCCTGCTGTCCAGGAAAATGTGGACTTTTTCAGCACAAACAATAAGGTTCTGCAGGAAACTATGACTAGGACGCAGGAGTACAATAAGGAAGTGTTTGACAGGAGAAGGAGGGGGAGCTTAACCTGGAACCTGGGGACCAAGTATGGCTGTCTACCCTGAATCTGAAACGCGCCTGCCCATCAAAGAAATTAGGCCCTAGATTTGTGGGCCCCTTCGCCGTCAAGAGGAAAATCAACAATGTGGCCTATTAACTGGAACTACCAGAGACTTTCCGTATTCATCCAGTCTTCCATGTTGCCCTTCTTAAGCCTGACGTTCCTGATCTCCTTTCCGGGCGAAACATCGGGCCCCCTGAACCAGTTTTAGTCGACGGTGAAGAAGAGTTCGAGGTCGAATCCATTCTGGGATGTAGGAAGAGACGCAACCAAATCCAGTTCTTAGTTAAATGGAAAGGTTATGGGCCCGAAGACAATTCATGGGAGCCTGAGTGTAACATTTATGCAGAATGGTTGGTCCAGTCCTTTAAAGATGCTCATCCTCTCAAGTTGTCCCAGTTGGGCATCCGGAGGCTGCCCATTGCAGGGGTGCAATGTCATGAGCAATTCCAGCCACCAGGTGTCAGTAGCGGCGCATTGACGCGCGCGGGCATTCGCGGTAACGGCGCGGGCATGTGCATTCGCGGTAACGTCGCGGGCGCGCGCACCGGCGGCGTGAGGACGCCATTCTGGCGCCAAACTTGGATTTAAAAGGGACCTGACCCTGCACCTCTTGCTGTCCGGTCTACAGCGGTTCCTGAGTTTACCTGTACCCATTCCTGCTTGTACCTGTTCCTGACAACCCGGCTTGCTCCTGATTCCTCTTGTCTTCCGCCTGCCCTGACCTCGGCTTGCTTGACGATCTGCCTGCCTGACCCTCTGATGCCCGCCTGTTGCCGACCCGGTCTGAACTCTGACTTGTCTGCTGCACCTGTACCTGATCCACCAGTCTGCTGCGGAC
This sequence comes from Rana kukunoris, assembly GCA_029574335.1. Classification (NCBI taxonomy): domain Eukaryota; kingdom Metazoa; phylum Chordata; class Amphibia; order Anura; family Ranidae; genus Rana; species Rana kukunoris. The sequence goes on from CM056050.1 coordinate 298,466,995, forward strand.
CCTCCTGCTGGGACTTATCTCCACTGTACTACGGTACACCTCCCCCGCTCCTGTGGCTTCTCTGCTTCCAGTGTCTTCACTTGCCGTCTGCAGCTACCAGTCTACACCTTCTCCTTTACGCAGCACCGGAGCCTCCAGAAGCCTTCCCAGACCAGCACCTGCGCTGCAACCAGCGCGACTCTGCATTCCTGTACCTCCTGTCTGCTCTATCAGGGGTCTCGGGATCAGAGGAGCAAGGGCAGCCACTCCTTGCACGTCGGGCTTGACCACCAGGTACGTGACAGTTATATTACGTGTGAGATACAAGTACCAGCTACTACGAGCTTAACATAAGTACAAATGCCTTATAGGCCTCATCCTAAATGTTTGAACATGTTCGCTTTAACTTTCTTGGCTAAGGCTTGATGCTATCTCATAGCATCTCCCTTAATAACCAAATACATCCCTATATGCTGAAGTTGATATGATGTAGAGAACCTCCAAACTCCTGTTGCTAGGAGCGACGCCTGGGGCCCTTACTGATAATCACTTGCATATAGAGGTGTATTGGAATATTGTCTTAGAAACAAATTATCTTATTTAAACGCTAAGCTCTGGTCGCATGTTGTGATGCTTCCATCCTTAGTAGAACAACGCCTTTCTTTATGTGACAGAAACATGATGTAGAGAGCCCCCCAAACTCCTGTTGCTAGGAGTGACGCCTGGGGCCAATACTGAGTTGTCACATAAAGAAGCGCATTGAAGTCCTTGCTAACCGCAGTTGTGGTTCACTCCATTCACCAGTGCTGTTACACTCACTGGTCGGAAAGGAGGGAGGTCCACCGAGCTGCAAACTCCCAAAGGCGGCCCCCCCACCTAAGAGCAAACCTTCATGCAGCCATAGATTTGCTTGCAGGCTTGCGAAACCAAGGATGCTTCTGTCCCTCATCGGGCACATTGTCTGCCTGGGAACGCTTACCTGCGGAACCTGGTGGACGAAAGAATCGCTTCTGAGCGGAAAAGGAGGGCCCTGGCCTACGGCATGGCTTCTTACCTTTTCTGGATTGTGGAAGCAACGTGCTCTTACCTCCAGTAACATTCTTAACCACTTCATTACTGGGCACATAAACCCCCTTCGTTCCCAGGCAAAATTTCAGCTTCCGGCACTGCGTCGCTTTAACTGACATTTGCGCGGTCGTGCAACGTGGCTCCCAAACAAAATTGGCGTCCTTTTTTCCCCACAAATAGAGCTTTATTTTGGTGGTATTTGATCACCTCTGCGGTTTTTATTTTTTGCGCTATAAACAAAAAAAGAGCGACAATTTAAAAAATATATATATATTTTTTACTTGTTGCTATAATAAATATCCCATTTTTTTTTTTAAAAAAAACTTTTTTTTTTTCACAGTTAAGGCCGATACGTATTTTTGAAAAAAAAAAAAAAAAAAAAATCGCAATAAGCGACTGGTTTGCGCAAAAGTTTTAGCGCCTACAAAATGGGGAACAGAATTATGATTTTTTTTATTATTATTTTTTTTTACTAGTAATGGCGGCGATCTGCGATTTTTATTGCGACTGCGATATTGCGGCGGACATATCGGACACTTCTGACACAAATCTGGGACCATTCACATTTATACAGCGATCAGTGATATAAAAATGCACTAATTACTGTATGAATGTGACTGGCAGGGAAGGGGTTAACACTAAGCGGTGAGGAAGGGGTTAAATGTATTGCCTGGGTGTGTTCTAACTGTGTGTGGGGAGGGGGGTGACCGATGCTGTGTCCCTATGTAAAGAGACACAGATTGTTCTCCTCTCCGCTGACAGCACGTGGAGCTCTGTGTTTACACACAGAGCTCCACGTCCCTGCTGTCATCTGTTCGGTTTCCCGCCGATCGCATGTACCCGACGGACATCGCGGCCGCCAGGTACATGCATCGGATCCCCAGCGATGCGGCGGGACAGTGTTTACCCGCCGCGCGCCACCCAGTGGCGCGCGCGGGTAATGCACACAAATCACGTCCAAAGACGTCAAGTTGGCTCCTCAGATCCGCGCTGTTGACGTATTATGTCAATAGCGCGGGTCTGAAGTGGTTAATAATGTCATCCAGCGAGGCTCCAAATAGCCTCTCCCCCTGGAAGGGCAAATCTGCCAGAGCCTTCTTAGATGCCTGGTCCACAGACCAGCATTTTAGCCAAATCAGGCGACATAACACCACATCAGATACTGAGGCTTTAGAAAGCAAGAGGGCCGTATCTAATGCCGCATCGCAGACATACTTAAGGTCATGCACCAACTGGTCTGCCAGTCCCAGGCAGACCAGGGAAGCCTGTTGCTTTTCCAACTCATGGTGCAACAATTTTGCCCATTCAGTAAGCGCCTGTGACACCAGGGCTGTGGCCATTACTAGCCGCAATGCTGACCCCACCACCGTGAACGTGGACCAGGTGACCGCCTCGGCCCTACTATCGACGGGGTCCTTTGTGATTACCTTATTTAAAGGGTCACTAAAGGAATTATTTTTTTTAGCTAAATAGCTTCCTTTACCTTACTGCAGTGCTGTTTTCATGTCCTAATTGTTAGTTTTTGCTTTGATGTTGCTGTAATTCTGCTCTGATCTCCACACTTCCTGGTTGTCTGTTTCCTTTTAACCACAGTGCTGGGAGCTTTCTCACTGTGGTCACTAATCAAGGAGGTGTGATTACTGTGTGTAAACTGAAACTGGGTTGATGCTGAGGGGTTTTAGACAAACTATCACTGCCCTCTATTGGCTCTCTGGCTCTGTACATCAGAGAGACAGGAAATAACAGCAAAAACGAAACTAGAACTGTAGGTTGATTATATGATTTTTATCTATTTTTAAAAGGAATCAGTTAACTTTTATGTCTCTATACCCTGTAAACAGTCATTTCAGCCCAAAAACATGTTTCCTTTAGTGACCCTTTAACCTGGGGGTCTACAACCGGGGCAAATGTAATTTTTTTTATGAAACTCTCCTCAAAGGGGTAACACACCGCCATGCGTTTTGGGACCGAAAACGCCCGCTGTGGCCATTCCCATTCTTTGTAAATAAACTTATCAAAGTAAGTTAGGTAGGGAAACACCTTAGCCATGCGGGGCGGCTTGTGGGACCCAAAAGGGACCGTCAACTCTGTAGATGTCCCCGCCGTATCCTCCATCTTTAGGGTATCCGGCACCTCTGTGGTAAGTGCTCCTACAAGCGTCCTTTCCTGCGCTAACATGGACACTGAGTCACCCTCACTGTCCGAATGTTTCTGGTCTGCATCCTCTGAAACTTCAGAACAGGGACTGTTTGCCACAGCAAGGCCCAAGTGGGGGGGAGGGGTGTTTTTCTGCAGGCCACTTCCACCCTGGCAACAAGGGACTCCAGGACTGCCAACAAAGCGTCCATAGGCCAGCAGGTGCAGGGGAACCGGTTGCCACCACAGGGATGTCTTGAGAAGAAGCGCCAGCTTCTCACGCCATGCTGACCCACCCTCGCCTGAAACTCGTTACGGACCGCAGGCCAGTTACACCAAAGGTCCACCGTCCTAGTTGCCACAGACTGAGGGCCCCCCCCGCAGGACTCACCACCCAGGCTCAGGTACTGCGTTGTGCTGTGGGCGCAGTGGCCCAAGCATGGGGAGGAGGGAAAGGACAGGGAGAGAAAAAGAGGAGAATGAGAGACCCCCAATTCGACCTCCTAGGAAATGCCCAGCTGCTCCGTCCTGCCGAGACAGGCAGAACCATACTTACCCCTCCTGTGGGGACTGCTGGACGCATTCCGCAGACAGACCCATCACCCGAGCGGTACAGGGTGGCTGTCGGCCATGGCACACTGTGACACCGACAGCAGTAGCCGGCCACCCCTGGTTTAGACAGGGCATGTCGTGACCGACCCAGAAAAAAACTGAGCTACTGGATGCAGTGTAAGGGGTTATAGCCAGTAGGACCACTCCCTGGGCGGTACTGTGCATTTTTGTAGTTTTTACAAGTTCTGCCTAGTCCTCTCCTGAAGGTAGCGATATAACCCTAAGGTCAAGATTTAAGTTGCTGTGTCCGTCAATGAACTTTAGAGAAAAGGATTTTAAGGTGAATAAAAAAAAAGTTAACCAAATTTAACTAAATGAAAAAAGCTGAACATTGGTAAGCACCCCAGTGTTAAAGCGGAACTAAAAGCAGAGATACTAACCTTTCTAACGAATCCACAAGAGCCAACATCTTCTCCTTTGTGCTCTTTTCCATGCCTCTTCATTGGCCGATGCGTGATGAGGTCACTACTGCTCATGTGCAGGAGATAATTAACCCAGCACACAGGATCATGTTAGCTGCTGTAAACAGAGCAGTGTATATACAGCTCAGCTTACGTTTTGGGGATCGCTGTGCTTAGACAGGTAGAAGAAACTTAAAGCCTGCCTGCTTACAGTGAGTTACAGTAGAACTTTAGTTCCACTTTTATATGGTTTGTCTCAACCCTCCAACTTTTTCTTTTGCTACAGTTTGGTCTGTTAAAGGAAGTTAAAAATATACAATGCTTTGTAAATGCTATTGACAGACTGCATCATATATGTAATTTTGAGTTTGTCTTTAGTATCACTTTAACCTCTTGCCGACCAGCCGCCGCAGTTATACGGCGGCAGGTCGGCACGGGTGCGCGAGAGCCCGTAGCTCTACGTCGCGCCTTTCGCGGCCACTAGGGGGCGCGTGCGCGCCGCCGGCGGCCCGCGCGCCCCCCGCTCGCCCCCGAGTCCCGTGCGTGTGCCCGGCGGGCGCGATCGCCGCCGGGCACACGCGATCGCTCGTTACAGAGCGGGGAACGGGAGCTGTGTGTGAAAACACACAGCGCTCGTTCCTGTCAGCGGGGGAAACGCTGATTTTCTGTTCATACAATGTATGAACAGAAGATCAGTGATTCCCCCTAGTAAGTCCCCCCCCCATACAGTTAGAACACAAATAGGAACACACTTAACCCCTTCCCCGCCCCCTAGTGTTAACCCCTTCACTGCCAATGGCATTTTTATAGTAATACAATGCATTTTTATAGCATTGATCGCTAAAAAAATGCCAATGGTCCCAAAAATGTGTCAAAAGTGTTCCGAAGTGTCCGCCATAATATCGCAGTACCGAAAAAAAACGCTGATCGCCGCCATTACTAGTAAAAAAATAATAATAATAAAAATGCCATAAAACTACCCCCTATTTTGTAAACGCTATAACTTTTGCGCAAACCAATCAATAAACGCTAATTGCGATTTTTTTTACGAAAAATATGTAGAAGAATACGTATCGGCCTAAACTGAGGAAAAAATATTTTTTTTATATATATTTTTGGGGATATTTATTATAGAAAAAAGTAAAAAATATTGCATTTTTTTCAAAATAGTCGCTCTGTTTTTGTTTATAGCGCAAAAAATAAAAACCGCAGAGATGATCAAATACCACCAAAAGAAAGCTCTATTTGTGGGAAAAAAAGGACGCCAATTTTGTTTGGGAGCCACGTCGCACGACCGCGCAATTGTCAGTTAAAGCAACGCAGTGCCGAATCTCAAAAAGTGCTCTGGTCTTTGGACAGCAATATGGTCCGGGGCTGAAGTGGTTAAGTATTGTTCTACTGTGTAGGAAAGGTTGAGAATGTTTTTTGGCCATATACTTACTGCAGGTGGAATAATTCCTGTTACGGTAGCACAGGATTCCTCATCTACTGGAGAAGGGCATCTTCTAGCTGGAAAAAAGGAAACAAATGGGCTTTTGTCATAAACTGTGTATATTCTGTACAAACTATCAGGTTTTCCTGATGTTATGCTCTTCCCTGTTCCTATTCTATAGTGTTCTTATCCTTCTACATGGCATTGTATGCTAAATTCATGCAAGATAATTTTTCCTATGCAGCAATGCAAAAGTTAAATAAAGAAAAAAATATTCATCCTATTTTGCTACACCTGAAGATCATCAGTATACTATCTAGATAGTAAAACAAGAAACAAGCATAAGCTCATAAACTAAACGTTTTCAAGAGTAAAAACCCATATTCCAGGTTCTTATGGAACATTGCATCAATGTACACTGTGTTCAGTTGCTACAGGGAAATTGTGGGTCAAGGGCCAAAAGAGGCCCTTTGCTTGCCTGCCACTCTTCCTTCTACCGATACAAAGCACTATTCCCTTCACAGACAACAATGATGGGGCTCATGAGATTAGGCAGACACGTTAGATATTTAAATACATGTAACTTTAACAGGGTTGAACAGCCCTGCCCAGGGGGCGGTCCCATTGGCTATAACCCCACACCCTGCAGCTCAGTTTGTCAAAAAGCAGTTCAAACTTAAAATGGAGGGGTAGGTGCTGTGTCCATCCATGGACGACAGAGAAAAGGATTTTACGGTGAGTACAAAAAATCGTATTTTCTCTTTTCGTCCATGGACGGACACGGCCTCCTTAAATCTTTACTTGTGGGACGTCCCCAAGCAGTGTCAAAAAAACAAGGGGTGGGAACAGCAATCAAAACTAACTTCACCCCAAATAAGCAGAGTTTCTCAACGGAAGAAGTGCAACCTCAAATGGCCAACTGCAAAACCTTGCGGCCGAAGGAAGCATCCGAAAATGCATTCACATCAAACTTGTAAAATTTTCAGAAAGTGTGAACGGATCGGTAACCCGTCTGGACCTGGGCTCTTACCTCCAGATGTTTCTTGAATAGCTTTATGAATTTCCCCCTGCGTTATTGGGTCTTCTAGGAGTTCAGCATTTTCTTGCGACAGCTTTGGTAAATTAGCTTCCTCTAAATATGCCTTAATTTTTATTTTCCTGGTTTCTTTCTGCTCCTGAGTTTCTCCCCTTCTGATGGAATACAGTGCGCTATAAAAAGTCTGGAAGGCCTCTGCAATTTCAGAAGTTTTATATTTTATCTGCCCTACTTGTTTTTTTTTTTTTCAATATAGTTTATGTTTCTTTTTGCCTTAGATATTCTAGCAAGATATTTCCCTGGTTTATTCCCCCATTTGTATCTTTCTTTTGCTACATTCTTGAATATGCTTCTGGTTTCAAGTTCCATCAAGCCTCTAAGATGGGCCCTTTTTATCAGTATTTTCTGATAGGTTTCACTTTCTCCTTGATTTTTATGTTTTTGTTCCGGGTCCTGTAACTCACTTATTATCTTTTTCCTTTTTGCTTCTCTTGCCTTTTTTTCCCCTGCCCTGGAAATTAACTTACCCCTAATGCATGCCTTATGGGCTTCCCACATTGTCGCAGAGCTGACGTCTGGTGTATTATTTGTCAAAAAATATTGCTCAATCTCTTTTTTTACTATGTCACAGACTTCTATATCATCAATCAGATCTTCATTTAAATTCCACATCCCTTTTCTTTGTTCTATCTCGTTGAAACATATTCTAACTATTACTGGGGCATGATCAGAAATTGATATTATACCTATTGAAGTTTTATTTACATATTCCAATACGCCGTAATCTACCATTAGATAATCCAATCTTGAGTATGTGTCGTGCACAGATGAGTGGTATGTATAGTCCCTTTTATTAGGATATGCAATTCTCCACGGGTGTATTAATTGGTGATTTTTTTTCAATAATCACAGTTGCTTAGAGTCACACATCTGTGCACCAGAAGTACTGTCAAGATAATATTCCAATGAAAAGTTGAAGTCACCTGCTAGGATTACATTACCTTGTTTAAAATCCATTAGTGCGTTTAGAATCCCCTTAAGGTATTTTTGGGGGTGTCTATTGGGACAATATATATTTGCTAGCGTATATTTTTTCCCTTGTAGGGCCCCTCTTAAAAACAGGTAGCGACCCTCTGGGTCGACTCTCCTTTCTTCCACCTTGAAGTTAATATTTTTTCCCTATTCCTTTGACGACCCCCTTGGATCTTTTCTGTGGGGAGTCTCCATAGTACCAGGTTGGGACTGCCCGAGAATAAAGTCTAACACTGGAGTCTACGGTTATATGTGTCTCTTGTAAGAAGACTAATTTCTGCAGAATATCTTTCAATTTCTTTTAAGACCATATGTCTTTTTTCTGGGGAACAGAGGCCTCTACATTGTATGTAATAAAATTTACATATATATTCCCCTTTTTTTAGACAGATAAAGGAGCCTAATCTCCTACCCACCCCCTCTTCCCACCCTCCCCCTTCTGTCCCACCCAGGATTGTGTATGCTAGTGAGGGGAGGGGGTGTGAGGAGTGAATGATAAGTGCTGTTGCAGACAGCTACCGCTTACACATCCCGTGGAGGTTTCACTGCTGCTATACAGACTTCCCGGCGGACACTCTGTACACAGAGCTGCGCTCTCTGTTCTATTCAGAGACCCCTGCACTCATCGCCCGCCTCCACTATTCGTTCTGACCTCCAGAGAAAGAGAGGAACGTGGTGGAGCAGAGGGTGTCAGGTGCAGGGCAGACTGGCCAGGAAGATCATTCCCTAAAGCTGGGGTGGAGACCGAGAGCTCCCATCTAGCTGTTCCGGCGCACCGACCGCGCCATTACCAAACTCCTCCCTCTGTGAGCCTATACTCTTGATCCCGATTAAGTACTATAAAAAATTTAAAGAACTCCTAGTCCCAGAACTATGCAACTATTTTAATAGATTTGTTGAAAAGGAAGAAATAAGGAAAGAATCTCTCCTTGCCAATATTTCAATTATTCCTAAAATGGGAAAAGATGGTACTCTTTGTTCCAGTTACCGTCCAATAGCATTATTGAATGCCGATATAAAGGTTTATGCAAAGATACTGGCAACGAGGATAAAGGCATTAATGCCGGACTTAATAAATGCAGATCAGACAGGATTTGTAAAAGGGAGAGAATCGCGGGATAATAGTTTAAGAACTGTTTTTACAGGAGGATGATAAGAAGAAACCCCCAATCGTACTCATGTCAATAGATGCTGAAAAAGCTTTCAATAGAGTCGACTGGGGGTTTATGATGGAAACTTTGCAAACTATAGGATTGGGACCTAGATTCATGAAATGGGTGGAAAACCTATACAATTACCCAACGGCAAGGGTAAAGGTCAACGGGAGTGTGTCGTCTGAGTTTGAAATGATTAATGGAACTAGACAGGGTTGCCTGCTCTCGCCCCTCCTGTATGTAATATCGTTGGAACCATTACTGGCCAGGATACGGAATAATCTAGATATAGGGGGGGTGAGAGTGGGAGAGGAGGAGCATAAGGTTGCGGCATACGCAGGCGACATACTCCTATATGTGACCAAGCCTGGACTCTCTCTTCCCAATGTAATGAAAGAAATAAAAAAAACAAGGGGAACTTTCTAATTTTAAAATCAATCCTATAAAAACGGTAATCCTGAACCTGGGAATAGATGCAAAATAAAAAAAAGACTTACAGAAAAAATTGCCATTTATCTGGGAAAATAAAAAAAACATTAACATATTTAGGAATAAAGATTACACCGAGAGCAGAAAAACTATATGTGGCCAACTATATCCCATTAGTCAACAAAATAAAACAAGATTTGAAAAACTTAGCAAAGAGACCGATCTCCTGTGTAGGCAGGATAAATGCATTTAAAATGATGATTTTACCAAAAATAATTTACACGTTCCAAATGCTCCCTATAAGAATTCCACAAAGCTTATTTAAGATAACAAAAACTTTAATTTTGAAATATATTTGGCAGGCCAAAAAGGCCAGAGTAAACTACACTATTCTAAGTCAGAAAAAATGGGGGGTTGGCGCTCCCAGATATAAAAATATATTACCATGCTGTAATTTTAGCAAGGTTAGCTGAATGGACAAACATATACACACAAAAGAAATGGACACAGATGGAAGACACAATAAGTTTGACACAATTAAAAAAGAATGTTTGGATTCCACCTAAATTTAGAAAAATGGGCACGGACACACACAGTATAACAAAGAATGTATATAAAATATGGGACACACTATGTAGGCGCGACCTGGCAACAAGACACGAATGGGAAAGTATTTGGGTACTAAAAGATTAGGGGAATGTGTCACACAGGGGAAAATAAGGTCAAGAAACGATTTTCAAACACAGGAAGTGGTTCAACATTTTAGCGAGTGGGAATACTTTTTAATTAAAACAATTTGTGAGCACTTTACCACAGCCGATAAGAGATGATAAAACATTAAACTCATAAGAAAAATTATGCTCCATCGGAAAACCATTACAACATGGAATCTCGGTACTATATGGGATATTAACAGACTTAGAGACTCAGGGAACACTGACATGCGTAGAAAAGTGGGGACAAGACATTGGGAAAAAGCTAGAGGACTCACAAATGATAGGTGCAGTGTTCAGCTTTGCTACCGACATCACCACAATCAAGACAAATTATAGACAAATTATAAATGTATGGTTCGTTGGCACCTGACCCCTGAAAGAATGAATAAAGTACACCCAAATAACTCTGCGTTCTGCTGGAGGGAATGTAACCAAGTAGGAACCACAATGCATTTTTGGTGGGAATGCCCAAGAATACAAGAATATTGGAAAGAAGTTTTAGAATATATAGAAGAAATTGCAGGTGAAAAAATCCTACGAAATCCCTGTTTGTTCCACGGAACCGATAGGCTAAAAAAACGGTATGGATCGACTTTGGTTCCGGTGTTGCTGAATGCAGCAAAGGGCCTAATCCCAAAAAATTGGCTACACCCACAGGGGCCATCCATAAAAAAGAAGGGAAATAATTCAGGGGCGGGAGCTTCTTTATGTAATGATGACCATAACTAAAAATTTTCATTTAATAGGGACTTATTTTTTTGATATATAGAAGAAAGAAAAGAAATATACAATAAAAAAAATGAAAGGATAAACCACAAGTGATGCGAGACCACAGAGGAGACGTGACGGGCAGAGTTACTGTGAGCATGTTTTGCTGTCCTGTTTCTAAAAAAAAAAAAAAAAAAGTGTGAACGGATGACCAAGTCGCCGCCTTACACACCTGTGAGACAGACGATTGATGTCGGAAAGCCCAGGAGACACCAATTGCCCTGGTTGAATGCTCCGTGACAGGGAAGGGAGGCGAACGCCCTTTGAGGGCGTAGGCCTGGATGACGGTCTGCCTGATCCACAGAGAAATGGTGGCCGACGAGACCGTCTGGCCCTTCTGCGGACCAGATACTGCCACAAAAAGGGAGTCTGACCTCCAGAACGGAGCCGTAGCAGACAGGTACACCCGCAGAATACGTACCACGTCCAAACTATGTAACGCAGCCTCTCTGGGATGCAAAGCTCGAGGACATAAGGAAGGAAGTACAATGTCCTCATTCAGGTGAAAAGCCGAAACTACTTTCGGAAAAAAGGAAGGCTGCGGGCGTAGCACCGCTTTATAATTATGGATGACCAAGTATGGTGACTTGCAAGCCGCCAACTCAGAAACCCGTCTGACAGATGTAATAGCCACTAAAAAGGCCACCTTTTGAGATTGTGCCAAGAGAGGAATGTCTCTTATGTTCTGAAAGGGAGGTTCCTAAAGAACCAAGAGCACCAGATTCAAATCCCATGGAGAAAGCGTGGTCTAATTGGTAGAATTGTCGAACCCCCTGTACAAACGTACCAACCAGTGAATGGGTCGCCAAGGGTCGTTGAAAGAAAACAGCCAAGGCTGAAATCAGTTCCTTAATGGTGCTTAAGGCAAGTTTTTGATCCACTCCTTGCTGTAAAAACAGCAGGACCCTGGAAATCGAATATGCCTGTGGACACCACTCCATCTCTTCACACATAGCGATGTAGGCCTTCCAAGTGCGGTGGTAGATCTTCCGGGAAGAAGACTTCCGTGCCCTCAGCATGGTTGAAATGACCAAATCCAACAGACCTCGGTCTTTTAGTACCTGGCTTTCAATAGCCATGCTGTTAAAGCCAGCAACTGTATAGCAGGATGAAGTATGGGACCTCGAGACAGAAGGTCCTCCCGCACTGGCAGCCGCCAGGCCGCATCCACCTATAAGTGCACGAGGTCGGCATACCAGGGTTGCTGGGGCCAATCGGGGGCGATTAGAATCACCAGAATCCCCTCGGCCTCTACTCTGCGGAGCAGATGAGGAAGCAACTTTAGTGGGGGGAAAAGCATAAATTAGTCGATACCGACCCCATGGGGCCACCAATGCGTCTGCCCAGGGATCTCTGGACCTGGCCACGAACCTCGACACCTTGCGATTGAGTCAAGAAGCCAGGATATCCACGACCGGTGTGCCCCACCTCCGGAAAAGGAGTTGGAACACCTCCGGATGCAACGACCATTTACCTCGGTCCATCATCTGGCGACTTAGATAGTCCGCCCGCAATTTAAACGGCTGATAGAGCTGGCACACTCCTTTCCACCCACCTTAGGATGTGAGAGACCTCCGACGCCGGAGAGCTCCGTGTTCTTCCCAGATGGTTGACATAAGCTACCGCCGTGACGTTGTGTGATTGAATCCTGATCGGACGCCCTTATAGTCTCTGCGACCACGAGGAGAGACACTGCCTGATTGCTAGAAGCTCTAGTACATTGATCGGCAGGCTGGATTCGTCCGGATTCCAGCGACCCTGGGCCGACAGGACTCCCCAGACTCCACCACAACCTGTGAGGCTGGCGTCCGTCGTGATCACAGTCCACTGGAAAGGAAGGAATAGCTTCCCAGACTGAAGGGCCAGGGATCTCAGCCACCAACTCAGAGAGGCCCTGACTAGGTGACTTGCCTGAATCCGTCAATCCAGAAACAGTGGAGATCTGTTCCATTTGGACAGGATCTCCTTCTACAATACTCAAGTGTGGAATTGGACATATGGTACTGCCTCGAAGGAGGCCTCCATGAGGCCCAAAACTTGCATGCAAAAAGGGAGAGACGACCATTTGTGGGATGCTAACAATTTCACCACCGACTGGAGTGTCTGCAACTTCTCCAAAGGGAGGAAGACCTTCGCCTCCGAGGAGTCCAGGGTCAACCCTAGGTACTCCAGACACTGAGTCGGTACCAAGACCGACTTCTGAATGTTCAGCACCCAACCAAATTCCCGGAGGGTCTGACTGGCTATAGACACGTTTTCCTCTAACTCTGAGCCAGAAGCAGCTCTCAGAAGAAGATCGTCCTAAGTAGCCCACAACAGCAATGCCCAATTGTCTCAGCAAAGCCAGAATTGGGGCCAACGCTAGGCCAAAGGGAAAAGCCACAAACTGATAGTGGTCTTTGCCGATCGCAAAGCACAGAAACCTCTGATGCCTGGTGCAGATGGGGACATGCAAGTATGCTTCCTTAATGTCCAGGGATGAAAGAAAGTCCCCCAGATGGGAGCAGCAACCACCAAACGAATGGATTCCATCCTGAACTTTCGCACCCTCACAAAGGCTTTGAGGGCCTTAAGGTTCCAGAATCGACAAACACCGTCCTTTGGGACTACAAAAAGATTTGAATAGAATACCTAAAACCTTTCCTCTAGTGGCACAGGTAAAATTACCCCGCACCTGAGCAAGTCTTGTACTGCTCCCATTAAGGTAGCCAGACGAGCCAAAAAGAGAGGAAGATTTGAGGGAAAGAATCTGTTTGGCGAACAAGAAAGAGACTCGATCTTGTACCCCAAAGTGACCACTTCACAAACCTACTGGTCGGAGAGCAGGGAGGTCCACCAAGCTGAAAACCCGCAAAGCCGCCCCCCCATCCTTGAGTCAGGCGGGGGCAAAACTTCATGCAGTAGCAGGCTTGTTAGTTGGCTTGTGCACCCAGGGACGCTTCTGTCTCCCAGCTGGAGCTTTGGCAGTCTGGGAGGATCTGCTGGCTTAACCTGACTGACAAAAATACCACTTCTGCACGGAATAGGAGGGCCCCGGCTTATGGCGTGACTCCTTCCTCTTAGAGGACTGAGAAGTGTGCTCTTACCTCCAGTGAAATCCTTAATAATGTCATCCAGCGAGGTACCAAAAAGCCTACCACCCTTGAAGGGCAAATCTGCTAGAGCTTTTTTAGATGCTTGGTCAGCGGACCAGCATTTCAGCCAAATCAGGCGGTGTAATACCACTGCCGATACAGAGGCTCTGGAAATCAAGGGAGCAGCATCCAGAGTGGCATCACAGACAAACACAAGGCCCTGTCCCAACTGGCCGGCCAACCTCACACACTCAGGGGGGAGCTGATGCTCCTCCATTGTCTGGCACAAAATCTTTGCTCATTTAGTAAGCGTCTGAGACACCAAAGTTGCAGCCAAAATAGTCTGCAACACAGACCCCAGCATGGTGAACATGGAAGGGTCATAGCTTCGGACCTCCTATCAGTAGGGTCCTTAAAGGCAGGGGTCCCCTCTCCCGGTAGAGTGGTTACCTTATTAACCCGAGAGACTGGAGGGTCCACGACCGGAGGAGAGGCCCACATTTTTCAAAAGGCTCTCCTCAAAAGGATAACGGACCACCATGCGTTAAGGGACCACACATGACTTCTGCGGCCATTCCCATTCCTTATCTATGAACTTATCAAAGAAAGTAACATAAGGAAAAACTTTCACAAAGCGGTTAGATTTGTGTAACGCAAAGGATACAGACCCCTCTGTGGAAGTCCCAGCAGCATCCTCCAGCTTGAGAGAGTCCCTCACAGCATCACTAAGTGCACTCACAAGTGCCCTGTCTTGCACTGACCCGGACGAGGGGTCCTACTCACCAGGGAGGTCCAGGTCCGCATCCTCTGACATACCGGAATCGGGGGCCTGAGCCTCAGCCAGGCCTAAATCCGAGTCAGATCATTCCCCAGAAGATGGCGGGGGAGGGAGCACTTTTTACCCCCCTTACGCCCGCAAACCGCTTCCACCCTGGCAACAAATGATTCCAGGACTGCCAACAGCGTATCCATGGGAACCGCAGGTGCAGGGGCACCGTTTGCTGCCTCTAGCAATTTAGGGGAAGAAAGGCCAGATACTGACTCCATATTCACCTACTGACAGCCCTCAGGGACTAAGTGAAAAACACTCAAGAAGTTTACCCAAGGGACTGACCACCCAGAAGGAGACCGATCAGCACCGCTGCATGCCTTTCTTGTATACATAGTGTGTGTGAGAGAAAAAAAAGGAGGTGAATGAGCTGCACGCCGTTCAGAAAGAGGCCAAAACCCACTCCAAAATGCCGCCAGATAAAAGGGTGCAGACCACAAGAAAATGGCCGCCCGCAATACCAACCTGTGCCTCAGTGCGGCCACAACAAAATGGCCACCAATGGAAATTTCAATAGAGGAAGCAGGCACACTAAAAATGGCATCGGCGCTGCAAAAATTGGTGCCTAACCCCTGCGATGTGGACGAGAAGGCCATGCAGACACTTCCCAGGAGACAAACCCCCCTCAGAGAAAGCGGACCCCGGCACCCCACAGGGACCCGGAGTCCCCCCACAGGTACACCCCGGTCGCAGCGGGCCCTAGGGCAGGAGGGGAAAAGGCAACAGAAAGCAGGGAAAGGGAGGTCAGTAGAACCCCTTAATCCCGGGAATGCCCAGCTGTTCCATCCTTCCGAGGCATGAGGAACTGTACTTACCCGTCCTTGCAAGGACTTGCTGGTGCGTCCCTGACCGACCCACAACCAATGGTATGGCCCGGTCCACTGTGAGTGAGACAACAGCAGCCCAGGCATATGTGG
This sequence comes from Rana kukunoris, assembly GCA_029574335.1. NCBI lineage: Eukaryota > Metazoa > Chordata > Amphibia > Anura > Ranidae > Rana > Rana kukunoris. Next base: position 298,482,578 of record CM056050.1, read on the forward strand.
ACTCCCGGAGCTGGCTGACCCAGCACGTAGCTAAGGTCTGCTCACGCTCGATGGCCGGACTGGGAGGACTACAAGGATATACAATATCCAGCCTGTCACCCAAAAGCAGTTGATAGAATGAATAAAAATTAAAAATTTCTTCAGGACTCTGGGCCCAAAAGGGAGCCACGTCCTTCTCCTCTGCTAGGCAGAAAAAAACTGAGCTGCATGCTGCAGGGTGAGGGGTTATGACCAGAGGGACCGCCCCCTGGGCGGGCTGTTCAACTCTGTTAAAGTTACATGTTTTAAGATAACTATCATGTTCTGCCTAGTCCTCTCCTATGAACAGGAACATAACCAACTTGTCAAGAGTTAAGGAGCTGTATCCGTCCATAGACGATAAGAGAAAACAGAATGGACACAAGCATTTTAAGCTGTAAGACACAGTCTGATGTGTTGATCTCAAGCAAAAATGTAACTCTAATAAATCTGCAGCCATACAGAAGTCAAACACTAACATCTGGTTGATATTTTAACAACTTCACATTCCCCAATTACTGTTACTGTTTATGTTTCTAAAGGGAACATGTGTGATTTTTAATACCATATAATGTCCATTGACGTTTTTACAGCCACTTTTCCAAGCATTTTTTGCAGTTTAAAAACGGCTCTCCATGTTAGCCTATGTTCTCATGCCCACCATGATGTTTTTGAGCTGTAAATGGGTGAGCCGTTTTTAAGCTGCAAAAAAAAAGCTGGAAAAAAAAAGCTCCAGCTCTGAAGCTCCAGCATTAGAGCTGTAAGCCTTGTCCTGCATTTCTTTCTCTATTCAAAATCAATGGTTCCATATGGAAGCCCATTGATTTGAATAGAGGTCACACCAGAAGTCGGATCAAGATGATCCGACTTGCGGGGCGACTGGTGCGCGGAGAATCTTGAAGGGGAACCCCGCGCAAATTAAAAAACAAATTGCGTAAGATTTCCCCACAGGATGATACCAGACCCCTTGGTCTGGTATGGATTTTAAGAGGAACACCTACGGCGAAAAAACGGTATGGGGTTCCCCCAAAATTCATACCAGACCCTCGAGCACACCGCCCGGCCAGTCAGGAATGGGGGTGGAGACGAACGAGTGCCCCCCCTCCTGAGCTGTACCAGGTCGCATGCCCTCAACATGGGGGAGTGGGTGCTTTAAGGCAAAGGGGGCACTGTCAATAAAATAAACACACAACACAGGTTTTTAAAATAATTTATTAGCCAGCTCCAGGGGTCATCTTCTGACTTCAGGGGTCTTCTCCGCTCTCCCCAGTTCTTCTCCCGCTCTCAGGTGCCTTCTTCAGGTGGTGGCAGCCGCTATCTTCTTGCAGCTCTTTTACTAGCAGCTGCCAGCCCGGTCCGGTCTTCCTCATCTCCTTCTGTCTTCTTCAGATGTTGCCACGATGCTACCTCCCGCTGTAATGTCGGGTGTGCAGTGCGCAATGATTTATATAGGCCTCTTATGACGTCACAGTCCCAGCATGCTCCGGGTGGTGTCGTCACCACCCGGGAGCATGCTGGGACTGTGACGTCAGCACCCACCCCCCCATGTTGAGGGCATGTGGCCTGGTGGGGCCCGGGGGGCGCTCGCTCGTCCCCACCCCCATTCTTGACCGGCCTGGTGGCGTGCTCGGATAAGGATAAGGTTTTTTTTTGGCGTAGGTGTTCCCCTTAAAATCCATACCAGACCGAAGGGTCTGGTATCATCCTGTAGGGGACCTCACACAATTTTTTTTTTGCGCGGGGTTCTCCTTCAAGATTCTAAGCACACCAGTTGCCCCGCAAGCCGGATCATCTTGATCCGACTTCTGGTGCGACCCCTATTCAAATCAATGGGCTCCCATAGGGAACCATTGATTTTGAATGGAGACAGAAAAAACGTGGCTGATAACTAGTGCGGCAAAACATGCATTGAATTCAATGCAAAACGCGGAAAAAATTGCGTTAAAAACATCCTGGCGTCTGTACTAGCTTTACAGCCCGTTTTTTTAAAACGTCCATGGACATGAAGCCTTATAATTTTCTTCCACAAATAGAGCTTTCTTTTGGTGGTATTTAATCACTTCTGAGATTTTTAGTTTTTGCTAAACTAAATATGACCACAATTTTTGATAAAAAAGTTTTTTCTTAGAGCATAGGCCTGTATGACGGTCTGCCTTATCCACAAAAATTGGTGGCCGACGAGACTGCCAGGCCCTTTTGTGGACCCGATACCAACACAAAAAGTGAGTCAGACCTCCGAAACGGAGCCGTAGCTGACAGGTACACCCGAAGAGCACATACCATGTCTAAGGAATGAAGTGCAACCTCCTTAGGATGCGCCAGACGAGGACACAAGGATGGAAGTACAATGTCCTCGTTAAGGTGAAATGACGAAACCACCTTCAGAAGAAAGGAAGGTTGCGGGCGCAATGCCGCCTTATCCTAAAAGAGGACCAAGTATGGTGACTTGCAGGACAAGGCCGCCAACTCAGAAACCCCAAATAATACCTTGCATTCTTATTAAGTGAAACATTTGTACTAAAAAGGGAGGGAGATAAGATGTATAAGCTATCTAAGACATTATACCTCAAACTCTCTATATCTGTTAGGAAATCCATGGTAAGCCTAATAGACCCTCCTGGCAGACCCATAATAGCTGCCATGGACAGTATAACTTCAGGTCTCTCCAAATATATAGATTTTTATTTACAGCCCATGGCCCAGGCATTACCCTCCTATATTAGAGACGGCACCCATCTGTTAGAACTCCTAAAACCCTACCTCTGGAATGAAGATTATATGTGGATGTCCCATGATGTGAGCTCTTTGTACACATCAATTCCCCATACTTTTGGTATCACTGCCGTACAACATTTCTTATGTAGGAACCCTTCTATGAACAGCAGACAGGCATCTTTTATTCTAGAATGTACTGAATACTGTCTTACACACAATTATTTTGCATTTGATGGCCATTTCTATGTGCAGCCAACAGGAACAGCAATGGGAGAAAATTTTGCCCCCTCTTATGCAAACCTCTCAATGGGGCTATGGGAGGAAAGACACATCTGGAGTAACAACCCTTATTCTAAACATCTTGTCTTCTATGGTAGATACATAGGGCCAGATTCTCAAACAAGTTGCGATGGCGTATATGGAGATGCGCGGCGTATGTTCTAATAGGCGCCATCATATCCATGGGCCGCAGCCACAGATCCAGATACGCCTGAAATTAGGATTCGTCTGACCGTCGTAACTGTTGTAAGTCTGCGTAGCGTAGGCGCATATTTACGCGCGTCACGTCTGGCGTTCTCATTGATTTTGTATGCAAATATGCAATTGAGGGAGATACGGGGATTTTCCGAACGTACGTGCGCCAGACGCCGGCTATATGCGCCGCGTTTATTACGCGTGTTCCGCGTTAATTTACCCCTCATAAAGCAGGGGTAACTTTGCCTCAGACATGTGGAAGTCAGCAGGAGAGCTAATACAGCAGCACCGTTACGGACGAGCTGAGCAAACACACTTGCAGGACAACACATCCGTATGCCAACATGCCAGGGGCAGGCATGGTCATAGCACTACTAGTGGCTTTAGAGGGGCGTAGAAGGAGGAGAGCACGGGAGAGGATATACCGAACATGCAAGAGCCTCTTTGGCATGGGTGATGAGGAGGTGTATCGCATCTTCAGATTCAGCCCTGCTGCCATCCTGGAAATAACCACAGCCCTGCAGGGTGACCTCACCAGCAGGACACAACGCTCACATGCACTGCAGTCACTGGACAAGGTACTGGCAACACTGCATTTCCTCGCCAGTGGTTCATTCCAGCGTACAAGTGGAGTTGTGGCTGGGATGTCACAAACCAGCATGAGCAGATGTGTGCACCAGGTTGTCCCTGCAATCCTCAGACGCATGTCCCACCACATCATCAGACCCACCACTGAGCATCTGCGGCATAAGGCAATGCTGGATTTCTACAAAATTGACTGATTCCCACGCACAGTGGGAGCCATTGATTGCACCCATGTGGCACTACAGCCCCCCCATGAGACAGAGCACATATACCGCAATCGGAAGCATTGGCACTCCATTAACGTACAGGTGATAGTCGATGCCCAAGGACTCATATGGCACGTTCGTGCCAAACACCCCGGATCCAGCCACGACAGCTACATATACCGTCAAAGCCCCATCCCAGCATGTGCAGTATCAAGAAACAAAAAAACTCTTCACCAGAGCATATAAAAAAAGAAACTCTTCACCAGAGCATATAAAAAAAAAAACTCTTCACCAGAGCATATAAAAAAATGCATACCGTCAAAGCCCCGTCCCAGCAGAATTTGAGCTTAACATGTATGGAGTCCCGTTTCCGATGCCTGAATAAGTCTGGGGGACCCTGTTGTATTCCCCAAACTTTGTGTGTCAGATCATCGGTGCATGTTGTATTCTTCACAACTTAGCCGTGAGAAAAGGCCTGCAGATTGACCTACGTGATGACCTGACCCCCGAACCACACTGCCCCCCGCTGCCAGAGGAGACCCAGTCTGCTGATGGAAGAGCAGTCAGGAGGGTCCTCGTGTTACGAATCTTTGACCGTTAAACACACACATTCATCATGGCACATAGACAATGAACGCATGCACACCACTGTGGTCCCTAGATCACACACAACCACATTCACATCACATTGGATTAGCCCAAGTCCGGCATGCAGGACTTGGGAGCAGCAACGCCGCGTCAAGGCCCCAATGGTGTCGCTGTCCATTCACACGTCATTCACACAGCCATGGGGATAACTTCTCCCCAACGACCGAGGGTGACACCCCTTATTGCCAGGAGTGCCACCCCCACATTCACACACCATTCACACTGCACCGTGTGCAGTATAAAAATAAATAAAAAAAACTCTTCACCAGAGCATATAAAAAAAAGAAACTCTTCACCAGAGCATATAAAAAAAAAAACTCTTCACCAGAGCATATAAAAAAAAAACTCTTCACCAGAGCATATGATAAAACAAAAAAAAAAGATATCAAAAAGGCAATCACTTGCTCTGGCGTGGGCTCCGCCTGGTGCCCAGGCTCCTGGCCCTTAGTTGTCGGGGGGGGGGGGGGGGGTATCAGGTGGAGGAGCATCCCCTGGTCTCTCCCTGGCTGCCCTCCATAGCCACAGCTATGCGGGTGATGAACCGCCTCCATAGCAACTGTCTGGGCCTGTACAGGCCACTCTCAGGGCCTTCACCTCGCCTACAAGTTCCGCCTTTGAGGACTGGAGCTCCCCCAGGCAGGTAACTGATGCAGACGTGTTGGCAGAGACATCCTGCAGAGTGTCACTTAAGGGGCCCGAGGAGCCCAGGCTGTCTGCCAGCCGCCTCATCTCCACCACGACTTCACTCATATGGCGGGTCTGCCGGTCCTGCTCCCTTCACAGGTGTTCTGGAAGGAATTCAGGGACACCCCTTGTCTTCCTGGGCCATGGAGTGGCTGGGGACCTTCCATAGGGGGAGGATCTTAAGGGGCTGGTGATGACGGGGATGGACCAGGGGGGACTGGACATGACGGGGGCAGACACTGAGGGGCTGGAGATGAGGGGGGTGGATGAGTGTGATGGTCCTGCCAACACAAAACAACATTCACATGTTGGTGGACCCACACACACTTGACACATGTTCCCTTCCACCCCCCCCCCCCACACACACACATGCTACACACCAGATAGTAGATAAAACACACTTACCTGTCCTCAAGCCCAGAGCCACGGAGTCATAGCCTGGAAGTCCCTCCACCTGCTCCCTCTGTAGGCAGCGGGCAACCACTTTCTCCTCTGCAGTGAGGTGGATCGCACAGGGTGGTCCCCCTCCAGTGCGCCTTGCATGCCTGCTGATCACACCCAGCTTGCCTCTGACCACTAAGACTGTGAAGACATTGTCCTCTATTGTAATGATAACAAGTACGGTATACATTTTACTTATGTTACAGATTCTGAAAGGTTAGCCTTCCTAGATCTAGAGTTATATCACACTGACAATAACATACATGCAAAGAACTACTCTAAGCCAACCGCCAGAAATTCACTCTTGCACTACAAGAGTTGCCATTATTCAAAATGGAAAAACAACATTCCAAGAGGCCAATTTTGCTGCCTACGGCGTAACTGTACCAGTAAAGCAGATTTCATAGAGCAAAGCCAGTCACTCACTATAAAATTACAAGAAAAGGGGTACCCTGAATCCCTAATTAAAGAAGCATATACTCAATTTGCACAGGACCCCCCAAAAGATAGAGAAGCTACCACAAATTCAGACCATTCGGTTCGTTTCATCACCAGGTTCCATCATGACAACAGAAAGATGGAAACTATTCTCAAAAAACATTGGCCAATTATCCTGGAAGACGTTCACCTAAAATCAGTTTTGCCAAAATTTCCGAAAGTCACATACAGCAGAGCACCTAATATTAAAAATAAGATAGCTTCCAGTAAGTTCAAGTCTAGTCCCTCGGATACAATGCAACAGTTATGCCTAATACCACTACACGGCATGTTCCAATGTAAAAAGGCCTTATGCAAAATGTGCAGTTTTGTACAACACGGGCAAAAGAAATTCACTGAAAGGGCAATGATTTCTACAATTGCTCTTCAGATTATGTAGAATACTGTCTATGTTGCCCCTGCCAACTACTCTATGTAGGACGAACAATTCATCCACTTAGACAGAGGTTCGGGCAGCATCGTAGAAAAATAGAGGGTGGGACAGATTTGTGTTCCTCAACATTTTGCTAAATTCCATAAAGGCTCCACTGACGATTTACAGGTCTGGGTGATTGAACAGATGCCCAAAAACCTTACTGAAACGGAAAGGTTTTTCAAGTTATGCGAATGTGAGACATATTGGATTTACATCCTAGATACTCTCTCGCCCGGAGGCCTTAACAAAATGTTGGAAATATCCACACTCCTCTGATTTGCATTTAGGTAATACAGATCACACAACATGATCTGTCTTCCTCTTTTCTTTAGATATTACGCATTCTTCTCCCTCTTTTTAAAACCGATTGTCTAAATATTTTAGATATTTTTTAAATATTTTAATTGTTGTTTTATATATTTCTTATATTGCCATTCGTATGTGTATGTTTATATATATATATATGTATATAATTTTCTATCAATTTATATTCCCAACCCTTTATCCTAACAGTCCCTTCAAAAATATATTTATTTCCCCTTTTCCCCCTTCCCCAGCCCCCCCTGTTGGTCCAGGGAGAGGACTCCATCATTTCCACCAATTAGTATATTTAGTGGTATAACTAATAACCGCTAAATCAATAATATTCTTAACCAAAACTTCCTATTACTTTAAAAAAAAAAAAAAAACATCTAGCACAAAATCATACCCATTTATGACACATAAATACACACTGACATCTCCCTGATCTTATCTTTATCTGCTAGTATAAGAGTGTATATATACCTCCATAAAACTAATAATACCCAATAGCAGCAATGACACACAAACATATGTATACATACCCCTCCAAAATATTCATCTATGTTTTTCATTTTTTATTTATATATTTTATTCCGAAACTAGGTCCTTAACATTCCCAACCACCAGATTTTCATATATCAAATCCTAAACCCAATTATTTCCCCCTTTTTTTATATATAGTATAGTATATACTGTATATATATTTGCATTCGGTTTTATTCTCCTAATATTCCCTCACCTTTCCAAGTGCCTGCAAAGTGTTTCTTTGTGTAAATCTAAAAAAACTAGCTCAGTTTCGTTTTCTCCACTAGATGGCACACCCTCCCTTGCTTACAAATAGGCATCCATTTACTGTTAAGGCCTCGTACACACGATCAAATCTATCTGCTGGAAACGGCCCGACCGTCCCAGCAGACAGATTTGATCGTGTGTATGGGCGAGCCGACGGATTTGGCCAGCCGACAGATTTTAAAGCATGCTTTAAAATCTGTCGACAGGGAATCCGTCCGCCTGATATGTCTGCTGGTTAGTACGCTAACCAGCAGACATATCTTCTCGCACATGCGTCGAATGGATTTGACGCATGCGCGGAAGTAATTTACTTCCTGGTGCGGTAACGTGGCGGTGTCAACGTCACCGCGCTGTCTGCTGGCGGGGATTTTGGTTTGATCGTGTGTACAGCGATCAAACTAAAACGGCCAGCAGGCCGATTTGAACAAATCTATTTGCTCGTGTGTACGGGGCCTCAGTCTTTCATGCTTGAGAAAGGAGCGTGCCTAGCCATTCACAGACGCAAGCTCCGAAACGTTGTCGCAACATAGTGACATCACCGCGACTCAGCTGCGCTCCTGGCCTTGTTTCCAGTCAGTCTCTCTGTGCCAGCCGGTTTACCGATGATTCGGACGGATGGACACAGTGAGGCTTGGGAGCATTTTCAGCCAACAACTAGCGCGGAACCAGAGACTTTTATACAGGATCTACATACTGGACTTCCAACTTTTCATATGTAAGTGGATGCTGTTGTCTATAACTAATTAAAGCTATCTGTCGATTAACCCAGTGGCGCCCTCTTCTTTTTTCTTTCTACATATGTTGGAGTCTGGGCTTTTGTCTCCCCTACCTTTGAAGGCTTGCCTCGGAATAACGACCAGGACCAACAGCTTTAAATAGATCAGCATCCCCACCATGTCTCCTCTCCTCATCTCCAGGTCATTTTTATCCTCATATATATAACCTTTTAAAACTCGTTTTATGAAGGACTTTTTAAAAACAGAGGATTCTGTAGCTGCTATATACTACTGATTGTTCTGCGCCACTATTTGTATTATTTTAATTCAAGCACCATGCTGTGCTGCTAAAAATAATGTGGAGCTTATTTCCATTTGCTTGGGTGTATGAACAGTCCATTCGAAATTAATAGGCCGTCTTAATGCATGTAATAGTGTGCTTTAGCACAATACAAACATATGCCATGCTTATAGCCATTCAAGCCTTAGAAGTATGTGAATAGTCTGAATACTTTGATTAAACAGGATGGGACAGGTCTAAAAAATGAAATAAATTCTGGTGCTTAGCCACTTCAGTCCCAGAAGGATTTACCCCCTTCCTGATTAAGCCCATTTTTGACATACAGCACTAAATCGCTTTAACTGACAATTGCGCAGTCGTGCGACATTATTCCCAAACAAAAATGACGTCCCTTTTGTCCCACAAATAGAGCTTTCTTTTGGTGGTATTTGATCTTCTATGCGGTTTTATTTTTTTGCGCTATAAACAAATAAAAGAGCGACAATTAGGGAAAAAAAAAGCAATATTTTTTACTTTTTGCTATAATAAATATCCCCCCCTTAAAAAAATATATACATATATATATGTATATATATATATATAGTAAACATTGGGGGTTTAACTCAAGTGGCAAAATGCGATTTTTTTAGCGAGTCCACAGTAGGCAGTTGCTCGGTTTGAGGGCATGGCAGCCCATTTTTATTAAAAAGGCAAAATAAACAGTTCACACACAGGATTCCCACGCAGGGGTTCTTCTCCAGTAATGTTCACGGAAACAAAAATACCAAGCCTCCTGGCTCCTAGGCTTACTTTAGCCTTGCAGTACCTTTTTGAACCTTGGTCCACTCCTGGCCTCAACAGGATTCTTTAGTCTGCTGTCTCCCAGACTTAAGGACTTCCTCCAGCCCCTCTTGGACTCACTAGCCACCTCAAGTCTACTAGCCTCTCAGTGCGTCGGCATGAAGCCCCCCACACCAGGGATGTAGTCTTGCAGGGCAGACAGACAGACAGATCCCCACATACAGGTCTGTCTTGCAGCAACAGCCAGCTGCACACATTTTATCTCCCCCTCTGTTCTGACTAGTCCCTGATTATATTGGCAGCCTTCAGCTGGGAACCCAACCTGCTGACATGCAGACTCTGGGCCAGATTCAGAGAGCCGTAACTCCTGTCTAACTGGTGTTAGACTGGAGTACTTTCTAATTACGCGCGTTTTTTCACTAGTTTGAATCCTCAAACCATGAAAAGACGGCTTTGCGCTTCAATCCGACTGGCTTACGTGTTTGTATGCCTTCGGATCTACGCTGCAATAAAATTGCGGCCGCTGGGTGGAGTTCCCGTCGTTTTCCGCATCGGGGTATGCTAATGAGCTTTTGCCGACTATCCACGAAATTACGAACGTCTATCGCAATCTCTTACGGCATCTTTAGTCATCTTTTTGCAGCGTAAAACTATACCAGCTTTTTGCTGGTCTAATACTAGATAGCCCATGTTAAAGAGGGGGTTCACCCTAAAAAAATTAAAAATCTTTGTCTCCACTGACATTCAGCATACTAGCGTGAGCTACAGTATGCCTTTATTTTTTTTTTCGGTGCTGTACTTACAGTTTAATCTGTTTTTTTCGTTTCAGACTCCGGGCAGGAAATAGGCGTTCCTATCAAGAGGGGAACATGATTGACGGCCGGCTATGGCACGTCACGCGTTCCGAAAATAGCCGGAGTAGGACTCGGCTCTTCATGGCGCCTGCGCACAGACTAGGAGCTGACTGCGCAGGCGCCGTGAAGAGCCGAGTCCTACACGGGCACCTGCGCAGTCAGCTCCTAGTCTGTGAGCAGGCGCCGTGAAGAGCCGAGTCTACTCCGGCTATTTTCGGAATGCGTGACGCGCCATAGCCGGCCGTCAATCATGTTCCCCTCTTGATAGGAACGCCTATTACCCCGCGGTAGCCTGAAACAGACAAATAGTTTAATCTGTAAGTACAGCGCAAAAAAATAAAATATAGGCATACTGTAGCTGACGCTAATATGCAGGATGGCATGGTACATAGTTGTTTTTTAGGGTGAAACTCCGCTTTAAGTATGGCCGTCGTTCCCGCGTCGAATATCAACGTTTGCCGACGTCTTTTTATTTTTTTGATGTAAAACGTCCGGGAATAGGAATGTCCGTAAACGACGCTACTCAAACAACGAATGACGTATCGACGTTATTTCGCGCAATGCATGGCGGGAAATTTCTGAACGGAGCATGCGCAGTTCGATCACCGCGGGGACGCGCCTAATTTAAATGCTTCACGCCCCCTAATCGCGTATTTCTATTACGCGTCGAGAAATAGACTACGCCGTATCGTACGGGCAAAAATCTACCAGGATTCGGTGTAGAGCCTGGTAAAATATGGCTGCGTAGCGTATCTCGGATACGCTGCGCAAATGTACATGTACCTGAATCTGGACTTCTGTGTCCATTTTTGCTGCGTCTCCATGGTCACAGGGACCCTTACTATTACAATATATACATATAAAAACAATTCTTCAGTTTAGGCCAATATGTATTCTACATATTTTTGGTAAAAAAAAAAACATTGCAATAAGCGTATATTGATTTGTTTGCGCAAAAGTTATAGCATTTACAAAATAGACCCCCCACCCAACATGCTTAGTGGACAGCATAGCCTGCTGTCCCATTCACCTGATTTGGGCAGCGGCGGGTGGTGTTAGATTTTAGGAGTTAAAACAGGTGTTGAAGAGCAACACAATGGCCCTGATTCACAGACAGCAGGCACACATTACGCCGCCGTAGCGTAGCCCCTGTACGCTACGCCAACGCAGCGCAAAGAGGCAAGCATGTAATTCATAAAGCCAGTGCTCCCAACGTTGCACCAGCGTGGCGTGGGTTTCAAAGGCGCAGGACGGCGTAGGTGGAAGTGGGCGTGATCCATGCAAATGAAGCGTGACCCCATGCAAATGATGGGCCGAGCACCAGACAAGTACGTATAACGAACTGCGAATGCGCCGTGACCGCATCTCCCTGCGCATGCTCACAACCACGTTGGAACAACTGCCTAAGATACGGCGGATCACTGTGTACGCCGTTAACATAACCTACGCCCAGCCAGACACACGTTCAACGTAAAATACGCCAGCTTGTGGTGCAGACCTGAACATGTCTGTTGCTGGGTTACACCTCCTTTATGGGGAATAATTTTACACCGGACGTACCACTTACGCGCACCACGCGTAGCCTGCGTCGGGCGCTGTATCTACCTTATTTGCATGTTTGAATGGCTAATCAATGGGAGCGGCACCATGCACCCAGCCTAAATGTACACCCACCCTACGCCGGCGTAAGCAAGTTACGTCGGCAGGATGTAGCCTGGTTTTAGGCGCAACTCTGTTTGTGGGTCTGGCGCACAAATACGGCGGCGCACATTTGCACTAACATCAGCGTAACTTGTTATACATCGGCGTAAGTGCTCTGTGAATCCGGCCCATAGCCTCCTAAATGCCCAAACAACAAAAAAGCATTCCACTGCAAATTGTTATTCTTGGGAGGGTGAAAGGGTAATAAACGAGCCCTGAGCTTATTTTGAAGATAAGAAGTTTATTACTGTATAGTAAAGAGAGAAGAAAATTAACAACTCATTTTAGACTACATAAAACTTACAAGACCAGTCTGGTGCTTTTCTATGCCCATAAAATGAAATTGTTGGTAACTGCTGAGTGGAACTTCTCTTTGTGTCATATCTGTTCAACAACAATAATACATTCAAGTAAACAATAAAAACAAAACAAAAAAACACATTCTTTAGAGTCGGTTCACACTGGGGCGACTTGGGATCAGACTTGAAGTAGTCTCAAGTCGTCCCAAGTCGTGCTGTCCAGAAAAGAAATGTAAGTGAATGGGAGCGGTGTTAATACACACTACTCATGTCGCTCCGACTTCAGAAGAGGTTCCTGTACTACTTCAATCAGACTTCTAGGCGATTTGTACCCATTGAATTCAATGGAAGTCGCTTCCAAGTCTGATCACTGTTTTAATTGAAGTGACCTTTCAGCAAGATAACATACATTTCTCAGGCAAACCTCTCCCTCCCCCTCCCTCTCCCAGAGCTGATTGTTGTTTTATTGGCCACTGGAATGTCTCCTGACCTGAAAAGGACTTCAAGTCGTGTTGTAAATCGCCCCAGATCGCCCTGTGGTTCATGCTCATGTCGTGTTGAAGTTGCTTCTGAAAGTCGTGCTGGAAGTCGTGTCGCCCCAGTGTGAACCGACTCTTAGGTAAAATCTAATCTATTATTCTTTTGGTTTGGATAAAGTGAAACTGAACTTAATCCTCCTATATGGCCATTCTTGAGGGTAAAACAGGTACAGATTTTAAACCTCTGGTCTTTTCATAACAGCCTCTGCTCTACTCCGAATAATTTCTATGAAGTGTAAGCTCTATATATTCATATTAAACATTCATATGAGGGGGGCCGAGGTAAATTGCTTACAGTGGAATAGGAATTCGTTTGAAATGTATTCTAGGGAGGGAATTCAGAAGGTTTTACTCACAGCCAACCCAGACGGTTACTACCTTAAAGGGCTTGTAAAGGTTCAGGGTTAAAAATAAAAAACATAACATACTGTATAATACTTACCTCCGCTGTGCAGTTGGTTTTGCACAGAGTTGCCCCGGTCCTCCACTTCTGAGGTCCCTCATCGGTGCTCCTGGCTCCACCTCTTCTCGAATGCCCATCGGAGAAGTGTTTCCGTGAGGATGTGCTCCTGTGTCCTGCTTCTTTTGACACTGAAAGCAGATCTTGGCCCTGCATCACTAGCTATAGTCATTGACTGCTATAGCAAGAGGACACAGCTGAAGGAGAAGAAATGTAGTGTGTATTGCTTTCCTGGCATCTTCATGATCTTAAAGAGGAAGTAAACTCTCATAAAAAATAATGTGTTCTTTTTCCTCCCCTGCAAAGTAAAGGCATAATGTGCTAGTATGCACACTTATGTGACACTTACCTGAAAACAAAGCCCACGTTGTCCCCACTGCAGGCTGCATTCATCTTCACCCATCTTCCTTCCGGGGGGGCCACAGACTCCAGCTCTGACTTTGATCATGGCACTGTTTTCTGAGGAAACATCACGGGTGGGCGTTTCTTTAGAGCGCATGTGCCGATGACATCATCGGTGCAGAATACAGTAAATATCTCCTAAACGGCGCACTTTTAGGAGATATTTACAGTACCTACAGTATAGGTAAGCCTTATTCTAGGCTTACCTATAGGTACAAATGTTACAGGGAGGTTTACAACCTCTTTAAGACCATTAATGAAGTGTGTATGCAGCAAAATTGCTACATGCTTGCTGAAAGCTGCAGTGTGAGGGACGTAAAACTTTCAAGGTGGCTTAACTTTTTATTCAAAGGGCATCTAGTTCCCATTAGGGACTAAAACTGCAATGCCAAGTTAATAACTAAATTAATATTATATTATTATGCATTTATAATAAAATGCTTTGTATTTAGAAGGTTGTAACATATCATACTGTGTGTTATGTATGGCTTGCTGGCTGCAGAATGAGGGGTGTGATTTATGTTGAAATGGGCGAGTTCACATTTACATGTACAAGCCTAGTGCACTTCCAACATTCACTTCCATCCGAAGGATTCGTGGGAAATGTAGGCTGATTATAATTAGAGAGAGATCCTCCCTGCCAGAAAAGAGGATGCATTTTTTGAACCACAAAGCTGACTTCCTGACAATTCAATTAGTCATACATCTTAAAACAATAAGAAATTTCACCAATGTAATAACTGTTTAGTGTTTTGTGTGGGGTGTACTAATGGGGGATTTTTTGAAAATCCCAGAATTCTGCTTTAATATGAAGACACATTTAGGAACATTTTGGATGTGCCTACCGTTTTCCGAAAAGAGCATCATCTTCAGATTCAGAGTTTCCAGACATATTTGAAGCTACGCAAGTGTAGATCTACAACAAAATAAATAACTATCCATCACTGCTAATAAACGTTTTGACAAAAATATTGTTTTTAGTGATTATGCAAATTACATATCCCACTACTGGTAAACTAAAAAATATAACAAGTTCTATGAACTCACTGGTGCATTCTGTTACCAGTCTATGAATGGTAACATAAATTGATAGTAAGGATCACATAGGAGGGAGGGGATGAAGGAGATCGCTCTCACACAGGCAACGGAACTGACAGAAAGGGAGGGGGAAAGACAGAGAAGAGTGGAGAGAGCAGACAGCGTGATAACAGAGGCACATAATCTGACCACGGTATCCTGGATCAGGAGCACTGATTATTGTGGTCAGCAAAGATGGGGACACAGAAACAGGCAGGATCAGCCAGGTATTTCACATCATACAAAAGGGACAAATGACATGGCACAAGTACTGTGCTATTTAACATGCTTTAAAAGAACAATATACAGTATGTATATATATATATATATATATATATATATAAAACTTTTTGGGGATTAATGCTGTCACCTCTAGATTACACAGGCATTGCTTCAAGACGTGCAAAATTGAGTCTAAGTCACAGCAAAATCGCTGCTACAATTGTGGAAAAATGGCGGCAAAGTCGCACAACGTTGTCGCACAAGTGTGAAAGGGGCCTAAAGAATGTTTTACAGTTGGCCATTTTTCAGAGAATATGAAAGATAACACAAAAACTTTTCTTTCACTCACAGTTAGTGTTTGGCTGAAGCCATTTATTATCAATTGTGTTTTTAATTCATAATGGCAACATAAACAACCTAAATGTCCCTGATCAAAAGTTTACATATGGAAAAAACACTGCGCTAAACCAATGGGGGTGGAAGTGCTGCTAGTACCAATAATACAGATACATATATTGGAAGAACTAGGAAAAAGGAAGTGAGGTACAGCGCAAAACCAAAATCCGTGAAATTAATGATAGTGATATCAGAAATTGATATAAATGAATAATAGACCAATCTAGACAACACGATTGGTTATATGAACACACATTGTGAAATATGTCAAAAATTAAAATATTATATCATAAAATTGAATTAATATAACACCGGTATACAAAATTATAACTAAAAAGACATAATAACGTGCACATTTAAGATAAATATGAAGCAAATGAAAAAGTCCATAAATATTCCCAAAAGCATGAAAAAAGTGTCCGTGTAAAAGTGAGCTTTAAGAAGTCTTCCAAAAAGATGTTCAAAAGCTTGACACCACCTTCCACCAAAGATACACCCAAGTGTCAGAAAATATAGTCTCCTTACCAGACCACCTGACCACACCTGCGGTCAGACTGCACACGGGTTTGTTTAGAGTCACCCAAACGACTATAGGCTGGAGTTGCTTCTAATCACAATAAGCCCAAGCGGATGGATATCTCAGATATAAAAGAGAAATAGAGAGCCCATAGTGCAGCTTTGCAATACAATTTTTATTTAAAAAAACTGAATATATTGCACTTACAAGAGGTCACTGTAAAGCAGGCTCAAACAGATGCACCATATGCGGTCTGCAAACACGGGATCTCTGCGTCATCTTTGATTCTCTTTCCTGGGTGAGTTCAAAAAACGTGATGACATCAGAACGCAGGCCACACCTACGCGTTTCGTCATATGTTGACGTCGTCTGGGATTGGCTGCTGCTTCCCAGTCATCACGTATGCCCTTTTATACTGTCCGGACGCCATTTTGAGTGAGGGAAAGACAGTAAGGGAAAAGAAAACTGAACGGAAAAGAATCTATTGGAATAAAAATGGAGCCATCTTGTGGCCAAAAAGTATATCGCATGAGGAAATACATAAACATAAAACGAACTGAGCCAGTGAAAAGAGAATTACAAAAGGGACCCCGAGATCGTGAATACAGTATTGTTACTATACAAATTAAATATCCAAACCAAATTAAATACATAGATATATTAATTTGAATATAAAAAAAATTGTTTATAAAAATGTAATAAAACAACATTAGAAATAATAAAAAAAGAATTAAAAACATTCTAAAATTGTTAAAAAACTTTATAAACTGACCCGGGAATTACGCATTATTTAAAAAACAATTAATGTCCCAATCAACGTTGAGTCCATGTGGTACATAGGATCTCATGGTAAAGATCCATTGGGTTTCGATTTTGGAAATGGCACGCACTTTGTTGGTACCCCTCCAATTTGGGATTAATTTGACTATCGGTACAAATAATGTTCCCTCAACCTTTTTGTTGTGATACTTGGCGTAATGTTTAGAGAGGTTATGCTTGGGGAAACCCCTTCGGATATTCCCCACATGCTCATCCAGTCGAACGTGTGCTTCTCTCTTAGTCCTACCAATATATTGCTTGGCGCAAGGACACTGGATAAGGTAGACAACATATTCACTCGTACATGTAATGAAAGAGTCGATGGGATACGTTTTATGTGTTTGACTTGATTGGAAGGATTCTAATTTGCGTCCTTGAAACTGATTCAATTTACAAATATTGCATTTCCTGCAAGGGAAAAAACCTTTTATAGTCTGAAAAAATGAAATCCTATTTGGGGGATTGATAATGTCGGGGGCCAGTTTATGTCTTAAAGAGGGTGCTCCCCTGAACAAAACAACAGGTTTATCCGGAAGTACTGGACCCAGTACCTTGTCATTTTTTAAGACGTTCCAGTACTTATTAAAGATCTTTTTAACGGAAAAGTATTGATTGGAGAAACCAGTAATCATAGAGCACCCAAATCGAGTACCCACACTTTTTTTGGGTTGTCCAATATCACCCAACATTTTGTTCCTATCCATGTTCTCAACTTTCTGAATAGTGTCATCCAGATCAGATGCGTCATAACCTTTTTCCAAAAATCTAAGTTTTAAAATGGAGGCCTGTTGTATATAGTCTGCTATATTAGTACAGTTCCTTCTTAATCTTTGGAATTGCCCCTTGGGTACCGCACTAAGCCAAGTGGGATGATGGCAACTGTTAAGGGGGATAAACCCGTTACGGTCGGTTTCCTTGAAGTATGTCTTAGTCATTAGGACCCCATCTTTGAATTCAATGCTAAGATCGAGGAAGTGTATGCCTGTACAGCTTACCTCATGTTTAAGGCAAATCCCCCTATTATTATCATTACATTTTTTTTAAAGTTTACATATCCCAGTTCTTAATACCGTGTATTACTCCCTTCAACATCAATGACAAGTGTTTTGTGGTATTTGTGGATGAGTCGCTTTATCTTCTCAGATGGTAAAGCTGCCCATTCCATTTGGCAAAAAGCCTCCAGTTCCTGGAAATTCTTGGACTGTCTTGCATGAACTGCCCATGTCTTGAGATCTCCCCAGAGTGGCTCAATGATATTTAGGTCAGGAGACTGAAATGGACACTCCAAAACCTTCACTTTTTTTTTGCTGTAGCCAATGACAGGTCGACTTGTGTTTTGGATCATTGTCATGTCTTATACATAGTTTCCTGGCTGATGAATGCAAATGTTCCTCCAGTATTTTTGGATAACATACTGCATTCTACAAAAGAAACAGGGGTGCAATCAGCGCAAAAATATAAACTATTGGTAAAATATGACAAATACGAAAATAAAATGAAATAAAATGAAAAACCATAAAGATTAATTTCACCAGTAATGCTGGCTGAACACTAAACAGGATAATCACAAAAATCCAAAAGTGACAAAGATACAAAAGAAAACAGTGCAGCACAAAACCAATAAGAACATATTCAATTGAACATGTATTATGTGAAATAAAGTGAATATATTAATGTGATAAAGTCCAAAAATACCCAAATACAATACAATAAATCCGGATAAATAAATCTTCACCAGGTGACAATGACAAAACCAAACTTAACCACTTAATCACCGCCCTATAGACGAAATACGTCTATAGGGCGGTTCCTGTACTCTAACAGGACGTCCATGGACGTCCTCCGTTAGAGTCAGGTGTGCGCGCCCAACCGGGCGCGCACACGCGATCACCGGTGCTCACCGGGTCCACGGGACCCGCAGCACCGATGATCGCGGTAAGGAGCCAATGGCGGCGGCTCTTTACCACGTGATCGCGCCGTCCAATGACGGCGCGACCACGTGTGTAAACAAATCTGACGTACGACAGATCCGCGCGCCCGAGTGGGCGCGCACACGCGGTCACGGCGCTCGGCGGGTCCACGGGACCCGCAGCGTCAGTGATCTCGGTAAGGAGCCAATGGTGGCGGCTCCTTACCACGTGATCGCGCCGTCCAATGACGGCGCGATCACATGTAAACAAACCGCGTCACTTGCTGACGCCGGTTCTTCCCTCCTCTCGATCGGTACAGCGTGAGAGGAGAACGCGGATGGCTGCAGCAGTGTGGGATGGATCTGTGACTATTGCAGTCACAGATCCATCCATCCCTGCTCAGCCATTCCTGCATTAACTCCTTCCTTCCCTGCGCAAAACTCTGCATATCCCCCAATACTCTGCATACCCCCCAATACTCTGCATACCCCCCAATACTCTGCAATACCCCTCAATACTCCGCAATACCCCGCAGTACTCCGCAATACCCCGCAGTACTCCGCAATACCCCTCAATACTCCGCAATACCCCGCAGTACTCCGCAATACCCCGCAGTACTCCGCAGTACCCCGCAGTACCCCGCAGTACTCCGCAGTACCCCACAGTACTCCGCAGTACCCCGCAATACTCCGCAGTACCCCGCAATACTCTGCATACCCCGCAGTACCCCCCAATACTCTGCAGTACCCCCCAATACTCCGCAGTAATCTGCAATACTCCCGCACAATACTCTGCAATACCCCCGAACAATACTCTGCAGTACCCCCGCGCAATACTCCCCGCGCAATACTCCCCACGCAATACTCCCTGCGCAATACTCCCCACGCAATACTCCCTGCGCAATACTCCCCGCGCAATACTCCCTGCGCAATACTCTGCAATCGTTTTTTTTTTTCAGGCTTCCCAGCCTAGAGGGGAGATGTGGGGTCTTATTGACCCCATATCTCACTGTAAAGAGGACCTGTCATGCTATATTCCTATTACAAGGGATGTTCCTGCTCTTCCATTTCTGCCGGCGCCCTTCCGCTGTATTTCTCCCTCCAGCATGGAGGGAGCCGCCGCTGCTTCCCCCGGTGTTCACGCCGGGGGGGGGGAATGCCCGCCCGCCGTGTTTCTCCCTCCAGCATGGAGGGAGCCGCCGCCGCTGCTTCCCCCGGTGTTCACGCCGGGGGGAGGGGGGATGCCCGCCCGCTGTGTTCTGCCCGCTGCTTCCCCCGGTGTTCACGCCGGAGGGGGGGGGCGGATGCTCGCCCGCCCGCTGTATTTCTCCCTCCCTGGCAGCTTGGGGGGGGGGTCCGCTGTTTTCCAGGGGTCACATGCTGGCTATTTGGAGGGGGACGGGCTGCCCTCCCGCATCTCTGAGGTCATGCTAGCGGCTTTGGGGGGGGGGGGGGGGAATGTCCACCTTTTTACTCAGGTCTGAGGAGTTCTGCCACGTCTTGTCATTTCTGTCCCGCGTTTTCTGTCATAGCGTTCTGCCCCGCGTTTTCTGTCATAGCGTTCTGCCCCGCGTTTTCTGTCATAGCGTTTCTGCCCCCCAGGTTTTCTGTCATAGTGTTTCTGCCCTTACATTTTCTGTCATTGCGTTTCTGCCCCCAGGTTTTTCTGTCATAGCGTTTCTGCCCACAGGTTTTTCTGTCATAGCGTTTCTGCCCCCAGGTTTTTCTGTCATAGCGTTTCTGCCCACAGGTTTTTCTGTCATAGCGTTTCTGCCCCCAGGTTTTTCTGTCGTAGCGTTTCTGCCCCCAGGTTTTTCTGTCGTAGCGTTTCTGCCCCCAGGTTTTTCCGTCATAGCGTTTCTGCCCCCAGGTTTTTCCGTCATAGCGTTTCTGCCCCCATGGTTTTCTGTCATAGCGTTCTGCCCCCAGGTTTTTCCGTCATAGCGTTTCTGCCCCCAGGTTTTTCCATCATAGCGTTTCTGCCCCCATGCTTTTCTGTCATAGCGTTCTGCCCCCACGTTTTCGGTCTTATTTCGGCCTCAGCGTGTCACACAATTCTGTCTCAGGTTCTGTCCTTGCATTGGCTATGGCTATAGTATCATGCGTTTCTGCCCCCAGGTTTTCTGTCTTAGCGTTTCGATCCACACGATTTCTGTCATTACATTCGTCATTGTATATCTGCCTCAGTGTTGCAGGTGCAGCTTTTTCTCATACCTTTTCTGCCCCGGGTTTCTGCCGGAGGCCGGCCTGTATTTGTGGGAGGAGTCTGAGAGTACTTAAGACTCCCTCCCTGTCGGTGCTGGGTCGGCGTCGGGTTCGACAGGGAGGGAGTCTTAAGTACTCTCAGACTCCTCCCACAAATACAGGCCGGCCTCCGGCCAGCCTTCTGACTTACATCCCACTCCACGTTTAAACCATGTGGAAAATAGCTTTTCAACTGGTATATCCAGTAAACTTCTAACTTGGATACCCCTCTGACTTTGGGTTCTCCTCTCCAGTGGGGTACAAATTTGTCAATGATTTGAAAACTCGTACCCCCCAATTTCTTGTTGTGACACTCCAAGAAATGTCTGGGCACAGTATGGTTGTCATGGCCCTTAGTAATCTTGGTCACATGCTCACCCACCCTTGTGGAGAAACTACGTATGGTGCGCCCCACATACTGTTTCCCACAAGGGCAGGTGATCAAGTACACAATGTGTGTTGTGGCACACGTGAAGAAGTGTTTCATGGGGTATTCAATTCCCGTCTGTGTGGATCTAAAACTGGTGGATTTCTTTCTTCCACACGTGTTATTGACACAAACAGAGCATTTTCTGCAAGGGTGATATCCTTTGGATAGAGGGAAAAAAGATGGCTTATTGGGGGGGTCAGGGACATTAGGAGCGATTTGTTTTTTTAAGGAGGTGGCACCCCTATAGATAATACCAGCTCGATCTGGAAGTGAAGGGCCCAGGACATTATCACCTTTTAAGATCTTCCAATGTCTTTCAATTATACCTTTAATTTGTTTATATTGTGTGGAGAAGGTGGTGAAAAAGGAATTTCTAAACTTTGAATCTAGAGTGGTCTTAGGTTTTTCTTTAGTTAGTATAGTTCGATCAACTTTTGAGATTCTGTTGATCTCATTGTCTACCTCATGGCTAGGGTATCCTTTATCCAAAAACCTCTGTTTGAGAGTTTGTGCCTGCGAGTGGAAATCCTCAATACTTGAGCAGTTGCGCCTAATCCGTAATAGTTGGCTTTTAGGTACTGAAGTGAGCCAAGCAGGATGGTGGCAGCTATCAACCGGAATGTATCCATTCCGGTCAGTGCTCTTAAAATAAGTCTTGGTGACTATTTTGTTGTTTTGAATAAAGATTTCCAGATCTAGGAAATGGATACTAGAAAAACTGGCTTCATAACTCAGATTAATGCCCATCTCATTATGATTCAAGGTGGACATGAATCCATCCAGAGAGGTGCGATCACCCCTCCAGAGGAGGAGGATGTCATCTATGTATCGAACCCAGAGAACAATCTTGGGTCGATTATAGGCATAGACGACATCCTCCTCCCACTGGCCCATGAAGATATTGGCCAGACTGGGGGCAAACTTGGCCCCCATCGCCACTCCCTTGCGTTGAATATAAAACTCTCCGCTGTACCAAAAATAGTTATGCGCAGTGGCAAAGCGCAAAAGATCCAAAATGAAAACCCTCTGTGCGATGGGGAGATGGTCAGCTCTGTTTAAAAAATTCTCTACAGCCTGATAGCCCAAATGATGGGCAATACTTGTATACAGCGAGGCGACATCCGCTGTTACCAGGAGGATGTCGTCTGTGTATGTGATGTCTTGAAGACGTGCAATAGTGTGTCTGGTGTCTTTAAGGTAAGAGGGAATGTCCCTCACTATTGGCTGTAGATGAAAATCGATATACCTCCCCAGACGAGCGGTAACCGAGTTGATCCCGCTTATGATGGGTCGTCCTGGGGGGTGTGCGCTGTCCTTATGTATTTTTGGTAAAAAATACATGACAGGAATACGTGGGACCTTTGGGACAAGGTATGCACTTTCCTTCTTGTCCAAAATCCCCTTTTTAGTTCCTGCCTCTATAAGTGTAATCAAAGAGGTTTTGAAACTATGAGTGGGGTTTGATGGTAATTTGGTATACGTTTCCCTGTCCCCCAAAATCCTGGACATCTCCTTGTGATAAGAGGGTTTGTCCATGATTACAATTCCTCCCCCCTTATCCGCGGGGCGGATAATAAGGTCTTTCCGTTCGCAAAGGCTTTTCAAGCCTTCTTTGATTTTAGGGTCAAAGTATGTCCTTTTTACAGGGAGTTCCTCCAAGTCTTTAAGGACCAAGTCCCGAAACACTTTAACACTCGGTGCCATGGGGCACGGAGGGTTAAATAAGGACGGGTTGGACAAACCTGTGTGGACAACCTCAGAGGAAATTTCTGGGAGGTTGGACACCCCTGGTCTATTCAGAAAGTACCTCTGAATGTTGAGTTTGCGAACGTATTTTTGAACATCTATAAATGTGTTGAATTTATTCAAAGATTTGGGAGGGACAAATTTTAAACCTTTGTCCAGAACCACCTTCTCTGCCACTGTGAGGACCGTGTTGCTTAAGTTAAAAATGTCAGTCCCTATTAGACTCTTTGCCTTTTTCGACCGGGCGCACCTCCCCCCTCTCGTGCCACGTTTTGTTCTTCCCCCCTGGGATGATTGCTCTGGTCCCTGTGAAAATCCCCTGTATAATTGGATCTAGGCTGGTCCTGATTATAATGATATGGGGATCTATCAGAATGATCATCCTCCCTGTCCATATAGCCATAGTGATGATCATACGGTCTCTGTGGATATTCCTTGACCATAGGGGGACCCCCCCTCCCCGTCTGTCTGGGGGTAGTATGGGGATTCCTCGAATGGTGATTCCCATTATTATAAGGTGAATGATCGTATGAACGGTCTCTGTACTGGATTGGTTTGCCCCGGAAACCTCTTCCTTTACCTCTATTATTAGGTGGGTGACCCCCATAGGAAGCATTTGGAGTTCGGGGTCTCCACCCCCTGTGATTAGATTCCTGTTGTCTCCCTGGGGCTATGGCCAATGGCAGCGTTTGGGAAAAAGAAAGAATCTTAGCGTCGCTAGTTGAAGGTTGAGAGATTTCCATCTCTGTACCTTCTTGAGCAGCAAGTGTTTTATAACGTTCATTATTTTGCCAGCTGAAAACTAAACCACCTTTATAATCTGCAATATCTCTACTATATTTTTTCTGTTTCTTAACTTTCTGTTCTCGTTCCTCTTTTTCTAAATGGTTTTTCAAGTTTGTAGATAAAGTGCTGTATTCTGGTGTGGTTTTGGATGTGATAAGCTTTTCTTTGATGTCCTTAATTTCCTTATCTAGCAGGGACATCCTAGATTTTTTTCTGTCAATAAGAAAATTTAAAAGGCTAATGCCCTGTCCGTTAAAAAAAGTGTACCAAGATCCAAGGTCTGGATCCCCCTGTTGGGGATGCACCTCCCATCTAAGCCCTCTTGGAACCATGCGTTCCTTTGTGTATTGTTCAAGGAATGCTATGTCCCATTGGAGGTGCAACTCGGTAGTCATTATGTTTTTTAATCTAGTGAATAAACCCCCTATCTCGGAGTCTGTATTCAAAACCGAGAAAAATCCATCGGTATTTTGGGGGACAGGGAAACGTATACCAAATTACCATCAAACCCCACTCATAGTTTCAAAACCTCTTTGATTATAGAGGCAGGAACTAAAAAGGGGATTTTGGACAAGAAGGAAAGTGCATACCTTGTCCCAAAGGTCCCACGTATTCCTGTCATGTATTTTTTACCAAAAATACATAAGGACAGCGTACACCCCCCAGGACGACCCATCATAAGCGGGATCAACTCGGTTACCGCTCGTCTGGGGAGGTATATCGATTTTCATCTACAGCCAATAGTGAGGGACATTCCCTCTTACCTTAAAGACACCAGACACACTATTGCACGTCTTCAAGACATCACATACACAGACGACATCCTCCTGGTAACAGCGGATGTCGCCTCATTGTATACAAGTATTGCCCATCATTTGGGCTATCAGGCTGTAGAGAATTTTTTAAACAGAGCTGACCATCTCCCCATCGCACAGAGGGTTTTCATTTTGGATCTTTTGCGCTTTGCCACTGCGCATAACTATTTTTGGTACAGCGGAGAGTTTTATATTCAACGCAAGGGAGTGGCGATGGGGGCCAAGTTTGCCCACAGTCTGGCCAATATCTTCATGGGCCAGTGGGAGGAGGATGTCGTCTATGCCTATAATCGACCCAAGATTGTTCTCTGGGTTCGATACATAGACGACATCCTCCTCCTCTGGAGGGGTGATCGCACCTCTCTGGATGGATTCATGTCCACCTTGAATCATAATGAGATGGGCATTAATCTGAGTTATGAAGCCAGTTTTTCTAGTATCCATTTCCTAGATCTGGAAATCTTTATTCAAAACAACAAAATAGTCACCAAGACTTATTTTAAGAGCACTGACCGGAATGGATACATTCCGGTTGATAGCTGCCACCATCCTGCTTGGTTCACTTCAGTACCTAAAAGCCAACTATTACGGATTAGACGCAACTGCTCAAGTATTGAGGATTTCCACTCGCAGGCACAAACTCTCAAACAGAGGTTTTTGGATAAAGGATACCCTAGCCATGAGGTAGACAATGAGATCAACAGAATCTCAAAAGTTGATCGAACTATACTAACTAAAGAAAAACCTAAGACCACTCTAGATTCAAAGTTTAGAAATTCCTTTTTCACCACCTTCTCCACACAATATAAACAAATTAAAGGTATAATTGAAAGACATTGGAAGATCTTAAAAGGTGATAATGTCCTGGGCCCTTCACTTCCAGATCGAGCTGGTATTATCTATAGGGGTGCCACCTCCTTAAAAAAACAAATCGCTCCTAATGTCCCTGACCCCCCCAATAAGCCATCTTTTTTCCCTCTATCCAAAGGATATCACCCTTGCAGAAAATGCTCTGTTTGTGTCAATAACACGTGTGGAAGAAAGAAATCCACCAGTTTTAGATACACACAGACGGGAATTGAATACCCCATGAAACACTTCTTCACGTGTGCCACAACACACATTGTGTACTTGATCACCTGCCCTTGTGGGAAACAGTATGTGGGGCGCACCATACGTAGTTTCTCCACAAGGGTGGGTGAGCATGTGACCAAGATTACTAAGGGCCATGACAACCATACTGTGCCCAGACATTTCTTGGAGTGTCACAACAAGAAATTGGGGGGTACGAGTTTTCAAATCATTGACAAATTTGTACCCCACTGGAGAGGAGAACCCAAAGTCAGAGGGGTATCCAAGTTAGAAGTTTACTGGATATACCAGTTGAAAAGCTATTTTCCACATGGTTTAAACGTGGAGTGGGATGTAAATGCTTTTATCAGCCAGGCATGAACACCCCATTCATACGTTGCATATTTTTTAAATTTTTTACATTTCGACACTGCTTAATACACATATGTATTGCTGTACAGGGACCACTTGAATATCACTAGGTCCACTTGTTGCTAATTGGATTCCATTAACAACCAGTGTTGATCAGTATTCTATGGTTTTTCTTGTTTTTTATTATACCAACCCTTTATAGATAAATTATTTGATCTCACTTCCCCAATGATTTAGAGACAAGTTTGGGCTGTATACACCTAGGCCGTCCACAAGAGGGGGCATGCATACACATATATTTGTTTTTCATATCATCCTTGATTACTGCTATACACTATGAATCCTATGTGAGCGCACTCCGACTTCTGCGGTGTATGACACCACTGGTTGTCAGCGTGATAACAACGCTTAGACATTCCAATGGGACGTCATCACGCCGGATAGTCGCAATTGACCAGCGCCACACACCATCCTCCTATGGGAGAGATGCTACGATGATAGTAGGAGGCATAGCAGTACAGGAGACGTGGAGCGTTGCTGATACAAGCTCCACTATTGGTGAACACTGTCCCGCCCCCACACTTTCGGGGCCTGGAACGCACAATGAAGGCAATATGCCTAATTGGTACACACGCTGCCACCTCCCAGAGGGGGAGCGTGAATCTGGAACAGGTGGGTCATTATCCTTTTTTTTAAATATATATATGTGCACAGGTTGAGGGGGTCCATGCTATACACCCCTGTAGAAGTCTGTCTAAGATGAAACCGGTCGGGTACGCTGGGGTCATTCCCAACCTTTTGCACATTTTTTGATATACTCCCACCTATCCAAGGTGGTGGAGTTAAAGTGCATTTCTATCTGTGATGTGGTTTCCCATTGGGACCAATTTATATTTATATTCTTTTTTGGATTGGAGTGTGACATTTTGCTGTGGGACTGTTTATGTATATTTTTATTTTGTTTTTTAATACATTTTTATACATTTTTTTACACTATGAGAATTTGTTCTCCTTTTTGGGTGTGAATATTCACTGATTGAATACACCATTCTCGGTTTATGGAGTTACATCTTTATATCCTTGATCATGAATATTATCATCAAACACCGGAGGCCCTCTGGATCCTGCCATTTCCCTGATGACATCACGGAGAGGACAAATAGGAGACAGCCACGGATTGATCTATGCTCTATAGACCCTCCACCGTACGGTGAGTTACGGGTCCACAGAATCCGGTAAGAGTACCTCATTATTCCTACATTACCACACTTTTGGATATCATCTTCTGAAGTGCTTGAACCTGTTTACATCTACCGTGGGAGGAAAGGTTTTGTTCATAAGACCCATAGAGTGGATGGACTCACTTTTCCAGTTTTAAGACTATCTCTAGGACCCAGTGTCGATGTCCTGTGGAGACCTCGTTTAGGCTCATGAACCTTTCCATAGATGGTGTTTGATCATACCAATCTAGTATATTCACAACCCTTTTTCACTTGAGTGTGCACATTGTTTTAGAGGTGTTACTGTGATCACTATTACAGATTTATATTTTGGTCTAAGGTTTGATACTTGGGGCCTTTGTTTACACTATTGGTGCAGCACGGATTTTATTATCATCACTTGTAAAAGTTTTGTTTTTTGTGTTGTTTTGTGTTTATGGTAAGGCAGAACATGGCCATACTTGTACATTATTTGTTTTTTTCACTTTTGATATTTAACTATCACTTAAGGGAGAGACGCCCTTAACACTAGTGAGAATAAGGATTTTTCTTTTTGGCACTACACTAATTTTCCAATACACTTGTACAACTTTCTTTGTTGTGTTGGCTGCCTACACATCTACCTAGAGTTTTGCGCATTACTTACACACACACAAAGCCTAGTTGGTTGACAGACTAGTAAAGCGTGTCACGCCTTCCGAAAATAGCCAAAGTGACGCTAGGCAATTTACGGCGCCTGCGCAGTCAGCTCTACACAGCAGGCTCCGTAAACAGCTGAGTGTCACTTTGGCTATTTCAGAAAGTCGTGGCGCGCTTTACTAGCCCGTCAATCAACTAGGCTTGCCTTAGGAACACCTATTCCCCGCAGGAATCCCTGCTCAGAGCCAGATAAGAAAGCCTGATAAAACGATAAGTACAAAAAAAAAAAACAGCATACTGCAGATGTCAGCAGTATGCTGGATATAATGGCAGATAGTTGATCTTTGGGTGAACCTCCGCTTTAAGCTTTGAAGTGAACACCCTAATGCAAAATTCTGTACACACCTATAATGAGCATATGTAAGTAAACATCCCTGGTGACGATTTGCTCATCTCCATGTGGAATTTGTGGACTTGAATGGAGACATTCAAAGGTTTGACATCCAGACTAGAGGGATGGAAAAGGTGAGCAGGTTGGAGTAAACCTCCAGGAACCATTCTACTGTAGGAAATGGTAATAATACCTTAACCACTTAACCTCTGGAAGGTTTTATCCCCTTCATGACCAGGCCATATTTGCCATCAGAAATGTGCTACTTTAGTTGGCAACTGTGTGATCATGCAACACTGTAAGCAAATTAAATTTACATATTTTTTCCCACACAAATAGAGCTTTTTTTTGGTGGTATTGACCACTACTGGGTTTTGTATTTACTACATAAACAGGAAAAAAAAAAAAAATTGAAAAAAAAAAAAAAAGATATTTTCTGCTTTCTGTTAGAACACATACAGTACCCAATAAAATAAAATAAAATAATATTTTTTCAATTTTTTTGACTGCGACATGTTTTTGGTAAATACATCCCAATTAGTGCATGTTAATTGGTTTGTATGAAAGTTATTGCATTTACAAACTATGGTATATACACAGTATCTGACAAAAGCGAGTACACATCTAAAATGTTTGTAAATATTTTATCATATCTATTCATGTGATCACACTGAAGAAATTACACTTTGCTACAATGTAAATGAGTGTACAGCTTGTATAACAGTGTACATTTGCTGTCCCCTCAAAATAACTCAACACACAGCTATTAATGTCTAAACCGCTGGCAACAAAAGTGAGTACACCCCTAAATGAAAATGTCCAAATTGGGCTCAATTAGCCATTTTCCCTCCCGGATGTCATGTCACTGGTTAGTGTTAGAAGCAAAAACCCACAAATTTGGGGTACTTTGTTGGGTTTAGCACTATATGACCATATAGTGTGAGCAAACCCCTGTATTTTTTTTTTTTTTTATAATTCTTTATTTTATAGCATTTTCCACTCTTATTTCCTCTTTATACAAACAAAAAAGTAAATGACTACATTTTGACACTTTTCTTTAAACATTTTCTCATTGGTCATTGTGCTTCTTAACATGATTCCCAGATTTTGCCATCATATCTACTGTATATAGCAATAGCATCATGCACTTCCTATTCCCCATATCTACCCTTCCTTCTAAGTCGCTGTCCCCCCCCCCCCCATTTCCCCCCCAGAAAAAAAAAAACCTCCTCCAATCCTCCTCCTTCTTCAAAGGTCTCGCTCTCTGAATCTTATATAGGGGGTCCACACTTGGTTATACTTCCCCTCTTGTTCTCTTATTCCCATTGTCAGGTTCTCCATCTGCTGAATTTCTGTTACTCTGCCCAGCCATTGCTGTCTAGTCGGCGCAAGCGTACTTTTCCACAAAATTGGAATGCATGCCCTTGCCGCTGTCAGCAAATGTCTGAGCAGAGAATTTTTAAATTTTACCATGGAAATTGGGAAGTCCAAGAGTAGATATGTAGCTGGATTATCTCCCAGATCTGCCTCTGTGATTTTTTTTACCGTTTCGGTGACCATTTTCCAAAAATCTCTCAACTTTGGACACTCCCAAAATACATGCAACATGGTACCCTCTCCTTCTCCACACCGCCAGCACCGGTCTGATAACTCGGGGAATATCCTTTTTAATGCAACAGGGGTTTTATACCATCTAGTCAGGATCTTATAAGCACCCTCTTGATATCTGGTAGCAAGAGAAGCTTTGTGTGTAAAATTAAAGATTTTTATTCTCTGCGTCTCTGAGAATTTAGTCCCCATTTCTTTTTCCCAGGCTAGAATGAATGGTAATTCTTTTGGGGCTATTGACTCTTCTAAGAGAGTATACATTGAAGACAGACCATGTCTCAGTGAGTCACCCTTCAAACCCCTGTATTTTTGAAAATGTTCAGCTTTTTTTTTAACTAGCCTTGCAGGTTAAATGTCATTTTTGCATGTGTGTGCTATAACCTGTTTGTACTGTCTTTGGTCTTATAGCAGCACCATCTTAGATGTATAGCATTTTTAGGGTGTGCCCCCCAAGTAAGTTTTTGTATGTTGTATAGACCCTGACCAGGTCTCTTGGGCTGGAGCACCCCTCCCCCTCCTCATTAGTGGCCACCAGTGCATAGGAGGAATCCTTTCAGTTCTCCCATATGGAGGAGTTTATCTCCCATGGTTAAGACACAGGTTCTTTCATTCTATTAACAGGTTAGGACCCACTAATTAGGGGTAGTTTGTCGCAGTAAGTTGGCTTAGCACTATATGACCATATAGTGTGACCAAACCCCCGTATTTTTGAATATATTCAGGTGTTTTTAACTAACCTTGCAGGATAAATGTCTTTTTTGCATGTGTGTGCTATAACCTGTTTTGTATTGTTAGTGTTACAAGTAGAGTTGCCACCTCACCCCTTTAAAACTGAACACATATTAATTACACAGGTTCTGTGGCTAATTAAGGTGGTAATTAAACTCACTTTACCTGCATTAAATTTGCCTCAGAACCTGTGTAATTCATATGTGTTCAGTTTTAAAGGGATGAGGTGGCAACTCTAGTTACAAGGTCTCAGGTGTGAATGAGGAGGGAACAGGTGTGTTAAAATTTGGGGCCATCGCCCTCACTCTCTGATACTGGAAGTTCAACATGGCATCTCATGGCAAAGAACTCTCTGAGGATCTCAAAAAAATGATGCTCTACAAAAAGATGGCCTAGGCCAGGGGTGTCCAAACATGCTCGAGGGCAGACTATTTTGCCTGACATTCTTTGAACGATTAAAATTCGGTGTTTGTCCGAGCTCTAATACACGGCCCAGGAAGAATTCTCTTGCCTTTGTGGCTGTGTGTGGTGAAGAGATGAGCTTGGGCGTGTTATTTGGATATACTGTATATATTTCTTTTTTGTCCTCAACGAATCCCAGAGTGCTGCTCAGGACCAAG
The DNA here is from genome assembly GCA_029574335.1 of Rana kukunoris. NCBI lineage: Eukaryota > Metazoa > Chordata > Amphibia > Anura > Ranidae > Rana > Rana kukunoris. The sequence goes on from CM056050.1 coordinate 298,514,020, forward strand.
GATGAGCTTGGGCGTGTTATTTGCATATACTCTATTTATCGGCATATAACACGCACAGCCTCACCATTGCCATGAATGCAGCCTCACCATTGCCATGAATGCAGCCTCACCATTGCCATGAATGCAGCCTCACCATTGTAATCAGTGCAGTCTTACTATTGCAACCAATGCAGCCTCACATGTGCCATTAATGCAGCATCACATGTGCCATAAATACAGCCTCACAGGTGCCATAAATGCAGCCTTACCATTGTCATCAGTGCAGCCTGATCGATGCCCATCTGCAGCCTTGGAGGGCAGAGGGCGGGACAAGTGCCAACAGATTACAAACAGGAGAATCTCTTGTTTACTCTGTGGCCTTTTAATACAAAGTCCTGCCTCCTATGATAGACAGAACAGTGGTCCAATGGCATCCCAGGAGACGGGACTTCCAATAGAGACGCTGCTGAGTAAACAGGAGATTTTCTTCATGTAATCTGACGGCACCCGTTCTGCCCCCTTCATGTCCCCTCCAAGGCAGCACAGATAAATACGGTATATATCTTTTGTGGCCCTGTGGGCCATAAACAATATATATATATATATGTATATATATCCAAGTCCCCAGGGGGGCCATATTAAATCAACAGGGGGCTGCATTTTGCCCACGGGCCGGACTTTGGACATGCCTGGCCTAGTCTATAAGAAGATTGCCAATACCCTGAAACTGAGCTTCGGCACAGTCGACAAAACCATACAGCGGTTTAACAGGACAGGTTCCACTCAGAACAGGCCTCACCATGGTCGACCAAAGAAGTTAAGTGCGCATACTCAGCGACATATCCAGGGGTTGTCTTTGGGAAATAGATGTACGAGTTCTGCCAGCATGGCTGCATATAGAAAAACAAAAAGTGTAGCGCTGAAATTATGTAAGAAATAACCATATAACACTGCAAAGCATCATATAGACTTTGAATGAAATAATATGTATAATACGTGAAGCAACACATAAACTAATCACCAAGTGTTCAAAAAGATCATATCAAATAGATATGAATAAGAGATAAGTCTCAAAATGATTTGATTCAAAGTGTCCAAAAAACGTGACAATAGGTGAAGAAAATTTTGATAGCAGATCCACCACCAAAGAAAATGGGAGGCTTACCAGAAAGCGTGGACTCAGCTAAGTATACAATTAATGAGTCACTCAGGCTTAATATGATGGTATCCGGACATCAACCTTCCATTGGGAAACAGGGATGGGTTTTGAATATAAATCAACTCCTCATACGATAGATGAGAGACCAAAAGGTGTAGTAATACCAGGACCAATACATGAGACTCGTAGGTTCTTTACAGAGGATCCAGAATGCTCAGATGCAACAGTTAGGTGAGGAAAGAAGTGGATGCAAACATAGTGTAATAACGTATGATACTTTTACTGTAATACACAAAATACAGTTGGTTGCACTCACATTTCAGCAGACATATCAAAAGTATGTAAAAACGTCTAGCAGTAAAGTCAGCAGAAGACCCGCCGCGTTTCGTTCAAACGATCATCATCTGGGGTGCTGACCGACTGCTATAATAGAACACAATATATAGCCATGCCCCCCTACTCTGATCACGGCTCCAGCTTCAAAAAAGCTGATTGATTACAAATGACTTCCGGGTATGGAGGTAGCGTGTAAACGGCGTGTGTTCCAAGACTCACTCTGAAGGGCCAATTGGAGAGCAGCGCTGGACGTACAGACATAGTGACGTCAGGACGTACAGGGATAGTAACGTCTAACCGTCTAACGTGGGCAGGCGCTAAGCTGTCATCACAGCGCGTCCGCCCTCGTGACGAATGTTAATGACTAAATGCGCTCCAAGCCTCATAGAGACGAAAGAGACCGGAGCGCATCGTCAGATGTATGATCACATGGGGATCATGTGAGCCAATCAGGCGTGTTGACGCACAAGGCTGACATCTTCGCTATCAAACCCACAATGTGCCAGCGAAGCCAGCCGAGGCTGGGATTACGTGCACAGAGATGGCTATATGAAAAACAAAAATCGGGGGGATGGAATATAAATAGATGTCAGTGTCAGGCAACAAATCGGAGTCACTTATTAAGGTGACAGATAGTGCCGATCACTTGAGTAAAACAGGAAAAAGAGAGTAAACCTATGGGTTAAAATATATTACTATACACGGTCATGGGATTTGAATCCGTGGTAAGTGTATGTATGGCAACTACAGTCTGTTGAAACTGCGTGTCATAAACTTAAACTTAAAAGCCTAAAAACTTTAATAAAAAAAAATAAAAAGGATAAAAATAGTAAAAATAAAAATTAAAACCATGGAGCCGTGATGGAACAGGGGGACATAGCATAATAGGACATCAAGACTTATTAATGAAGGCATTTATGTCCCATTCGACATTGAGGCCATATGGGACATACGTGCGCAATTCATATATCCAATAGACCTCTAGCCGGGAGACCCCTCTCGTTTTGGCTCCTCCCCTCCAAGGTGGTACATATTTGTCGATTATCATGAATTGGGTACCCTTAGGGTTACGTTGGTGGCATTCCCTATAATGTCGTGGGACCGTGTGTTTGGTGCTGCCACCCACAATTTTGGCAACATGTTCACCTACCCGTACGGAAAAGGCCCGTATGGTGCGACCAACATACTGTTTTCCGCACGGGCAGGTGATAAAGTATACCACATGAGTAGTGGCACAAGTGCAGAAAGATTTGATGGGATAACTGCGGCCTGTATTAGTGGACCTGAACTCCAGGGATTTGGATCGTCCATTAGTATTTACCAAGCAAACACTGCATTTCTTGCATGGGTAATACCCCTTCATATCTTGAAAAAACTCAGGGTGACATGGAGGATCGACGATATTGGGAGCAATACTATTCCTGAACGTAGGGGCTCCTCTAAAGATGATTTTAGCCCTTTCTGGTAGGATGGGTCCTAGAACTTTATCACTCTTAAGTACATCCCAATGTCTATCGATAATGGTCTTAATATCCCTGTGTTGGTTAGAATATGCGGTGATCATAGAGAACTTAAAAGAGTCATCCTGTTCTCGTGGGGCTTTATCCATCAATAATGAATTACGTTCTATTAATGCCACTTTGTGTAATTCTGCATCCACTGCCGTGATGTCATAGCCCTTTTCAACAAATCTATTTTTGAGCATGGAAGCTTGTGAGAAATAGGCATCATCGTTGGTGCAGTTCCTACGCAACCGCAGGAACTGGCTACGTGGGACAGAGTTAAGCCAACTTTTATGATGGCAACTGTCGGTGGGGATAAAACTATTTCTATCAGTGGCCTTAAAATGTGTCTGGAATTTAAAATGTCTGGATTCAAGTCCAATCTCCAAGTCAAGGAATGTGATCTTCACAGGACTGGAATCAAACATAAATGCAATGCCACGTTCGTTGGTGTTCAAGAAGGAAAAATACTCATCCAGACTCTGTCGCGAACCATCCCATAGGAGGAGGACGTCGTCAATGTACCTAGCCCAAAGGAGAAGGGACAGATGTTGACAATGATTGTAGCGGAGTACAATATTAAACTCCACGATCTCCGCTGGTAACCAGGGTAAATCCACAGTCAGCATTGAAAAGTAAGGCCCAAATCTCCCTCAGTAACCGGACAACACACAGCTCTGAGAGTCAACTGACTTTTTATTCACAGGCTTCCATATTTATATAATTCCCCATGCAAGGGGTTTCCAAATAGATTTAACAGGGGTAATACAGGGAGGACCAGATGGGGAACTTAACATTTTGGATAATTCTCCCATCAGGCATTGCTGCACACGGGAAAAGTCGGTTGATAGCTGGGGTCTGGGGTTATGTGTTGTGGGAGTTCGGTTTAAAACTGCTGAACACCGATTGGGCAACATAAAACAAAGTACTTGAATGCTAGTGGCTTACAGCTGCCAGCATACGAATTACTATGCCCACATAAGACCCAGCAGAATACATAGCCTATAATACAGACAACCTTTTGACATGCAACGTCTAGCTTTTCAGAAGTGGCTAGGTTTGCCACAATGATAGACAACGTCCTCCTCCCATTTGGCCATAAAGAGGTTGGCGAGGCTGGGGGCAAACTTGGCCCCCATAGCCACGCCACGTCTTTGGAGATAATACTTCTGGTCAAACTAGAAGTAGTTGTGGGTTTTTGCGAATTCCAGCAACTCAATAATGAACCTTTTCTGCACTTCCAATTCCGAGGTGGTGAGGGATACAGGTATACAAGGATGCTACATCCGCTGTAGCGAGAAGATAGTCACCCTTTATCTCGACCCCTTCCAGGAGTTTAATAGTTGCAGTCGTATCCTTAAGATAGGGAGATGTTGCTTCAACCAAAGGTTGCAAGTAGAAGTCGATATATCGACCTATACGTGATGTTATCGAATCGATTCCACTTACAATGGGCCTACCAGGTGGATGTAATAGATCCTTATGGATTTTAGGTAGGTGGTATATCGTCGGAATCCTGGGGGCTGTGGGCACTAGATATGTCTTTTCCTTTTTATTCAAAATACATGAACTAAAACCTTTTGCCACTATATCCACCAATTATTTTTTATATATAATAGTGGGATTGTTAGGTAACAACAAATATGTATCTGAATCGTTTAGAATACGATTCATTTCAATATTATAATTGTTTTTTATCCATAATAACTATGTCGCCGCCTTTGTCGGCAGGACGCACGACAAGATCTTTGCGGTTGTAACAAAAGAAAAGTGTAGCGCTAAAATTATGTGAAAATTAAGCATATCATACAATAAAGCATCATATGAGCATAGAAAGTGAAAAATCTAAAAACACATAAATCATGATAAAGTGTGGCATTGAAGCTCAAAGCAGTTCATAAAAATGTGAAATAATTAGAAGATATCTCAATCTGAGTGTCCAAATGAACGTGACAACGATAAGAGTAGTGTTGATAGCAGATCCACCACCAAGGGTAAAATTAGGAGGCTTACCGGAAAATGTGGACTCAACTAAGCGATAAACTTAATGAGTCACTGGGGCATGTATATGATGACATCCAGGCAGTAAACCTTCCAGTGGCAGGGAGGGAATGAAATCTCAAAGCAGGTCAACTCTTCATGTGATGAATGAAAACCAAAAAGAGTATATGGTACCAGGGCCAATATGCGGGGACCATAGGCTCTTTACATAGGGTCCAAAGAGCTCAGTGTGCAGCAGCGAGGAGAGGAAAAATAAATGCGTACATAGTGTAATACCGTTTAAAATCTTTACTAAGATGTTTCAAAACATAAAAAGTTACACTCACATTTCAGCAGACAAATCAAAGTATTGTAAAGTCTAGCAGTGGAGTCAGCAAGAAACCCGACGCGTTTCGATCAATCGATCATCATCTGGGGTGCTGACTTACTGCTGTGACAACTTCAAATATATACCTATGCCCCCTTACCACAATCACGGCTCCAGCTTCAATCAATTAGTAAATGATTACCGGATGGAAAGGGGTATCGACGGCGTGCGCTCCAAGACTCGCTTCACAGAACCAGATTGGAACTCAACGTCGATCGTGCAGACGTTCCGCTGCGTGTCATAGGCGTGTGCGTCAAGCCGATGACAAAGCGCGTCTACCCATATGCAGCATGGCGTTATGCGCTTCAAGCCTCACACCGGAAAGGGAGGCCGGAGCACGACGTCATGCGTGCGGACGTAAGAAGATCACGTGATGCAATTCAGAGCACTATGGCCGAAGGCTGTCTTCACAAAACGTAATAGAAACTGCATGCCGCACTCGCAGTTAAACAAGATACAGCGTTTTGAGGCCATAGATGCGATCAAAGTCACAAATTTGTGATATCGATATCGGGGGGGTTTGGTATATATTATAATAATAAAATAACACATGCAGGAAAAAGAGAATAAACCTGCCAGTGTGAACGTATAAAAATTATACTGGGCCTCATAGTGTGTATACGTGGCATATGTATAGATAGTACACACTATCAAATTAAAATAGTGTCATCATGAAATTAATCAAAATATATTGGAACACTGTATGATAAAAATATAAAATTAACTAGATAGAAAAATGTCAAGTTTATACATGTTTGATTAATAAAATATTTCTTGGAGCCGTAATTAAGCAAGGGCACATAACATATCAAAAACTTCAGGATTTATTAATGAAGGCGTTTATGTCCCACTCGACATTGAGGCCATGTGGGACATACGTACGCAATTCATATATCCAATAAACCTCGAGTTGAGAGACCCCTCTCAATTTAGCTCCTCCCCTCCAAGGTGGTACATATTTGTCAATTATCAAAAATTGAGTACCTATGGGATTGCGTAAATGACATTCCCTGTAGTGTCGTGGGACGGTATGTTTGGTGCTTCCACCGGAAATTTTAGCAACATGTTCACCTACCCGTACGGAAAAGGCCCGTATGGTACGACCGACGTACTGTTTTCCGCACGGGCAGGTGATGAGGTACACCACATGTGTGGTGGCACAAGTGCAGAAAAACTTGATAGGGTAACTACGACCTGTATTGGTGGACCTGAATTCCAACGATTTGGATCTCCCATTAGTATTCACCAAGCAAACACTGCACTTCTTACATGGATAATACCCCTTCATATCTTGAAAAAACGCGGGACGACAGGGTGGATCAACAATATTGGGAGCAATTATATTTCTAAGAGTGAGGGCTCCTCTGAAGATAACTTTAGCTTTCTCTGGTAAATTGGGCCCCAACACTTTATCACTCCTAAGTATATCCCAATGTTTGTCGATAATGGACTTGATGTCTCTGTGCTGGTTAGAATATGAGGTAATCATAGAGAACTTGAAGGAATCATCAGGTTCTCGTGGGGCTTTATCCATCAAGAGTGTACTGCGTTCTATTAATGCCACCTTCTGTAACTCAAGATCTACTGCTGCGATGTTGTACCCCTTCTCAACAAACCTGCTTTTAAGCATAGATGCTTGCGAGAAATAGGCATCATCATCTGTACAGTTCCTGCGTAGACGCAGGAACTGGCTGCGTGGAACAGAATTGAGCCAACTTCTATGGTGGCAACTATCAGTTGGAATAAAACTATTCCTGTCGGTCGCCTTGAAGTGGGTCTGGAATTTGAAACTTCTAGATTCAAGTTCGATTTCCAAGTCTAGGAAAGTGATCTTCACGGGACTGGAATCGAAAGTGAATGAAATGCCACGTTCGTTGGTATTCAAAAATAAAAAATATTCCTCTAGACTCTGTCGTGAACCATCCCATAGGAGGAGGACGTTGTCAATGTACCTAGCCCAAAGGACGAGGGACGGATGTTGATCATGATAGACGACGTCCTCCTCCCACTTGGCCATAAAAAGATTGGCAAGACTGGGGGCAAACTTGGCCCCCATTGCCACCCCACGTCTCTGTAGATAATATTTCTGGTCGAACCAAAAATAATTGTGGGTGGTTGCAAATTCCAGTAGCTCAATAATAAATTGTTTCTGCACTTCTACAATAGTATGTTCACGATCAAGAAAAAGTTTAACAGCTTCTATTCCAAGTTGGTGAGGGATGCAGGTGTATAAGGATGCTACATCGGCAGTAGCCAGAAGGTAGTCACCCTTAATCTCGATCCCTTCTAACAGTTTGATGGTTGAAGTAGTATCCTTTAAATAGGATGGTGTTGCTTTCACTAAGGGTTGTAAGTAGAAGTCAATATAACATCCTATACGTGACGTTATCGAATCAATGCCACTTACAATAGGCCTACCAGGTGGATTCAACAGATCTTTATGGATCTTTGGTAAGTAGTATAATGTGGGAATTCTAGGAGCTGCAGGCACTAAATATGCCTTTTCCTTTGTGTTCAAAATAAATGAACTAACGCCTTTTGACACTATGTTAACCAATTCATTTTTATATTTGTTGGTAGGATTGTTAGGTAACAACAAATATGTGTCAGAATCATCAAGAATGCGATTAATTTCCATATTGTAATTGCTTTTGTCCATGATGACTATGCCACCCCCCTTATGGGCAGGACGCACGACAAGGTCTTTGCGGTTACATAGGGATTGGAAACCTTCCTTGGGTAGGGGGTGATTATAAAACTTCTTAACGGTCAAAGACTCAAGGTCTTTGAGGACTAAGTCCTTGAATATATTGACCGAAGACCCCACTGAAACCGGGGGATTGAACAGCGACGGATTAGAGAGACTAGAGTGAACTGTCCCTGAAGTTGCCGCTCGTTCCATGAAAGATGATGTGTTAGAAATAAAATGTCTCTGTATATGAATTTTACGGACAAATTTATGGACGTCAATGAAGGTGTCAAATTTGCTAAGCTTGTTGGGGGGAGCAAACTTAAGACCTTTGTCCAAAACAGCAAGTTCGTCAGTAGTAAGATCTTTCCCACTGAGATTGAACAGTCCAGAACCTACTACATTTTTCTCTTTTTTCCTCTGATGTCTCCTGCCTCCCCTGTTGCCTCTTTTGGATCCGAAGGCCTTTTTTGGCCTCTCACACCCCACTGAAAATCCTTATTGGGCTGGCCATCTGAGCCATGGTGATCATAACTCGAATGGGGTTGTTGATACCCCATAGGACCACCCTGGACATCTTGTAGGGTAAGAATCTATTGTGGGTATAGCCAGGGGGATATTGGTATGGTATTGGTATTGGGGGATATTGTATGGTATTTTAGCGCTACACTTTTCTTTTGTTATCACTTGTTTCGGTGCAGAATTGATCCAATTCTGTGGTGTTTGGCAGCTATTTTATGTTTTGTTGGGTAGCGCGGTGTTATATGTACTAGTGTATATATATTTTTTTCTACTTGTTTTTGGATCACCTCACTGCAGCAACCTTCTTGTTATATCCCTAATTTAGTCATCTTGACAATATGGATATTTTTGACTATAGAGCCCAACGCACTGTAAATACCGACGGTGTCTTTTCTATTATAGACCATGACACTGAAATAGGGGGCATGTTTTTAAAATTGAAGAATAACATGGTCTCCGAACTACATTTGCAGTGGGACGTTGCCTTCCTACAGCAATATATTGCGGAAGATATGGTGCCTAGGAGCCTTCGTTGGGAGGTACAACCCCAACAGGGGGACCTTGATTTAGACTCCTGGTACCGCTATTTCAATAAAGCTGGCACCAACTTTTTGGGCTTCCTGATTTCCCATAAACAGGCTAGACTTGATGTTCTCGATAGAGAAATTAAGGAGTTAAAGGACAAACTGTTGAATTTCAAAAATTCTAATGAGTATAGTTCCCTCTCTTCTAGTCTCCAATTACATTTGGAGAAGGAAGACAGGGAACAAAAAAACAAAAAACATAAGAAATACTCCAGGGATGCTGGAGACTATAAAACTGGGATTGTTTTCAAATGGCAAAAGCCATCAGGTACTTTAGGTAGCTCTGACTCTACCCCTATGGATAATACCGTTGAGAGACATTCTGAAAACAACACAAGTGGCTCACATCGTCCTAATCAGGTGTACCCTAGACCCCCACCCCCTTCAAGGGGTCCCCCATTAAGGGTGAGACATCCTAGTTTCGACTCTCCAGTCAGGACTAATTCCAATCGCCATACCAAGAAAGGTGGTAAGAGACGTTCTAGGGGTAACACATCGGATTATAGGACACCTGTTCACTATAATCAGGGCCATCGTGATTATGAAGGGTCACCAAGGAGGACTGATGGTTATGTGGCCCCATATGGGTCTGGCCCATATCCATACCAATATCCCCCTGGCTATACCCACAATAGATTCTTACCCTTACAAGATGTCCAGGGTGGTCCTATGGGGTATCAACAACCCCATTCGAGTTATGATCACCATGGCTCAGATGGCCAGCCCAATAAGGATTTTCAGTGGGGTGTGAGAGGCCAAAAAAGGCCTTCGGATCCAAAAGAGGCAACAGGGGAGGCAGGAGACATCAGAGGAAAAAAGAGAAAAATGTAGTAGGTTCTGGACTGTTCAATCTCAGTGGGAAAGATCTTACTACTGACGAACTTGCTGTTTTGGACAAAGGTCTTAAGTTTGCTCCCCCCAACAAGCTTAGCAAATTTGACACCTTCATTGACGTCCATAAATTTGTCCGTAAAATTCATATACAGAGACATTTTATTTCTAACACATCATCTTTCATGGAACGAGCGGCAACTTCAGGGACAGTTCACTCTAGTCTCTCTAATCCGTCGCTGTTCAATCCCCCGGTTTCAGTGGGGTCTTCGGTCAATATATTCAAGGACTTAGTCCTCAAAGACCTTGAGTCTTTGACCGTTAAGAAGTTTTATAATCACCCCCTACCCAAGGAAGGTTTCCAATCCCTATGTAACCGCAAAGACCTTGTCGTGCGTCCTGCCCATAAGGGGGGTGGCATAGTCATCATGGACAAAAGCAATTACAATATGGAAATTAATCGCATTCTAGATGATTCTGACACATATTTGTTGTTACCTAACAATCCTACCAACAAATATAAAAATGAATTGGTTAACATAGTGTCAAAAGGCTTTAGTTCATTTATTTTGAACAAAAAGTAAAAAGGCATATTTAGTGCCTGCAGCTCCTAGAATTCCCACATTATACTACTTACCAAAGATCCATAAAGATCTGTTGAATCCACCTGGTAGGCCTATTGTAAGTGGCACTGATTCGATAACGTCACGTATAGGACGTTATATTGACTTCTACTTACAACCCTTAGTGAAAGCAACACCATCCTATTTAAAGGATACTACTTCAACCATCAAACTGTTAGAAGGGATCGAGATTAAGGGTGACTACCTTCTGGCTACTGCCGATGTAGCATCCTTATACACCTGCATCCCTCACCAACTTGGAATAGAAGCTGTTAAACTTTTTCTTGATCGTGAACATACTATTGTAGAAGTGCAGAAACAATTTATTATTGAGCTACTGGAATTTGCAACCACCCACAATTATTTTTGGTTCGACCAGAAATATTATCTACAGAGACGTGGGGTGGCAATGGGGGCCAAGTTTGCCCCCAGTCTTGCCAATCTTTTTATGGCCAAGTGGGAGGAGGACGTCGTCTATCATGATCAACATCCGTCCCTCGTCCTTTGGGCTAGGTACATTGACAACGTCCTCCTCCTATGGGATGGTTCACGACAGAGTCTAGAGGAATATTTTTTATTTTTGAATACCAACGAACGTGGCATTTCATTCACTTTCGATTCCAGTCCCGTGAAGATCACTTTCCTAGACTTGGAAATCGAACTTGAATCTAGAAGTTTCAAATTCCAGACCCACTTCAAGGCGACCGACAGGAATAGTTTTATTCCAACTGATAGTTGCCACCATAGAAGTTGGCTCAATTCTGTTCCACGCAGCCAGTTCCTGCGTCTACGCAGGAACTGTACAGATGATGATGCCTATTTCTCGCAAGCATCTATGCTTAAAAGCAGGTTTGTTGAGAAGGGGTACAACATCGCAGCAGTAGATCTTGAGTTACAGAAGGTGGCATTAATAGAACGCAGTACACTCTTGATGGATAAAGCCCCACGAGAACCTGATGATTCCTTCAAGTTCTCTATGATTACCTCATATTCTAACCAGCACAGAGACATCAAGTCCATTATCGACAAACATTGGGATATACTTAGGAGTGATAAAGTGTTGGGGCCCAATTTACCAGAGAAAGCTAAAGTTATCTTCAGAGGAGCCCTCACTCTTAGAAATAGAATTGCTCCCAATATTGTTGATCCACCCTGTCGTCCCGCATTTTTTCAAGATATGAAGGGGTATTATCCATGTAAGAAGTGCAGTGTTTGCTTGGTGAATACTAATGGGAGATCCAAATCGTTGGAATTCAGGTCCACCAATACAGGTCGTAGTTACCCTATCAAGTTTTTCTGCACTTGGGGGCGGAGCCGGCAGCCAGAGCTCATGGACGTGTGCTGAGAGAGCTCTGACACACCGGGTCACATAACGCGGCTCACAGCACATCAGGACACCACTAAAACACCTACAAGGTACAGCAGAAGTGGGGGCACACTGTGGACACAATGTCCAAAAGAAAGGAACGGGAAGGACCCCGAAAACTTACAGATTTCTTCCCTCCAGCCGGGAGCCGAGAAATCCAAGATGGCGCCGGCGCGAGGAGCCGCGCTCCGGATCCCACACATGCAGCTGCAGCTAATCCACTGCCATCCTCGGGTGAGTCGAATCCTAATGGATATCCCCCACCAGCATCCCCCTTTAGCAGCCCTGCCAAGCAAAAAAGGAGGGTTGGGGAGGCCCCGGGAACCCAAGATGGCACTGTCCATGAGGGAGAGGAGATGGAGGAAGCTTCTGCCTATGCCCAGCAACTGGATGCGTTCCCCACATCAGGTCAGCCTATTATTGATACCACCATGAAGGAGATGCTGCAAACCCTGAGGGGAGCCCTGCAATGTGATATGGCAGCGTTCATGCAGTCTACTAAGCAGGAAGTTTCTGCAGTTAGCAACAGAGTGGGGTATGTGGAGCAGAAGATGGAGGAGTTCACCTTAGCACACAATGATCTTGTGGATGCTTACTTTGAAGTGGTAGAAGATGTTACAGCTATGCGCCTCAAAATGGCAGATTTAGAGGACAGGGCAAGAAGGAACAACGTTAAGTTTAGGGGGGTCCCTGAGACTGTCAAACCCGCAGAACTTACACCTTATCTGCAAAAATTGATGATGACAGCCATTCCTACTTTGAGCCCAGCCGACATCATTATAGACAGGGCTCACAGATTGCCCAAACCTTCCTTCCTGTCTGAGCAAGTTCCTAGAGATGTGATAGCAAGAATCCACTTTTACCACATCAAGGACCAACTTATGCGATACTCCAGACAACACCCTGCTTTACCTGATCCCTTTGCTGGAATCGCACTATATGCTGACCTGTCACAAGCCACACTGGCAGCAAGGCACAAGCTAGTACCCATCACAAAAATTTTGAGAAATCACAAAATCCTCTACAAATGGGGCTTCCCAGCCAAACTGCTGGTGGAAGTGAACAATGAATCGCATTCAATCACATCACTGGATAAAGGTCTCAATCTCCTCAAGAAATGGCGTCTGATTCCTGCTGAAGGACTCCTGGCGGAACCTGAACCCTCACTCCAACATCGCAACTCCCAGCGGCAGAACAGAAGGAGCAAGTGATTTTTGTATGCAGATTTGATGCGACTCCTGCTGCTTTTCATTGAGGACTGCCTCCTTTGCTTCTCTTCAACTGACGTACTCTTCCCTTTCTACTTGTCAACCTGGCCCACTTTTGATGTCTTTGATGAATATCCATTTGTCCTGAATGACACCCGGTGTTCGGCTGTAACTATTTTTCTTTGTTTTTTTTTTCCCCATGTTTGGTTACGGGATGCTTACCGTAACTTACTTGCCGCATATCAAGCGGCCTGATCAACTTGAACCGGTTTTTGGTTCAGAAGTTACATGGACTCTTGATCCTTGTCTTTTTGTGTTTTTTCATTTATTTTTTGTTCTTCATCTCTACAAGCGTTACATACCTGAATTGAGCCTGTCATTGCGGAAAATTACCACTGGATGGCACTGCTGCCCAACTTACCAGAAGAATGACACTTAAAATATGGTCTAACAACGTGAGGGGGCTAAACAGCCCTTACAAGCGCAGGACCATGTGGAAATCAGCCATAGAAGCCAAATGTGACATTCTGTGCGTACAAGAAACTCATTTCTCCAACGTAAACCCGCCAAAATGTACGCATGTCAAATTTCCACATGTCTTCACTGCTATGAACAGCTCCAAGAAAAACGGGGTCTTGATCGCCTGTAAGGACACATTAACATTTTCTCTTTTACAGGTTCATGCTGATCCCTGCGGCCGCTACCTCATACTGGTAGCGGACATTGACCATGTCACCTACACGCTGGTAAATGTGTATGCACCTAATGTTAGGCCCTTAAGGTTTATCAGGAAAGTCATCAAAAAAGCAAAGCAGTTGCAAAAAGGTGGTTTAATAATATGTGGTGACTTTAACATGGTACTGAACGAGGAGCTGGATGTCTCTTCGGTGGCCCTCAGGCGGAGACCCTCTCTAGGGGCACTGTGTCACGAGGAAAGGCTATTTGACCCCTGGCGGTGCCTGAGGACTACCGAGAGGGACTACACCTTCTACTCTAATGTCCATGATAGCTACTCGAGATTGGATTTCTTCCTGACAGACATGTACACACTACAAAAAATCCGAACTGCCGACATCCACAACATCACATGGTCGGACCACGCACCTGTGACTATTGAGGTTGTGGATTCTGGCAAAATATCCCACAGACCACTGTGGCGGAACAACACATTTCTCCTGTCCCGCCCCGAAATTAGGGACGAGATAGGCGAAAAAATAAAAGAATTCTTTCTCATCAATGACAACGGGGAATGTTCACCTATGACAACTTGGTGTACACACAAAGCTTTCACTAGGGGCGCCCTCATACAGGTTGCCTCTAGGGAAAAGAAAAAGAAACAACAACGAATGGCACAACTGCAGGAGTCCATAGCTGACCTAGAATCGCAACACAAAAATCCGCAAACCAGGACCGCTGACGTTCTTCAACGCCTAAATGCCTGTCGTGAGGAATTGCGGCAGGCACTTAGGGTAGACTATGACACCTTCTTTAAGAGACTCAAAGTCTCTTACTACTCCCAGAACAACAAGGCGGGGAAAATGCTAGCTTCCCAGCTTAAAAAGAGACAGGCCCGCTCCAACCTTGCTCACATTAAACACCACAAGCGTGACGTAACATACCATAATCCCAAAGATATCGCCAATGCCTTCAAAAATTATTATGAAGAACTATATAACCTGAACAAAGACCAAACTACACACCAACCGACAGATAAAGAAATTGAAGACTTTCTGCAGGGGGTGCATTTACCCTCTGTGGAGGGCCCTTCTCTACACAAGCTCAATTTGCCCATAACACTGCAGGAAGTAGTGGATGTGATACATTCCCTACCCATGCACAAATCCCCAGGAGCGGACGGATTTTCCGCAGAGTACTACAAGGCATTCTCTGCTATACTCGCCCCCCGATTAGTAGAAATTTACAATATTGCTGCCTCCTCAGGGACCTTCCCCACCGAAATGCTCCAAGCTGTTATTGTCACCCTACCCAAACCTGGCAAAGACCCGTCGACCCCCCAAAACTTTAGGCCAATATCCCTCCTGAACTCCGACTTAAAAATATACGCTAAGGTCCTAGCCAACAGACTAATGAATGTTACTCCCTCCCTTATTGATCTTGACCAAGTTGGATTTGTGAAAGGTAGACAAGCACCGGATGGGACCAGACGGATGCTTGACCTCCTACGATTAGCAGAGGCCACACAAACTCCCAGCGCCTTCATAGCCCTTGACGCAGAAAAGGCCTTTGACAGAGTCCATTGGGGATACCTGTCAAGGACTTTACATAAGTTTGGAATCTCGGGTTTGATACACTCGGCAATCATGTCGCTGTACTCCACTCCCACAGCCAGGGTTTACTCATCTAGCCTACTGTCTGACTCCTTCTCTCTCTCCAATGGCACTCGTCAAGGCTGCCCACTATCCCCAATCATCTTCTCGTTAGTGATAGAACCATTGGCAGAATACATTAGATCGAACGATAAAATAATGGGTATAGGAATTAATTCTGATATTCATAAAATTGGGCTTTTTGCGGATGACATAATTTTAACTGTCTCCAAACCGGTAGAATCCTTGCCAGCGATACAATCGATCTTACATAAATTTGGGCAAGTATCCTTTTACAAAGTCAACGCAGTTAAATGTCACGCCTTGACACTGAATTTATCTGACAAAGAGAAGAATACTTTAATAACTAGCTTCCCCTGCAACTGGGACCCTCCCTCAATTACTTACTTGGGTGTACAATTAACGGCCTCCTCAAGCAAAATCTATGCAAGCAACTTTCCCCCCCTCCTAAGCAAAGTGGAGGCGGAACTCACCCAGATTGGTGCACTAAACCTCTCCTGGCTAGGAAGGATAGCAGCGTTTCAAATGCAAGTACTCCCCAAACTACTGTACCACTTTAGAACGTTGCCCATCCCGATACCCCAAAAATTCTTTACACAATTAGAAAAATCACTTAGGAAATACATTTGGGGGCATAGAAAGCCCAGGGTGGCATTAGCGCAACTTTACAAGCCCAAACACCTGGGAGGAGTTGGATTACCCAACGCCCAACTGTATTATAGAGCGGCAGTACTGGACCAAATGCGCTACTGGTTCTCTTGCCAATCTGACAATCGGTGGTCAGCAATAGAACATGCGGTCACTCCTGGTCACGATCTCCCTGCACTGGTGATAGCCGCTAGTCTGCATCACAGCCCACTTACCCCGCCTTATCCAACTATACAAGCTGCCTTGATGGCATGGTCAGCCCTTACTAATGTTCACTTCACTGACGTTCCCACCCAGACCTTGCAAATACCGCTAGCAACATATGAGTACCTCATTCCTGACTTCACGGTTACGGCATGGAAAAAGATAGGGGCACGCTACTCTACGCCCCCGCTGACTGAACAGACTACTGTAGACAGATATAGGACGTTCCAAATACAGCACTATACCAAAATCAATGGGAGGAGACCTATAGAAATCCCGCAGATCCTATGGGACTTTCTGAGGAGCAAAACCCTAAACATACGCAAGGGGATATCCATCTTTTATAAATATGCCTCTCCCCTATACGTTCAAAATAAAAGCCCAAACATGTTAAAATGGGAAAGGGAACTGCAGCTAGAATTCCCACTGCATCAGTGGCATGCAGCAATCAAATATAATGGGAAGTCCTCAGCATGTGTGGAGCATTGGGATAATGCACAGAAATTGCTACATAGGTGGTACCTAACACCTGTCAGATTAAACAAAATGGATAATTCTATAACACCACTTTGCTGGAGAAACTGTCAGTTAATGGGGAGCCTACTCCATATCTTTTGGAGCTGTAGAATCATCCAAAGGTTCTGGAAAAGAATACAGTCGATTATCTTTCATGTCACATCCATAAAATACGCCCTTAACCCTGCATTTACTTTGCTGAGTCTGGGAATAGAACACTTTCCACCATTAATGAGAAAGGTGGTTGTACACATATTGTTTGCGGCCCGTATTTCCATAGCAAAAGAATGGCGCACCCACCTAGCTCCAAGCATTACAGAAGTGATCTCTAGGGTGAACTCACAATACACTATGGAAAAAATGTTAGCTTACACAGAAAGAAGATCCCACGCCTTCTATAAACACTGGGACATATGGAAAACATCTAAATATGCCCTCTCCCACATGTAACTCTGATATATGTAAAATGTAGCTATTATGCCATCTAGTGGTAAATATCGGTATCTAGGTATGTTGTTATACGTTCGATTCAGATTATTGACGATCAATGTTAAAATGTTTCCTTCGTTCCTTTTTTCTTTCTTTCTTTCTTTTTTACCCAGTTCTTGTTTGAGTTTAAATGCATCTAGGTACGCTTATAAGTTTGTTGCGCACCATGGACCCTCGTTAAGGTCCTGGATAGGATACATATTGTTGAAACTGCATCTAGCCTGCTCACAGTAGCACCCGAAGGGGTGACAGGCCTAACCTCCTCCGGAGGTCAACCTATAGAGAATATATGTAACCCACGTTGTGCAATGTCTATATACCCCTGTAAGCTGTACTATTTTATTTTATAATATTTTATTTTATAACGCTTTATACAACTTGAAATCACCTTTTTGTACCAGCTCTGTATAATATGTTATTAATTTAATAAAAAACTTATGGTTAAAAAAAAAAGTTTTTCTGCACTTGTGCCACCACACATGTGGTGTACCTCATCACCTGCCCGTGCGGAAAACAGTACGTCGGTCGTACCATACGGGCCTTTTCCGTACGGGTAGGTGAACATGTTGCTAAAATTTCCAGTGGAAGCACCAAACATACCGTCCCACGACACTACAGGGAATGTCATTTACGCAATCCCATAGGTACTCAATTTTTGATAATTGACAAATATGTACCACCTTGGAGGGGAGGAGCTAAATTGAGAGGGGTCTCTCAACTCGAGGTTTATTGGATATATGAATTGCGTACGTATGTCCCACATGGCCTCAATGTCGAGTGGGACACAAACGCCTTTATTAATAAATCCTGAAGTTTTTGATATGTTATGTGCCCTTGCTTAATTACGGCTCCAAGAAATATTTTATTAATCAAACATGTATAAACTTGACATTTTTCTATCTAGTTAATTTTATATTTTTATCATACAGTGTTCCAATATATTTTGATTAATTTCATGATGACACTATTTTAATTTGATAGTGTGTACTATCTATACATATGCCACGTATACACACTATGAGGCCCAGTATAATTTTTATACGTTCACACTGGCAGGTTTATTCTCTTTTTCCTGCATGTGTTATTTTATTATTATAATATATACCAAACCCCCCCGATATCGATATCACAAATTTGTGACTTTGATCGCATCTATGGCCTCAAAACGCTGTATCTTGTTTAACTGCGAGTGCGGCATGCAGTTTCTATTACGTTTTGTGAAGACAGCCTTCGGCCATAGTGCTCTGGATTGCATCACGTGATCTTCTTACGTCCGCACGCATGACGTCGTGCTCCGGCCTCCCTTTCCGGTGTGAGGCTTGAAGCGCATAACGCCATGCTGCATATGGGTAGATGCGCTTTGTCATCGGCTTGACGCACACGCCTATGACACGCAGCGGAACGTCTGCACGATCGACGTTGCGTTCCAATCTGGTTCTGTGAAGCGAGTCTTGGAGCGCACGCCGTCGATACCCCTTTCCATCCGGTAATCATTTACTAATTGATTGAAGCTGGAGCCGTGATTGTGGTAAGGGGGCATAGGTATATATTTGAAGTTGTCACAGCAGTAAGTCAGCACCCCAGATGATGATCGATTGATCGAAACGCGTCGGGTTTCTTGCTGACTCCACTGCTAGACTTTACAATACTTTGATTTGTCTGCTGAAATGTGAGTGTAACTTTTTATGTTTTGAAACATCTTAGTAAAGATTTTAAACGGTATTACACTATGTACGCATTTATTTTTCCTCTCCTCGCTGCTGCACACTGAGCTCTTTGGACCCTATGTAAAGAGCCTACGGTCCCCGCATATTGGCCCTGGTACCATATACTCTTTTTGGTTTTCATTCATCACATGAAGAGTTGACCTGCTTTGAGATTTCATTCCCTCCCTGCCACTGGAAGGTTTACTGCCTGGATGTCATCATATACATGCCCCAGTGACTCATTAAGTTTATCGCTTAGTTGAGTCCACATTTTCCGGTAAGCCTCCTAATTTTACCCTTGGTGGTGGATCTGCTATCAACACTACTCTTATCGTTGTCACGTTCATTTGGACACTCAGATTGAGATATCTTCTAATTATTTCACATTTTTATGAACTGCTTTGAGCTTCAATGCCACACTTTATCATGATTTATGTGTTTTTAGATTTTTCACTTTCTATGCTCATATGATGCTTTATTGTATGATATGCTTAATTTTCACATAATTTTAGCGCTACACTTTTCTTTTGTTACAACCGCAAAGATCTTGTCGTGCGTCCTGCCGACAAAGGCGGCGACATAGTTATTATGGATAAAAAACAATTATAATATTGAAATGAATCGTATTCTAAACGATTCAGATACATATTTGTTGTTACCTAACAATCCCACTATTATATATAAAAAATAATTGGTGGATATAGTGGCAAAAGGTTTTAGTTCATGTATTTTGAATAAAAAGGAAAAGACATATCTAGTGCCCACAGCCCCCAGGATTCCGACGATATACCACCTACCTAAAATCCATAAGGATCTATTACATCCACCTGGCAGGCCCATTGTAAGTGGAATCGATTCGATAACATCACGTATAGGTCGATATATCGACTTCTACTTGCAACCTTTGGTTGAAGCAACATCTCCCTATCTTAAGGATACAACTGCAACTATTAAACTCCTGGAAGGGGTCGAGATAAAGGGTGACTATCTTCTCGCTACAGCGAATGTAGCATCCTTGTATACCTGTATCCCTCACCACCTCGGAATTGGAAGTGCAGAAAAGGTTCATTATTGAGTTGCTGGAATTCGCAAAAACCCACAACTACTTCTAGTTTGACCAGAAGTATTATCTCCAAAGACGTGGCGTGGCTATGGGGGCCAAGTTTGCCCCCAGCCTCGCCAACCTCTTTATGGCCAAATGGGAGGAGGACGTTGTCTATCATTGTGGCAAACCTAGCCACTTCTGAAAAGCTAGACGTTGCATGTCAAAAGGTTGTCTGTATTATAGGCTATGTATTCTGCTGGGTCTTATGTGGGCATAGTAATTCGTATGCTGGCAGCTGTAAGCCACTAGCATTCAAGTACTTTGTTTTATGTTGCCCAATCGGTGTTCAGCAGTTTTAAACCGAACTCCCACAACACATAACCCCAGACCCCAGCTATCAACCGACTTTTCCCGTGTGCAGCAATGCCTGATGGGAGAATTATCCAAAATGTTAAGTTCCCCATCTGGTCCTCCCTGTATTACCCCTGTTAAATCTATTTGGAAACCCCTTGCATGGGGAATTATATAAATATGGAAGCCTGTGAATAAAAAGTCAGTTGACTCTCAGAGCTGTGTGTTGTCCGGTTACTGAGGGAGATTTGGGCCTTACTTTTCAATGCTGACTGTGGATTTACCCTGGTTACCAGCGGAGATCGTGGAGTTTAATATTGTACTCCGCTACAATCATTGTCAACATCTGTCCCTTCTCCTTTGGGCTAGGTACATTGACGACGTCCTCCTCCTATGGGATGGTTCGCGACAGAGTCTGGATGAGTATTTTTCCTTCTTGAACACCAACGAACGTGGCATTGCATTTATGTTTGATTCCAGTCCTGTGAAGATCACATTCCTTGACTTGGAGATTGGACTTGAATCCAGACATTTTAAATTCCAGACACATTTTAAGGCCACTGATAGAAATAGTTTTATCCCCACCGACAGTTGCCATCATAAAAGTTGGCTTAACTCTGTCCCACGTAGCCAGTTCCTGCGGTTGCGTAGGAACTGCACCAACGATGATGCCTATTTCTCACAAGCTTCCATGCTCAAAAATAGATTTGTT
The DNA here is from genome assembly GCA_029574335.1 of Rana kukunoris. Classification (NCBI taxonomy): domain Eukaryota; kingdom Metazoa; phylum Chordata; class Amphibia; order Anura; family Ranidae; genus Rana; species Rana kukunoris. The sequence goes on from CM056050.1 coordinate 298,535,206, forward strand.
GAAAAGGGCTATGACATCACGGCAGTGGATGCAGAATTACACAAAGTGGCATTAATAGAACGTAATTCATTATTGATGGATAAAGCCCCACGAGAACAGGATGACTCTTTTAAGTTCTCTATGATCACCGCATATTCTAACCAACACAGGGATATTAAGACCATTATCGATAGACATTGGGATGTACTTAAGAGTGATAAAGTTCTAGGACCCATCCTACCAGAAAGGGCTAAAATCATCTTTAGAGGAGCCCCTACGTTCAGGAATAGTATTGCTCCCAATATCGTCGATCCTCAATGTCACCCTGAGTTTTTTCAAGATATGAAGGGGTATTACCCGTGCAAGAAATGCAGTGTTTGCTTGGTAAATACTAATGGACGATCCAAATCCCTGGAGTTCAGGTCCACTAATACAGGCCGCAGTTATCCCATCAAATCTTTCTGCACTTGTGCCACTACTCATGTGGTATACTTTATCACCTGCCCGTGCGGAAAACAGTATGTTGGTCGCACCATACGGGCCTTTTCCGTACGGGTAGGTGAACATGTTGCCAAAATTGTGGGTGGCAGCACCAAACACACGGTCCCACGACATTATAGGGAATGCCACCAACGTAACCCTAAGGGTACCCAATTCATGATAATCGACAAATATGTACCACCTTGGAGGGGAGGAGCCAAAACTAGAGGGGTCTCCCGGCTAGAGGTCTATTGGATATATGAATTGCGCACGTATGTCCCATATGGCCTCAATGTCGAATGGGACATAAATGCCTTCATTAATAAGTCTTGATGTCCTATTATGCTATGTGCCCCTGTTCCATCACGGCTCCATGGTTTTAATTTTTATTTTTACTATTTTTATCCTTTTTATTTTTATTTTTTTTTTATTAAAGTTTTTAGGCTTTTAAGTTTAAGTTTATGACACGCAGTTTCCACAGACTGTAGTTGCCATACATACACTTACCACGGATTCAAATCCCATGACCGTGTATAGTAATATATTTTAACCCATAGGTTTACTCTCTTTTTCCTGTTTTACTCAAGTGATCGGCACTATCTGTCACCTTAATAAGTGACTCCGATTTGTTGCCTGACACTGACATCTATTTATATTCAATCCCCCCGATTTTTGTTTTTCATATAGCCATCTCTGTGCACGTAATCCCAGCCTCGGCTGGCTTCGCTGGCACATTGTGGGTTTGATAGCGAAGATGTCAGCCTTGTGCGTCAACACGCCTGATTGGCTCACATGATCCCCATGTGATCATACATCTGACGATGCGCTCCAGTCTCTTTCGTCTCTATGAGGCTTGGAGCGCATTTAGTCATTAACATTCGTCACGAGGGCGGACGCGCTGTGATGACAGCTTAGCGCCTGCCCACGTTAGACGGTTAGACGTTACTATCCCTGTACGTCCTGACGTCACTATGTCTGTACGTCCAGCGCTGCTCTCCAATTGGCCCTTCAGAGTGAGTCTTGGAACACACGCCGTTTACACGCTACCTCCATACCCGGAAGTCATTTGTAATCAATGATTTTTTTGAAGCTGGAGCCGTGATCAGGGTAGGGGGGCATGGCTATATATTGTGTTCTATTATAGCAGTCGGTCAGCACCCCAGATGATGATCGTTTGATCGAAACGCGTCGGGTCTTCTGCTGACTTTACTGCTAGACGTTTTTACATGCTTTTGATATGTCTGCTGAAATGTGAGTGCAACCAACTGTATTTTGTGTATTACAGTAAAAGTATCATACGTTATTACACTATGTTTGCATCCATTTCTTTCCTCCCCTAACTGTTGCATCTGAGCATTTTGGATCCTCTGTAAAGAACCTACAAGTCTCATGTATTGTTCCTGGTATTACTACACCTTTTGGTCTCTCATCTATCGTATGAAGAGTTGATTTATATTCAAAACCCATCCCTGTTTCCCAATGGAAGGTTGATGTCTGGATACCATCATATTAAGCCTGAGTGACTCATTAAGTGTATACTTAGCTGAGTCCACACTTTCTGGTAAGCCTCCCATTTTCTTTGGTGGTGGATCTGCTATCAACATCTTCTTCACCTATTGTCACGTTTTTTGGACACTTTGAATCAAATCATTTTGAGACTTATCTCTTATTCATATCTATTTGATATGATCTTTTTGAACATTTGGTGATTAGTTTAAGTGTTGCTTCACATATTATACATATTATTTCATTCCAAGTCTATATGATGCTTTGCAGTGTTATATGGTTATTTCTTACATAATTTCAGCGCTACACTTTTTGTTTTTCTATTTGTTTCCTGTTGATTCAATTCTGTGGTGTTGGCAGCTAATTTATGTTTAGTTAGGTAGCGCGGTGTTATATGCACTTTTGTATATATATTTTCAGTATGGCTGCATAGGTTGAAGGGCTTGGGGGCCAGCCTGTCAATGCTTACACCATACGCCGAACACTGCATAAAAATGGTCTGCATGGCTGTCATGCCAGAAGGAAGACTGAAGACAAGCAGACTAAAGACATGGATTACTGGAACCATGTCCTGTGGTCTGATGAGACCAAGAAAAATTGATTTGGTTCAGATGTATCAAACGTGTGTGGCGGCAAGCAGGTGAGGAGTACAAAGACAAGTGTGTCATGCCTACAGTCAAGCATGGTAGTAGGAGTGTCGTGGTCTGGGGCTCAGTAGTGTATTTAGGTTTTGTGCTGCCCTAGGCCTGACTAAACTCATGCACCCCCCTAATTTAAATATGACCCACCCCTTCATGTCAAGGCCACACCCCTTTCTGATTAAGACCCACCCTAACATTTTCGAGTGGGAACACTAGTTCTTAGGGCCTGGGGGAGCAATGGATTCCCTTAACCACTTTAGCCCCGGGCCTGTTTTTCAGATTCGGTGTTTACGAGACTAAAACATTTTTTTTTGCTATAAAATTACTTAAAACCCCCAAACATTATATATTTTTTTTTCTAACACTCTAGAGAATAAAATGGCAGTCATTGCAATACTTTTTGTTACACCGTATTTGCGCAGCGGTCTTACAAGCGCACTTTTTTTGGAAAAAATTCACTTTTTTAAATAAAAAAATAAGACAACAATAAATTTGGCCCAATTTTTTTACATATTGTGAAAGATAATGTTACGCCGAGTAAAATGACACCCAACATGTCACGCTTAAAAATTGCGCCCGCTCGTGGCATGGCGTCAAACTTTTACCCTTAAAAATCTCGATAGGCGATGTTTAAAAAATTCTACAGGTTGCATTTTTTGAGATACAGAGGAGGTCTAGGGCTAGAATTATTGCTCTCGCTCTAACGATCGCGGCGATACCTCACTTGTGTGGTTTGAACACCGTTTTCATATGCGGGCGCTACTCGCGTATGCGTTCGCTTCTGCGCGCGAGCTCGTCGGGACGGGGCGATTTAAAAAAATTTTTTTTTTGTTTTTCGTATTTATTTGTATTAATTTTACCAATTTTTAACACTAAAATAAAAAAAAAAAAAAATTATTATCACTTTTATTCCTATTACAAGAAATGTAAACATCCCTTGTAATAGAAAAAAGCATGACAGGTCCTCTTAAATATGAGATCTGGGGTCAAAAAGACCTCAGATCTCATATTTAGGCTAAAATGCAAAAAAAAAAAAAAAAAAATTTTAAATGTCATTTTTCAAATGACATTTAAAAAAAAATGTCTCTTTAAGACGCTGTTTGGAACTGACGTTTGACGTCACTTCCGCCCAGCAGAGCTACGGGGATGGACGAGGGAAATTTTTTCCCTCACTCGCATCCCCGCTGACCAGACGAGCGCACCCGATCGCCTCCGCCGCTACCGACGGCTCCGGTAAGCGGCGGAGAGCGCGGTAGCGCAGCGGGAGGGGGGGGGGACGCTCGTCCGCTACCGATAACGGCGATCTCGCGGCGATTCCGCCGCGGAGACCGCCATTATCGTTTACCCGACCGCCCACAGAAGAGATGGATATCTCGGTTGTGGCAGCAGCTGCTCCCGTTACCGAGATATCCATCCTCAAAGTGCCGACGTATACCTGCGGTGGGCGGTCGGGAAGTGGTTAATTTGCATAGATTTCCTCTCACTTCCTGTTTGGCTATGGGGCAGGAAGTTAAGGGAAATCTCTGCAATGGGACAGTATGGTAAAAAATAAACCGACAGGGGCTATAGCCCTCCCTTACTCTATCCAAATTTTTTTTTTTTTAAAAGAGTTGCCTATAGTTCTACTTTAAGCACAAATTTCAGATAATATGATGGAGAGGACTAAGAAGATATAACCATGCCAATGGTGCAGAAGAAAACATTTAGCACAGTCAGGGCCGTCTTTAACATAGGGCAAACAGGGGCAGCTGCATAGGGCCCTGTCACTGTTGGGGGCACAAAGCAGAGCCGCCTGTTAAGCCCCTGTGCTGCCCACAAATCTGCACTGAAAATCATCAGCGGCACGCAGTACTGCTTCCCTTCCCAGTTTTTTAAAATGTACAGCACCCCTGGCTTCCCTTTAGACGTGCACTTCTCCCTTCCTGCCACTGGGTGCTGCTTGTATATAAAAGTGAATTAGAATGTGATTTTATGGCATCCCCAGTTTGCTCTTCCCGAGGCTGATTTCTATTTCATGTCCTGCACTCCAAGGTATGTCACTGTTTGCTATATTGTAAATAGAAGTTTTCTGTAGAGTGTGTCCAAAGTCTTTATAATATTTGATTCACTGCAGGCCTGGTCAGTGTTTTAAAAAGTTCCTGTATTTTACACATGGCATGGCATGGGGTCACAGCACCGTCTGTCCATTCTGCTTTAGCACCATGGGACCCCATGCCATGCCATGTGTAAAATACAGGAACTCTTTAAATCACAGACCAGACCTGCAGTCCAGGCTGAGTAAGGCCTCAGAGCACATGGCATTACTGTCTGTATTTAACTGCTTGATGGGCTTATTTTGGGCCTGGCTGGTTCACATGTATGTGTTTTGGCTGCATTTCCTGCAAAGAAAAGTGCATGCCTCATGTAATAGGCTGCGCACACGGCACACCTATGCCCATCAAGCAATGGAATACAGCACTGTCTGTCCATTCTGCTGTCTGCTGTGACTTATCTGCAGTTCCTGCACTGTTAAACTTGCTGCATTTTTAGACGTTTAGGTCACGCTTTTAAAAACACAGTGTGTTTGTGTGTGCAAGAACTGCAGGTAAGTAGCATGGTGCAAAAGCAGAATGGACTTCAAGGCAACTGTATTTTTAAAATGCTGAATGTGCCTTTTTTCTGCAGGAAACAAAGGCATGGCAGCCTATTCAAATCAATGGGCTGCTGTGCCTGCACAAATGAGGGGTGCCAAAACACATACATGTGAACCAGCCAGGCCCAAAATAGGCTGGAGGGGGGCCCAAAAAAATGTTTGCCCAGGGCCCAAGCCATATTAAAGATGGCCCTGAGCACAGTGAAGAAGGTTTGCGGTCCAGGATGATAGGATAGTGAAAATTAAAAGCAGCCCCCCACACAGTTGCGGAATGCCGGCTGCCTACATACCGGAAGCAGTGCGGCCGCTTTAGGGGGCACTAGACTAATTTGCCTCTCAGCCAAGTCCTCCCCATAAGACTGGCGCTACACTGACAGCACAGTGTAGTGCAAGCCGGCAGGGACTCTTTCTGTGCTGCCCCCCTGCAAGGTGCTGCCCATGAGTGCTGCCGACACTGGGGAGCTACAGTTTATTGAGGGAACCATAAATGTCAACATGTACTGTGATATACTGAAGCAGAGCATGCTCCCCTCCCGATTGAGACTGGGCCACAGGGCAGTATTTCAACATGATAACAACCCCAAACATAAATCCAAGACAACCACTGCCTTGCTAAAGAAGCTGAGGGTAAAGGTGATGGACTGGCCAAGCATGTCTCCAGACCTAAACCCTATTGAACATCATCATGGAGGAGTGGAAGATGACTCCAATGGCAACCTATGAAGCTCTGATGAACTTCATGCCCAAGAGTGTTAAGGCAGTGCTGGGAAATAATGGTGGCCACACAACATATTGACACTTTGGGCCCAATTTGGACATTTTTACTTAGGGGTGTACTCACTTTTCTTGCCAGTGCTTTAGACATTAATGGCTGCGTGTGGAGTTATTTTGAGGTGACACGCTGTACACTCACTGCTTTACATTGTAGCAAAGTGTAATTTCTTCAGATCTTCACAGGAAAAGATATACCGTACTTTTCGCTCCATAAGACGCAACTGACCATAAGACGCAACTGACCATAAGACGCACCTAGGTTTAAGAGAAGGAAAACAAGAAAACATTTTTTACTTTTTTACTATATGTGACGAGACCCTTGCTCGCTCGGTTCTGCTCTCCCGACACTCCTATGCTTCTATTGGATCAGATTGCCGATTGCAACGTCTGATGGTCCAGTCATCCAAGGTTCCGGGATCCGAACTACAGCTATGTGCCGTTCGGACCCATTTAGAACACACGCCAGGCAGGCTGTATGTATGTTCAAACATGACTCTATTTAATGGCAGCATTCTGCTGGTTATATACAGTTTACAAGCTTATCATCAATCAAAGAACAATGAAATCTCCACCCCCTTTTCACACACTGGGGCTTCCATACAGATTTTAGGTAGACACTATGGTGCCGACCCTGACAAGACACATTTCTTTAGATAATGACATCAGTGAAATTAATTACTAATTGTAACAGAATACGTTATCTAGACAGCTTGGCTCCGCATATAGAAGAGGTAATTACTACAGCATTATATAAGGTACAACAAAGCAATCAGAATAATTAACATGAGCCAATTATCTAATCATTTAGCCTGATGAGGTGACTAGGCCACTATACAATACACAATCTCTTAAGGGTAAACACAGGTCTTCTTCACACACACAATAGATCAATTAACCTTTAGAATAGAGAGCTGGCTGGTGGTGGTTTCATTAGCATACCTAATGAGAGGTTTAGGAACCTGACTCTCAGTTCCAATCCACAACACAATAGACAATGACATGTCTTTCACAAGCCGGCTCACCCAGCACTCCAAGGTCTATGACCATATACATTTCCATTTGGTTGCTAGAGGTTATTACACATTACTGCTCGCTGATTGGTTGCTAGAGGTTACTACACATTGCTACTCACCATTCAGTTTCTAGAGGTTACTGCACACTAATTGCCTGCAACTCAGTGTCCCCTTCTGCAAGCTGCTCAGTCCGATTAATCTCCATCCCCCACTGCTGACAGAAGAAGGGTGAGGAAATGCAATGCAAACACAGCCCGCTCTGTGCATCTTTAATCTCCTGCTTGGCTCGTGCTGCTGCTGCAGGGGGGGACACAGACAGCCCACCCTTTCCAAACCGAGAGCCTGCTCTGCCCCGAGAAGGAGGGGGGAACACAGAGAGCCCAGTCTGCCTGGAGAAGGAGGGGGAATACAGAAAGCCCGCTCTGCCCGAAGGAGGGGGGAATACAGAGAGCCCGCTGTGCCCGAAGGAGGGGGGAATACAGAGAGCCCGCTGTGCCCAAAGGAGGGGGGGAATACAGAGAGCCCGCTCTGCCTGAAGGAGGGGGAAATACAAAGAGCCCGCTCTGCCTAAAGGAGGGGGGGATACAAAGAGCCCTCTCTGCCCGGAGAAGGAGGGGGAACACGCTCCCTGTCAGACTCAAAGACGCTCCGGTCCTGACAGAGAGAAGCACGCAACCCACAGCTGAGGAGCCAAGCAGCCAGCCCGGTATTCGCAGCGGTGTGGGTCATCAACTGGGGCATATCTAAAGTTGAAGTCTGTTTGAGATGAAACATATCAGAGTTGCATTTATATTGCTCCCTGCATTGCTTTTAATGTTGATATCACATTTCAGTACACATCTGTGATTTGATGTATGTACTTTTTATAATACAGGCAGTTCCCGACTTAAAAAAACACTATAAGGACTCTAGGTTTGTTTGTAAGTCGGAAATCTGCTTGTAAGTGTAACTTCCGCCTGTGCAGGGATGTAGGATGTTCCGTCTTCTGCCTGTGCAGGGATGTGGGATGTTCCGGGCGCTTCTGGTTCTCTTCTGGCCATGCATTACATGAAGTACTGCAGTGTGGAATGTGGCAAGATAGCTGCTCGGAGATATCCAGGAATTCACTGGACATTAATTCACTGTATACATTATGATTTTTGTCTATAGAATCTTCAATGCCCTGTATATTATGTTGTTTCTTTGAAGGTTTTTAGCGCTACACTGTGTTTTCACATATTTCCTTGACTTTGTTTGAGTGTTAGCAGCTTTACATTTGATTACTGCATTTAACCAATTTCCCATATCTTTCCCCAGTATATGTATGTGTTGTAAGGTTGTAAGCTTCTTGAGGGTAGGGACTGATGTGAATGTACAATGAATATGTAAAACACTGCATAATTTGACAGCACTGTATAAGTACCTGGAATGGTAATAATAATCGTAACAGCAATGTTCTGAACTGTTACATTCGAAACAGCTGTGACTGGCCCACAGCTATCACGTGGTACAGGGTTTGGCCCATGTACCATGTGATAGCTGTGGGCCAATTACAGCATCATTATGTGAATCCCAGCTGTTCTGAATGAAATTCATGTTTTTAATAGTTAGCGGAAAGATGTTTCCTGGCTACACATAGGACAAAATATTACATGTACTTAGTTCAATGGGGGGCAGAACAGTGCAAAGACATTGTAATGATAGATCTTTTTAGGACCAAAAGAACATTTCTATTTTAGAATTATACTAGTTTGCCCTCCAGCAATCAATTAAAAATAAATATTGTGTAAATTCAAGATTTTTTTAAGAGACAAATACCTTTTCCTTATTTTCTTTGCTTACCTTTACATAGGCCATTCCCCCCTCCCTCCTTCAGTCTATCATAAATGCTGCTGCCAGACTCATCCACCTTACTAGCTGCTCAGTGTCTGCTACCCCACTCTGCCAATCCTTCCACTGGCTTCCGCTCACCCAACAAATTAAATTAAAATTATTAACGCTTACAAAGCGATCCACAACTCTGCCCCAGCTACATCATTAACCCAATGGCAAAATACTGACCTAATCATTCCTGCTCTCTAGATCCCCTGTCTCCTCCTCCCATGCTCATCTCCAGGACTTTTACAGAGCCTCTCCCATCCTCTGGAACTCCATACCCCTACTGTATTTGTCCAGCTATCTCCTACATTATGTCTACTTTTAGGCAATCTGTGAAAATGTATCTCTTCAGGAAAGCCTATCCTTCCTTTAGCTAATGACTGAATCTTTGATTTCTCCCATTAATTCATGCCTCACAATTATTACCTTTTGTTTCACCAGCCCTTCCCTATTACATTGTAAGCTCCCAGGTGCAGGGCCCTCCTAACCCTCTTATTTTGACTTGCATTGTGGCTGAATTGTCTACCTTTATATTGTAAAGTGCTGCACAAACTGTTACTATATAAACCTTGTATGATAATAATAATATTACATTACCTGAGTGGTTACTGGATTTTGAAGAGTCTTTCCATTTTTTGTTATGGTCTTTCTCCGAGTTCCTCCAAAGCATTCACTCTGTGTTATTGGTGGGGCCTTCTGCGCTTCAACAAACACATTTCTAGAATCTGAAGCAATGTCAGGGGGCACATAGTGCAGTTGCGGTGGGGCAACAGCAGAGCATCCAGCGTAAGATTTACTTGAAAATTGTGGTACTGTACCATCTACCTCATCTGTACTTGTGTGAGGAAAACACTTTGTCGTTTCCCTTGTCTGGACATTTTCAGGCTGTTGAAATGTTTCTCTTTCATCATGAAGAGCCATTATAGACATTGGAATAAACTCCTGAATGTACAAAAGATTGTTAAAAGTAGATCTTTGATGAGCCAGGATGGAAGTCAATCCATCCTCAATTCTTTGTGATGCCATCTGCCATGTGTCACCTGGTTCTGAGCTCTCATAATCAGTGTCTTCCTCTAAATCAGAATTTAAACTTGTCTCATATGCATAGTGTTGTGATGATGATGATGATAATGATGATGATGAAGAGCTTATAAAATTTTGCTTTTCAAAATCTTCAGTAGTACTGAGCCCTTTATTCTCTGGTAATGTGTAATTGTGTTCTGTATCTGCTTCTTCTGCTATTTTATACATGGTTTCTGTTTCCAACTCTGTTGAAAAACATATTTTCAGTTAAATCATTCAAAAATATACTGGTTTTATGAGCTAATTCTGTAAATCAAAATAAATAAGCATACAAACAGAACTAAACTGATTAACTTTTTCAACAGACTTAGTATAATGTACTAAATAACATTGTTTGCAGTTAATTATGCAATTAAAATGGTTGTAAACCTATTACAACCACTTTAACCTACAGGCACGCCTAGATTAAGGCTTACTTGTAGGTGCACTAAATATCTCCCAAACCTAAAAGGTTTAGGAGATATTTGCAGAAATAGTGGCACCGTAGACATTGGGCGTAGGCGCACTGAGCGTGTCGCTTCTAACGGCGTGTGGCGGCTTATACGCGGGAGTGACTTTATCTCTGCTCCGGCCAGTCACAGCACAGGAGCAGCAATACCTGGAAGTAACTCCAGGTATCATGACTGCGATGGTGGAGGTGACCGAGGCCCGCTGCGGGGGCTTTAATCTCAGGTAAGTAATTCATAATGCCTTTGTCTTGCAGGGTGTTTTTTTTTTTTTATGTTCACTTCCTCTTTAAGCAAACAATAAAATAAAAACATTAAAATGGTCTTACTAATAGGCTGGACATAGATGAGACAATACTACAGGAGTGCAAGGACTGTAGAAAAGTCCCCTAGCTGATATATACCAGCTTGGATGCAAAACTGATACTATCATAGATAATGTCATATAATGATAAAAACAGGGCATACATGCAGTCATGGTAAAACTGCTTGTATTTTACAGCCAAGCAATGGATGACCTGATTTGTCAGGAAAAGTATACCAAAATAATAAGGGGTGCACACTGATTAATCCTTAATGTTACATTGTGCTCCCACTGCATAATTATTCTCTAAGTAGTATTATATGCGTGTCTATGGTTTCCCCCAGCCTGCATTTATGTGAACATTTTCATTACTTGTATTACCTGTGTACCTATGAATACCAAAACATGAGGGGTGTATGTGCATTAACCGTTTATGACCCGGACTATTATGCAGGTAAAGGAACTGGCCCCTTTTTGCGATTCAGCACTGCGTTGCTTTAACTGACAATTGCGAAGTTGTGCTACGTGGCTTTCAAATAAAATTGGCGTCCCCTTTTCCCACACATAGAGCTTTCTTTTGGTGGTATTTGATCACCTCTGCGTTTTTTTTTTTTTTTTAAAACAAATAGAGCAACAATTTTGAAAAAAATTAGTGCTGTGGAAATTAACTATTAATTCCTCGATTAATCATACATTTTTTTTGATCAATCAAAATTCTTTTGAATGGTACTAACCTCTCCGTTGGCTTCCGGGCCTTCAGGGAGTTCAGTCGGAGATCCGGTGACGTCACGACACCAGCAAGGTTTGCCATGTCCATCTGAAGGGCTCCTTTGCTGTGCCTTCATATCTGCATGCCGGCGGGACCTTACTATCTGCCACACGCAAGGGTTGTTACACTTCCCTCTATCACTTCTCTCTATCAACCTGGGATTCTAAAGCCCTTCACTGGGAGTTGTGATAGTTCCCTTCACAGGACATCTACATGCTGACGGACTGATGTTAACCCCTTCTCATCTAGATTCAGCAATGGTATCGTTGTACACATTTTTATACCAGTATCATACTTAGCTACATGTTTTTATTAGGGTTGTCCCGATACTGATACTAGTATTGGTATCGGGACTGATACCAAGCATTTGCCCGAGTACTTGTACTCGGGCAAATGCTCCAGATGCTTCACCCGATACTTGTACTGTCAGCGGTGATCAGTGCATGGGGAAGTTACAAGCACCGATCACCGCTGTATAGATTTAAAAGTAATTTCTCCTCTTCTCTCTTTACCACCACCACCCCCCCTCCCACAGCTTTCAACTGCTTTAAAATCAGCGGTGTTTGGTGCTTGTAACTCCCCCACACACGATCACCGGTGACTGTCCCGTGTCCTCCTCCAGCCCCCCTCCGTTTTGCTGCAGTCTGTCTCCCTCCCTCCATGTCCCCCACCGTGTTTCTCTCACCCTCCGTGTCCCCCCCCCCCGTGTTTCTCTCTCCCTGCGCGTATCCCTCCGTGCCCCCCGCCGTGTTTCTATCTCCCTCTGTGTATCCCTCCGTGTCCCCCCCGTTTTTCTATCGCCCTCAGTGTATTCCTCTGTGTATCCCGTCGTGTATCTCTCCCCTTCCGTGCTCTTCCTCCAACCCCTGGAAATGTCAGGATGGAGAGCGGGGTAGGAGATGATAAATCCGGCTCCTGACTGCTCCGAATGGACAGAGTCAGTGATTACTGACTGTCTATTCACATAACTGAAACATAGTAAACTGTGATTACAATGTTTCAGTTTATGAAGAGAAGACTTTGTCTTCTCTCCATTCATTTTCAGCGCAGGTGATGCTGCTGAGAAAGGGACTGGGGAATATGTGTCCCTAGTCCCTTTCTCTGTCTTAAAGGCGAGCAGTCAGATGTCTGTTAAGACCCCTGATATCTCACCAAGGCTGAAAAAAAGAATAATAATAATAAAAAAAAAGAATAAAAAAATATTGTAGAAAATAAAAGAAAAAACACACTGACACACTCCCCTTAAAAAAAAAGAAAGCATTATAAAAAATAAAAAAAAATTGTTAAAGATAAAAAAAAAAAAAACTACTGACACATGTGCCGCTGTCACATGAGATTAAAAAAAAGTATCAGTATTCGGTATCGGCGAGTACTTGAAAAAAAAGTATCGGTACTTGTAGTGGTATTGGGACAACCCTAGTTTTTATGACTGCTTATGCTACCGTTTGGTATTACCCGCACCATTTGTACAGTTTATGTAGCTACATCGATTTCATCTCCAGTGCAATATTTATTTTGTTACCTACTTGAAGACTATAAAAGTTTTAATGCTATTCCCATTGAGCGCTGCCTTTGTGTGTTTTTTGTATCCTGCTCTCCATTTTCCCAGTGGTTGGTAGCTGCAATAGGAATCGGCTCATTTGGGACCATTGTCATTTTCACCACGAAAAGTGCTATAAAAATCCACTGATTACTGTGAAAATGACAATAAATTGGGTTAACCACTAGGGGGCACTAAAAGGGTTAAGTGTGTCCTAGTTTGTGATTCTTACTGTAAAGGGGCGTGGCTGGACGTGTGATGTCAATGATCGTCGTTCCCTATGACAGGGAACAGATGATCAGTGACAAGCCACAGAGAAGAACGGGTTTGATTACACTAACCTCTCCCCGTACTTCAGCTTCTGTGACCTGACCACAGGACACCAGCAGCGATCGGGTCCCGCGGTGCGGTCACAGAGCTTCGGACCGGATCGCGAGCGTGCCGGCACACTCGCGACCCATTGCTGGGTTCTTAAAGGAGATGTACATGTACGCCCTTGTGCCCAGCCATGCCATTCTGTCGACGTATATCGTCGTGCGGCGGTCCTTAAGTGGTTAATTTACCTTTTTTCTGTTGTTCATTGGATAGAACTGAGGAAATGGTGTGTTCCAGAATACAGGTTTTACTATGGGTTATCTCACTGGTGCTACTGATAGTGATGCAATAGCTGTGTGTTTTTGGGCAGATTTTGCTACTACTACTGTTCTGTCCCTAGATATAGGTCCAGTTGTTTGTGTGTTTATCAGTTGACATTGCATTCTTTTTATCTGTCTTGTAATTCATGTACTTTACATTGTGTGGTAACAGCACCATCTACTGACCAGTTCATGTATTTTATTCAGCCTGTTTTCTCTGTGCATTATGGGAGTCCCAGTGTATTCTGGGTAGTTCCTGGTATTTGATAGTCTTGTCCTGTACAGCAAGCATTCACCATCTTGTGTCTCAGGAGCCAAAAACTTTCTCACTGGGTTCCTGCCTCATCATCTGCTATTTAGCCTGTTTTCAAGCATAGTCGGTAAGAGCACTATCTTGTGACATTTACCATAACTTATATGTGTTACTTGTTTTTCATAGCTCGTCACTATCATTTGTATTACCCCATGTACTGCTTGTATAGCAGATAATTCTGTGTTTTAGGCCATGTACCATGGATTCATGTTCTAAATCAGAGGTCTCAAACTGACAGCCCTCCAGCTGTTGCAGAACTACAAGTCCCATGAGGCATTGCAAGGCTTTCAGTTACAAGCATGACTCACACAGGCAGAGGCATGATGGGACTTGTAGTTTTGCAACAGCTGGAGGGCCACCAGTTTGAGACCCCTGTTCTAAATGCTACTGTTTTTATTCTGTAGTTTCACCTTTCCTGTCAATCTACTATCAATAAAAGAGAAGATTAAAGCAGTACAGTTTTCTCTTCTTCAAGACAGGAGGTTTAGCTACATGTCAGATTACACGCCGTGCTAACATGTATGAGGATAGTATAACTACAGTGGCAGAGTGGAAAACGAGCAGTGTGGGCTAGGGAGCGGATCTCATTGGTGGTGCTTTGGTTAGAGGGTAGTAAACGGTGTGTGATGGGGCAGATTACACTGATGCTATTGTTATTAGGGACTAGCCTGTGGGTTTTGGGAGGCAATTGTACTTTCGCCTAACTACCCCTTTTGCATTTTATTAATTCTGAAGTGATTTCACTTTAATGTTCCAGCAGTCTTCTCCCCTGAATTTCCCTTCTCTCGTGTTCAGAAAAAAAAATTGTGACTTTTGAAAATGATGGTGCTATGTCTCTTTCTCCTCATCCTCCCTTTCTTTGTTCTTTGTGGCTTGGACCCACAAGCTTGGCCCTGTTGGTCTTGGACACATGATGCATTGTTTATTTTACATTTTGGATAATGCTATCCTCTGCCATGTGCCTGTTTGAATTTTTTTTTCTTTTGTAATGTTGTGTATCGAATAGCTATTTCGCTTTTAAGTCATACATTTACTAAGGTGTGTTACCTAAACCAGCATTAGGTCGATTTAGCAGGCTACTTGAGATTGGGACATTCTATTGCTGGTCTTCTGGATTTGCCTCTGGATTCCTAGGTGCTGGATCAATCTCAGGTCTACGGACTAACTTTTCTGACGCCTCCAGTTCTTTATATGATAGCTCATGGTGTGTCCACCACTGCTTTTTCTTTTGTATTCTTTTTTCTGTTGATGTGTTTTTTTTTCAATAGAACTCTTTGTACAAGAAAATGATGGTGCTATGGATTAGCTAAAATAATAAGGGGCATGACTAGAAACCAGAGAACCAATATTCTATTTACTGCTCTTTGCTCTATTACTGATGTCTCTACTGGGCACATCTATGCAAAGTGGCGTTGGCAATGTAAATGGAGGAAAAATATGTACAGGAGAGAGTAGTATAAACATCTGAATATTTATTACACTTTGAATGCAATAGTCTATGCTTGTTCTACCATATCATCATAACAATAATTCCATACCAAAACAGTACTGTGCTGCCAATCATATAAATTAGTACTGAGGGGGGGCGTGTCCGGAAGTGCTCCGGGGAAGACGTGTCCTTACAGAGCTCCATCAGGCCTGGCACAATCTATTGCCATCCCCTGCCAGTCCTGCTCCGGTGGGCTACCAAAACGCCTGCACCTGCATCTGGGCATCCCTCCCACGGATGCCAGCCTATTCCGAGGTTCCCGGACGGATCGCTCCTTCCCTCAGCCGGCTCCACGTTGCCGAGGCCCGCCGCCATCTTGGGGCCTACGAGTCCTCCGGCGTCTGTCACACTAGAGGGCTGTTATCTGCGGGACGGGCGGCTGTCTCTTTCTATCCACCACCCGATACACCTCCGGAGGGAGCGGTCGAGGTGTACAACGATCGGGACCCGCGGAAGAACCGCTGACGTCCGGCGACACTTCTAGGACAGACCGCGGCTCCGGCCTAGTCTTGGAGAGCGGCGCCCAGCTTGCAACACCCGGGTCCTCTGGCTCTATTTTCATCCTCCCACCCTGCTGCCTAATCCTCTCCTAACGCGTGGCTGGGACTCCTTGAGCCTGTTACCGCTCTCCACTGCACAGGCAGCAGCATCTCCTGGTCTCCTGACTCCAAACAGTGAGTAACTGCCATCTTGCCTTGTCCAGTCAGCCCCCCACAGACTCTGCTCCTCTCTCCTTCTCTGCCTTGCACCCCCCCTAAAACATTAGAGCTCCCTGGCTGTCCTGCATCCTCCCCCCATCCTTCAGCATAGAAGCAGGCAGTGTGATTTGACTTCTTACATGGGGCAATGAGACTTTAACATGACCCCCTGAACCCCCAGCTCCACGGGACACTTTATTGTTGGAAACCAGCTCAATCCCCGGCTCATGGGGAAAGACAAGCAGCGGGCACGTAAGGGATCCAGTGGGGACCGTAGGGGAGGTGACCTGGAAGACTACTTTGCCCGATCCCGAGCCGCATCGCAACGCCGCTCTGAAACCACTATGGCGCAGGCACCTCCGTCTCCGGCCCGGTCTGAGTCGTCCCTACACTCTCAGTTGAGCACGCACGATCGTCTCCCCCTCCCTGGGGATACTGACTTTGTGCTCACCAGAAGCCGCTCTAATGCCTCTCTGACCTCGGGAGAGGGTTGGGACCTGGAGGCACAGATACGCTCCCTACATAGCTATATCAGATCTCTGCCCACCAAGGCTGACTTTGAACACTGTGTTCACAGGATTGAAAAAGCCTATAAAAAAGAAATCTCTGACTTCAAGAAAGATGTGAGCGTTCGTTTTGAAGACCTGGACGCCACCACAGACGGTCTTAGCAGAACGGTACAGGCACATGACCAAATTCTGAACACCCATACTGTCATGCTACAGCAGCTGGCTTACCAACAGGACGATATCGAGAACCGTAACCGTCGTAACAATGTTCGCATTCGCGGAATTCCCGAAACAGTAGACGCCAAGGCCCTACCAGCAGCCGTGTCCGCCATTTTCAACCAACTACTACGCCGCCCTAAGGACGATCCAATTGAGCTGGACCGGGTCCACAGAACCTCCAGCCCGCGGAACCAGGACCCTTCCTTCGTCCGCGACACCCTGTGCCGGGTCCACTTCTATAAGGTTAAAGAAGCCATCATGAGAGCTGCCAGTTCACAGGACACTATACTGTTTAATGATGCCCCCGTAATGCTTCTTCCGGACCTGTCGCGTCAAACGTTGGCGATGAGGAAAGCGTTGAAGCCGCTTACCCAACTGTTGATATCCAAGCAGATGAAGTACCAATGGAGATTCCCGTTCCATCTGCGTGTATACCATGAGGGCAAGACAGCCATCTTCCGCACGCTCGGAGACCTGCCTACTTTCCTCAGCACTCTGGGTCTTCCACAAGTCTCTCTTCCGGACTGGCCATTCGCACCGACCACCCCAGGTTTGCCCTTCGCCTCCCCCTGGCAGACGCAGGGCCGCAAGCGCAACCCCCAACCTCTGCCTCGCCGGGACTCTGAAGATTGAATACGTTCATGTCGGTCTAATCACTCCGCTTGCCTCGCCTTTCCGGGGGTTCCCCCCCGGAAATAGCTCTGGGTCGGATCCCCACCATTTTTCATTTTTCTTTTTGTTTTACTTTTGGGGACTCGGCCGGATGCTCTCCCTAGACACTACTTTGCTTACTGGGTTTACCCCTCCTGAGTCCTGGACTGCTTTAATGTTGATGTTTATTGTTCTGATCTTGGCTCTCTTTCCAGGTGGTTCGGATTCCATGTTCCAGACGGGGAGACATCCACAGATTGTTCCTAAGTATCCTCTCTTATGTGACCTCAAATGACATGTTTATACTTTGTTGCCTTGCTGCCAATATGCTTTTTATTATTGTACTTCACTGTTGCCTGTATCTACTAGATCGTTTGGTTTCCTGTCTCATATGCCTAACCAACTCGTGTTTTTTTTTTCTCTCTTTGTACCACTGTTTACCATACCACGTGTTGGTCTTATTCCATGTTTGTTTTACCGTGGAGCTGGGGCCGGGGGGTCCGCCCTACCTGGAGTGGTCCCACCGCGCCCCCCCCCCCCCCCTCTGAGGGGTTTTTCTTTTTTACGGTGTCACTATGGATGCCGTATGGCTTATGGCTAATAGCCTAGCTATAATTTTTTTTTTCTTTTTCTGTGCAGTCTTTTGGAGCCACCTAGTGGCCTTTTTTGTTATTGCTCATTTATTTTCCACATTGTTCACCTTGCTATTGTGGTCTCCCTCCCTGCCGCCTTTCCCTAGTTGTTTCTTATTGCCTCTACATGATGACGAGGGTGGCACGGACGGGGTCCATATTTAATCCATGTCTTTTTATTTCCTTTTTGCCTTTATGTTTTTTGTTAGCACCCGTTCTTACCCTTCTCTCTGTCTATTCCCTCCTCTCCCCTCCTTTGTTCTTCTCCCTCTCTTCCTTCTTTCTCTTCCTCTGGGTCTTATCCGACGCTATTTGTATCTCCGAGAGTTGCTGATGTTTGGTATTGCTTATGCCCGTATTCCTGCCCTTTATCCACACCGCCCACCCCTACGAATCTCATGGCTTCTGTTTGCCCGATAGCGTTAGCGTCTTTCAACTGCAGGGGGTTTAACACGCCTGAGAAGCGGAGCCAGGTCCTTTTCCATTTTCACAAAAAACGTTCTGACATTTTGCTGCTCCAGGAAACACATTTCCGTACAGATTCCGTGCCGGCTCTTCGTAACAGGTACTATACACAATGGTTTCATAGTTCTAATCCCCAAGCTAAGTCTAAAGGTGTATCCATAGCCTTCCATAAATCTTTTAAGCCTGAGGTTCTAGACACACTGGTTGATACTAATGGGCGCTTCATTTTTCTCAAACTGAAACTAAACAACTTTCTTTTCACAGTGGCCAATATATACACTCCAAATGTGGGTCAGGCTCGGTTCCTCTCATCGGTCCTCACCAGACTGTCCTCTTTCGGGGGTCCCTGTTACATCATTGGTGGAGATCTCAATGTCGTCATGTCCCCGTCTGCAGATACATCCTCGGGTAAGTCCTCCATTCCACACTCTACACTGACACGCATCAAAGCTCTCCTACACTCCTCCCACCTGGTGGATGTCTGGCGTGTCCAGCATCCCACAGACAGGGATTACAGTCATTACTCCGCAGCACACAACTCATATAGCAGATTAGACCACTTCCTAATATCCCAGTCTCTGTTAGATACCCCTATACACACATCCCTGGGTCAATTGCTCTGGTCCGACCATGCCCCGGTTTACTTGACTCTTGCACGCCCCCCCACATCACGTAGAGGCGCACACTGGAGACTTAATGACAATTTACTGCGGGATCCCGTATGTGTGGCTGAAGTTTCTGCCGCTATCCGTCACTTTGTTTCGGATCACTCCTCGGACGCTACCCCCCCTCCCACCCAATGGGAAGCCTTGAAATGTGTACTTAGAGGCGTACTCATCCAACATGGTTCCCGCCTCAAGAAAATGCGATCGAGTGATATCCGCCGTCTCCTCTCCACCATAGCGGAGCTTGAACCTTTGCACAAACGTAATCTAGACCCTGCTATTTTTGTCCGTTTATCAAACGCTCGTAGGGATCTCCTTCAGCTTCTCGACTCCCACTCCCTGATTGCCAGGGACAGGGCGCGTAACTTCCATTACTCACTTGCCAATAAATGCGGTAAGCACTTAGCTCGGGTTTTGCACCCTAGAACGCCATGTTGCTCCGTTCCCTTTATCTCACACCCCGATCAAACTAGATCGTACAATCCGGTCGGTATATCCTCGGCCTTTCGGGAGTACTATTCGCGACTCTATAACTTGCAGTCCTCTGAACCGACTAGGTGTCATCCGCCCTCGGACGACGACATGCAAAGTTATATTGTTGAGACAGCATTACCCTCACTTAATGCGTCGGATGTTGCTGAACTAGATAAACCCCTCGATGCGTTCGAGTTCCTCAGCGCCATCAAAAGTCTACAGGTGGGCAAGTGCCCTGGCCCAGATGGATACACCCCGCGTTTTTACAAGACCTTTGCCCCACTCTTATCCCCGTTGATGGCTAAGGCCTTTAATGCCTCCCTCTTACCGCCTAAGACTCTGTTATCTGCTAACATCTCTGTGCTACCCAAGCCAGGCAAAGACCCCTCCCAATGCAGCAGTTATAGGCCCATATCTCTGCTCAACGTGGATCTAAAGCTGTTTGCAAAAGTTTTGGCCAATCGCTTGTCTCCTCTACTCCCAGGCGTGATCCACAACGACCAGGTGGGATTTGTCCCAGGCCGAGAGGCGAGGGACAATACTACCAAAACGATTCATTTGATCTCTTACATCCAACGTAAGGGGCTGAAAGCTTGTCTCCTCTCTTTCGACGCCGAAAAGGCATTCGATCGGGTCAACTGGAGATTTCTCCGATTCTCGTTGGAACAATTAGGCTTGGGAACGCCCTTTATTTCCAAAGTGATGTCCCTTTACTCACAGCCCTCAGCCTCGGTCTTGGTGGACGGTTCTGCTTCCGCGCCCTTTGACATCTCTAATGGTACTCGGCAGGGTTGCCCCCTGTCCCCACTCTTATTTGTCATTGTAATAGAACACTTAGCTTGCGCCATTAGACAAAACGTCTCCATACGCGGTATCCAAACATCCTCCTCCCATTACAAGCTATCCCTCTATGCTGACGACCTTTTGGTATACGTACAGGACCCCCATATCTCTCTGCCGTCGCTCTTTGCGGAATTCCGTCGCTTTGGCTCATTTAGCAACTTCAAACTCAACCTGTCCAAGACTGAGGCCCTCAACGTCTCCCTCCCCGCTGCTACGATGACTTTGCTCAAAGCCAATTTCTCTTTTAAATGGCAGACGAAGGGAATCTCGTACCTTGGCATCGTTATTCCTTCCAATCTGTCCAATCTCTTCTCTTCAAACTATGTTCCTCTGCTCTCACGCTTACGGAAGGACTTGGAGGAATGGGGGGGGCGCTCTCTACCATGGTTTGGACGGATCAACACCTTGAAGATGGACACCCTACCCAAACTCCTATATCTCCTTCAAACGGTCCCCGTCATAATCCCTAAATCCTTCTTTAACTCCCTGCGCTCTCTGGCCATCAGATTCCTGTGGAGACGTGGGCTATCTAGGGTGAAATACAATGTGCTCACCCGCCCAAAGCTGCGGGGCGGGGCTGGCATTCCTGACTTCGAGACCTATCACAAGGCCGTGCACGCTGCGCGGGTCTTGGAGTGGTTCCCGCGACCTTTTCTAAAGGCCTCCGTTGCCGTGGAACAGGATCTGTCTCACGTAGACCTCCGAGCACTTCTATGGGGTTATGGGACTGAACTGGCACACATGCCTTCTCCCTCTCCACTTACACTGGCCTCTCTCAGACTATGGTACAAAAGGGGGTTATGTTCACTTCTATCCTCCGATCCCTCTCCACTATCCTCCCTATTCGATAACCCCTCCTTTCCCCAAGGCCTTGGCGTATTATCATTAGGCCCCTTCAAGAGGATTGAATGGCCCCAGGCACGCTCCTTTGTGCATCCTACGCTGGGGTCGCCAGTGACTCCGGCAGGTTCTCATGACTGGCTCACTACACTACACTTGTCCACACTCACAAGGCACCTACATTCCTCCTCTCAGGTACATCGTCCTCTCACAGAGTTTGAGCGACTGTGTTCCCTCTCAGAGACACCCAGACACTTACTGTCGGCAATATACGGCCTCTTACAAACACTCACGCACACCGAACTACCCTCTTACACCGGGAAGTGGTCTGCAGACTTGGGCGAAGACATTCAGCAGGCGGACTGGCAGACCTCTTTTTACTTTACTCACAAATCCTCGATCTCCTGCTACGCACAAGAAAAGAACTACAAGATTCTGTCAAGATGGTACAGGGTCCCCTCCGTGTTGCACAATATATTCCCATCCACCCCGGCATCCTGTTGGCGATGCTCCGCTGCTGAGGGGACCTATCTACATGTCTGGTGGGATTGTGAGAGGATTCGCCCCTTCTGGACTCAGGTATTTGACTGTTACAACAAACTCTACTGTGAATCACTGACTCCTTCTCCTAAAATTGCGCTTCTCTCTATACTTCCAGGTTCAGTTAAATCGCAGAAACGGGGTCTCCTCCGTTTCTTCATGTCCTCGGCTAGGCAGCTCATACCTTCC
The DNA here is from genome assembly GCA_029574335.1 of Rana kukunoris. NCBI lineage: Eukaryota > Metazoa > Chordata > Amphibia > Anura > Ranidae > Rana > Rana kukunoris. The sequence goes on from CM056050.1 coordinate 298,557,392, forward strand.
TATTGGAAGTCGTCCGCAACTCCCCCATTGTCACGTTGGGTCTCTATTATGAACGACACCATGAGAATGGAGGAGATGCTAGCCCTTGATAACGACACCTTTGATAATTATACATTACTGTGGCTTGTCTGGCTCCACTTCTCTTCCTCTGACACCCTGGCGAAAATGTTGTCCACCCAACCATGATCATTCCTGATCGCTTCCATATGTATCACCAACTAGAGTCAAGCCAGGTTCCCTTTCACCCGCCTACTTCACGCAGGCTTTCCCAGTCCCGATATCAGCAACTCTCTCTCTACTCTATGATACCCCTCTGGCTTTCTTTTCCCTATTCTTCTCTCTCCCACCATTCTCTTTCTTTCCTTCTTCTCTCTCTCTCCCCGCCCACTCACTCCCCTGATTCTTGACCTCCCATTTTTATGTTACTTTTTATCCCTGGTCCCTGTCCCTTTTTGTCCCATTTATTATTATTTTTTTTTACTATTATTTTTATTTTTTTTTCTCTTTTTTTGATTTTATTGTTTCCTTCCTGGAAGCTCTATTTGCACTGTCGTCACCTATTAAGAGGCCATTTTGGCCGCACACAAGTTTTTGTACCGGGTTCTTGTCATAACTGTTCCCGTTCAGTTCTACGTTGATAGGAGTCCAGCTGTGGGCGATAGCCATTTGGCTGACTCCTTACTGCTAAGTATCTATGACTGTTTCCTGTTTGTGACATCTCATGCTGTTCATGTTTATTATGTTAAAAATCCAATAAACATATTTTCAACTCTAAATTAGTACTGAACTTGATTCCATTTGCAAAAAAAATTGCAAAATACAATGTGCAAAAATACAATAGGATGATACTCCACCTAATTGCTTCTAGTATTGATCAAAAATATAGAACGGTGCTGTGCTAATGACACATACAGTTATATAAATTCAGTTGCATTTAATGGGACCCTTACTGATGAAGTCACGCCCATTTGGTGTAACGAGTATATGGGGGAGGAATCACAGTGGTGATGTCGTCCCGCGAGTATCGTGTTGTTCATTGCATCATTAGCCCGCACTGCTGAAGTGCTTTTTTTGCAAATATACCATATGTTGTTCCTATCTGGACAAATAAACCTTTGGCAAACAGAGAGCACTAGATCTGGTGTTTTTTTTTTTTATCTTATGTCATAACAGAGCCACCTGAGGGCAGTCTGAGACTGCTTAAGCCAGCAGAGAGAGGGTGAAACAGGGATATTAGAAGCTCCACGCCAGGCTGATTAATCAGTTAGTCCCAGAGGGAATCTGCTTTATCCGACCTGTTGGTAAAACAGGGGTCAGATTTTAAGGTGAGCAGCTACCGTGTTTCCCCGAAAATAAGACCTACCCCAAAAATAAGATCTACCCGGATTTTCAGGAAGGGCTGCAATATAAGACCTACCCTGAAAATAAGCCCTAGTTTAAAGTGCCGGGGAAATACTAAAGTCCACTCTATTACTGTATTGTATAGTGTAGTTGTGCCAAATACCTTTTGGTATAGCGCTGACCTCCCTCTGCTCACAGCTGTACTTGCGCTGCTCTCCTCCCATCAGGGGATCTTGGACCCCCTCCTTCTGCATTCCTTAGAGATGTGAAGAGGCTTTTGGTGGGCCACGGATCCACCGAGCAGCACTCAGCTGATGTCATGCTTTTCTGAAAGCTGTCGGGGGGAATTTCGGGCCCCCTCCCTCTGCATTCCTTAGAGCTGGGATAAGGGCTCAGACGGGCAACATAATCACCGAGCAGCGATCAGCTGATGTCGAGCTGCTCTGCTATACTGCAAGCTGTCAGCGAGGAGTCTCGGCCCCCCTCTGTCTGCAGTGCTTGAAGAGGGGAAGAGAGCTTCAAAGGGTTACAGATGCTCCCAGCACTAGAAAAAGGTATGTGGCACAATTGAATTGCAGACATACACATAATGCAATATGCAGTGCTGTAAATTTTAGGAATTTCCACAGGGGATTTCTGACAGGCAGGGGGAGAGAAGACAGCATATGGCATAAGACCTACCCCGATAATAAGCCCTAGTGTGTTTTTGGGTAACAAAATTAATATAAGACCCGGGCTTATTTTCAGGGAAACACGGTAGGATACTGAGGTGGAGGAGAGCACCAGCAAATTCAATTTGTTGTGCACTATTTGGTGAAGTCTTCAGATTGGAAGAAAAAAAAATATGTTTTTCATCACTTTCACATTTATCACTTTATATGCAATTGAATTTATATCATTTTATGTGTCATTAGCGCAACACCATTCTATATTTTTGATTGGTACTAGCAATTAGGTGGAGGTGTAATATTACATCCTATTGTTATTTTTCACTGAAATTGTATTTTGCAAATGTGCACATACATTATTTTTCTTTTTTTTAACAGGTTTAGTAATATTTTTGTCACCATTTTTAATTATTTTTTTTGGCGCCAATAGAAATAATAATTTCATACCATCCAGTCTGGATTACTGCTTGTAAGCTACTTCCGTTTTTACAAAGTTATCTTTTTCATGATAAATTTATTCAACATTTAAATGTTAAATGTTAACATACCAACGGGACATGGTTGCTGTGCATGCTGTATACTATTACCTCCTACTCTCTCTGTATTAACACTCCTTAAAATTTGTGTCGGTCTATCAGCTGCATCCTAAAAGAGATGGAAGTCACATTGTTAATCATATTTTTGCCAAGTGCAAGTTAAGAACCAAAAGACCATTCAAACTGAACTGCCAAATAATCATATAGAAACATATAATTGATTAGAAGATTGTCAAAACTTGAAAATACACAGAAATACATAAAAGAGCTACTAATAGCATTCGGGTATCTTTCTACAGTTTGTGATAAGATAGAAACTGCTTTGTGGGGAACCATACATTTTCCTTTTTATTTATCCTCCACACCTACTGGCCAGCAGCAGCAGTATTCCCTTAGGCCTGATTCACACCTATGCATTTTTAGTGTTTTTTTTTTAATATTTGAACTACAGTCTATTTAACATGGTTTCCTATGGATCACGTTCTGCAGTGCAAATCTGCAAAAAGCACATAAAAATACATAGGTGTGAATCAGGCCTTAGAGCTGCTTCCTTGTTGGTAGGCAGCAGGTCAGCTCTATCTTCCTAGCCTATTTTGTTACCATTAGTCATCAAAGATGTGCACCCTATTTGAATCCCACAAGTACAGGGCTCTTGGCTTGTCACAGTACTTTCTTTTTTTTTTACTTGAAATAGTTTTATTGAAAAAAGTATAAAAACATAACATAACAGTACAACCTAAAAATGCGTAATACAATACTTGTCCAATAACAGCTGAAAACTCACAATAGAAAAATATCATTCAATAGACAATAAGCTCTATGAGACAATCTAAAAGATTGAACAGGTAAATGACAGAAAACAAATATTAGTCATAGATCTTACATATGAGGAAGCTAATACATCCTTCAACTGTAACCCAAAGACCAAAACAACAAAAAAAGTAAGGGGAACAGAGAGAAACAAAGAAACAGAAGAAAGAAGTGGGAAAAAACAGAATCAAGAGCAAAAATAAATAAAGGGGGAGTGTGTCAAAGAGCAAAAACAATATGTTCATATTCAGACATAACATATATCTAAAAAATAATCAGAATCAAGAGCAAAAATAAATAAAGGGGGAGTGTGTCAAAGAGCAAAAACAATACGTTCATATTCAGACATAACATATATCTAAAAAATAAAAATTCAGGTCAATCTTGTAAACGCAACAGCCACCAAGGATTCCACTTAGCATCATAGATCGGGATAGTATCATGCAGCCTATGAAAGATCTGCTCTGATAGCACAATCTGATCCATCCTGGAAAGTACCTGGGCAAAAGGAACTGTGGGGGACTTCCAATTAAAGGCGATGACTCAGAGAACCGCGGTGCATAAAGTGTGAATTAAGTGCCTCAGAGGTTTAGGGGTGTCAGGGATTTTCTCAAATAACAGGCAATGACTATATGACAGATCAATGTAACTCCCCACAAATTTGTCTATGAGATCAAAGGCACTTTTCTAGACAGAGGAGATCTTCTCACAATCCCAAAAAATATGGAAAAAAGAACCAGGGGCAGAACACCCACGAAAACAGCAGTAGGAGGACTGAGGGAAAATCTGGCTCAAACACTGTGGTGTATAGTACCAGCGAGTAAAAAGTTTAATAGCCGTCTCCCTAAAAGAGAGAGAAACCGTACACTTACGGAGATTCTGCCAGTTCACCTCCCAGTCCTCCAGGTCATACTCTAGGCCCAACTCCGACTCCCACTGGACCATATGCTTGAGTTTACAACCCAAGTCCCTGAGTACCATAGTCCCATATAAAACAGAGATTATGCCCTTCTGTCTAGGACCAGACATACAAAGGGATTCAAATGATGAGTATGAGCCAGATGGGGACTGAGCGTAATGAGTTATAAAAAAGTGACAAATATGCAAAACAATTCACTCACAGGGGCCCCCTTGAGGGATTGAAGTTGCGAGAAAGAAATAAAATACCCTCCTATTGCAAATCTTCCAAAGTTGTCAAACCAAGATCTATCCACCAACGGAACGAGTCTGGGTCAACGAAGGCAGGCGAAAATCTGGGATCCCCCAAAAAAGAGGCTCCGGGGGGAGTCACAGAAACCAGTGCCAACGATGAGCCATGACGACTCCATAACTTCAGCCCCTGAGCCACTAAAAGGTTCTGCCTCGCTAACTCTGGAGGGCGAGGGACGGAAAACCACAACAGGCCAGGCAAGTAAAAAGGGGCAATGGAATCCTGCTCAAATTTTAGCCAGGGAACTCAAGGCTTTCTAATATTGCATTGAGCCTGTTGAGTAAACCTACTAGCCAAGTAATACAGCCAGATCTGTGGAACTCCCAAGCCCCCAGTTTATAGGGTCTATATAAAACTGTCCTGGAAAACCTAGCAAGCTTATCATTCCAAATAAAGAGATTAATGCAAGACTGGAGCTTAAGGAGATATGCTTTGGGGATAAAGAGGGGGAAGTGCCCAGAATAAATAGAGCAGTTTGGGGAGAATTTACATTTTTACCGCCATAATTTTGCCCAAAAGGGAGATGCTATAACAGGACCAAGATTTAAGTAATTTTTTTCAAGTTAGCTATCAGAGGGGGGAAATTAAAAGAGAACAGCTCACTATAATCTCCAGGGATTTTAACTCCTAGATAAGGGAGGGAGGACTGGGCCCAAGAAAAGGAAAATGTTTTTTTAAAAGATTTCAACTCGGCAGAGGGAAACCCAATCGGAAGGGCTAAGGATTTGGATGTCACAGTACTTTCTACACAGTGTGTGTGCTGTACACTGTGAGCCTTGATCGTGACCAGAGTTAATTTTCATCAAACACTGCCTGCCCCTGAATACACTTCATCTGCCTGTGGGATAGGTGCAGCTTTGTGCGGCGGGCAGTGAGCATATAGACTCCAAGTTTAGAAATATATTATACAAAAGTTCAGCAATAACAAAAAGGGCCCAGTAGTAAGATACACCTGTCCGAATCCACTTACAACTATAACAGCGGTGGAACAGCCATTTGAAGACTGGAAAATGGCAACAGCATCTTCCACCAGAAGCAGAATGCAGCCTGGCTGGTCCACACCCAGAGACTTCTGACCCGCCATCTCCTGCGTTATCAACCATATTACCTCCAGCGTTATAGGCATGCTAAGTTCTTTCCTATCTATCTCAGAAAGATGGGGATCACCAGGTTTCTGGAAAAAAGTATCCATTTCTTCCCCCATTTCCTCCTGCCGGGAGCTACACAGGTCCTCATAATAATCTCTAAGCCTGTCCACCATTTCTGGTATATGTGAAGACACCCTCCCCTCCCCTATAGTAATCATTGGAACTACAGATGGGAGGAATTTGTTTTAACGAGGAAGGCCAGCATTCTCCCTACACTTTCTCCTTCCCCAAAGGCTAGTCGCATCTGTAAAATGTGTCTGTTCTCTACTCTCCCGAGCATCATTGGACGGTAGTTCTGTTGTTCTTCTATCCATACCCTAAGTGTATCAGGTGTTGGGTTAGTCACATATTCTTCTGTTATTGTCACCCTCTCTCCAGCCATCCTTTCTCGTTCCTTGGTTATACCTCGGAGGAAAGCATTCAAGGTGGTATCCTATACTACCCCCTCCAAAGTCATATTTTGTTAAATTCAACAAATTCTATTAAAGCTGTTAGAACTTATGGGAGAACCAGATGAGGTACTATCAAAAATGGGCTTATTCTCCACTCCCCAGGGTGATTACGTTCCTCTAGTTCTATAGTGAGGCTGTCACTGGGAAATGATCCAAAAGGCACCTTGACATATAACTTATGTTCTTTACTACAGGTAACACCTCCTCATTGAAAAGAAAAAAATAAATAGTCGTGCTGTCAGGAAAGGTTCCATCCGCTGGTGCTATTTATGTTCTGTCTTGCAGTGCTGCGTCCCACCAGCAGGGGTCTCCTGGCAGTTCGGAGCTGTCAGGGGAACTTCCCCCTGTTGGTATATCACCTTTGGGACGCAGTACTGGCCTCCACCAGCGGATGGACCCTGGCAGTGTGGAGCACCTGGCCCTTGCTGCGTTCAGTTGTGACCTGAACATAATTAACACGCCTCTATTTATACCCGGCAAGTTCAAGCAGAACTCGTCCTGGTATCTGTCTATTAACCGGACCCTGAGCCTGATATCTGACCCTGAGCCTGCTGTCCCCGTTCTGGACTTCTGACCCGATCCGATCTGTCCTGACCTGATCCCTCTCCTGGACATTTCCTTCCTGCCCAATCCCTGTCTGAAGCTTCTTTGGTGATCTCCTGGTATTTGACCCCAGCTTGGCTTTTGGTTTATGATTACGGCATTTCCCCTGGACTTGTATATATGCTTTGTGTTATTCGTGCACTGGTTGTCGTCACCTGTTTGTTCACCTTTGTAAATAAAACACCTTTTTATTCCACTATATACAGTGTTGGTCTCCTCTGTGTAGGCACACAGTTCTGGTCCATTTAGAATCTCTGACAGTATACCAGGGCCAGTTGACCAGACGTGCCTGCATAGGGAACCATCCTGTTGTAGTGTGTTTTTGTTGAAACATGGATTTCAATGTAATTACTTACTTTTCTCTGCTAGCAGAGGAGGATGAGGAGTATTGTCGTCAGGTGTTGGAGGGATGGACAAGTGATAAGCTGATGGAAGCCATCCGATCAGCCCATCCCATGGTGGATCTGGGTTATATGTCTTACGATGATGTTCAGCCATTAATCAAGTTATGTGTTAAACCGGCACTGTCAGTTATTCCTGATGGTAGTGATGACTTCTCTCCCCCCTTCAGTCCTGACCAAGTTGAATCCCTGGTATGGTTGATGGAGGATGATCCAGCCTCCTTTGATGAACACTATTGCTCTTGTTCCCAGCAGAAGTTATCTGACTGCATTAGTTCAGTGCAGTCTCTGATTAAACAAGGTGTGTGTGAACCAGCCTTTGTTCAACCTGTGCTGCAGGCATGGTCAGATCTCCTGATTCCAGCCAAGCCACTGCATCCCAGCCCTGCCATTAACCACTTACCTTCCCAAGGATCTAGCCGTCCATTGCCAATGACAACCTCAGCTATAGCCCAGTTAATTCCGCTTCCTACCAAGTATTATTACCCAGTCTCTACTTGTTGTACCTACCCCACCTTTAATCCACCTGTTTCTTCCTTTTCACCAGTAACAACTCCACAAAAACCTCCTCCAGTCACCATCCCTGTGTCTCTGCTGTATTCCAATCCTTCCTCCTACTTAATTCCATCCTCTTCATACATCACTTCTGTTAGCAAACCTGCAGTGTCTAAATCTAAAAAGAAACGGAAGTACTTCCCAACCCACAACATCGTGCCAGTTACCCAGCCTGACGTTTCAGTGCCAGTTACCCAGCCTGGTGTTTCAGTGCCAGTTACCCAGCCTGACGTTTCAGTGCCAGTTACGCAGCCTGACGTTTCAGTGCCAGCTACCCAGCCGGACGTTTCAGTGCCAGTTACCCAGCCGGACGTTTCAGTGCCAGTTACCCAGCCAGACGTTTCAGTGCCAGCCGGAAGTTTCAGTGCCAGCCTGCCAGCCCGATGTTCCTGTGCCAGCCTGCCAGCCCAATGTTCCTGTGCCAGCCCAATGTTCCTGTGCCAGCCTGCCAGCCCGATGTTCCTGTGCCAGCCTGCCAGCCCGATGTTCCGGTGCCAGCCTGCTGTTCCCGTGCCAGTCTGCCAGCCTGCTGTTCCGGTGCCAGTCTGCCAGCCTGCTGTTCCTGTGCCAGTTTGCCAGCCTGCTGTTCCCGTGCCAGTTTGCCAGCCTGCTGTTCCCGTGCCAGTCTGCCAGCCTATTGTTCCTGTGCCAGTCTACTGTTCCTGTACCAGTCTGCCAGCCTGCTGTTCCTGTGCCAGTCTGCTGTTCATGTGCCAGTTGGCCAGCCTGCTGTTCCTGTGCCAGTCTGCTGTTCCTGTGCCAGTCACTTGTTCCTGTGCCAGTCTGCCAGCCTGCTGTTCCTGTGCCTGCCGCCCAGCTCGACGACCCGGAGCCTGCCGCCCAGCTCGACGACCCGGAGCCTGCCGCCCAGCTCGACGACCCGGCGCCTGCCGCCCAGCTCGACGACCCGGAGCCTGCCGCCCAGCTCGATGACCCGGAGCCCGCTGCCCAGCTCGACGACATGGATGAACCCACCTCTCGGTTCAAGCCTCCCATTGCCCAGTTGGTCACCCTGGACTTTTTCCCGGCAACGGATAGTTGAGGGGGGGTACTGTCAGGTAAGGTTCCATCCGCTGGTACTATTTATGTTCTGTCTTGCAGTGCTGCATCCCACCAGCAGGGGTCTCCTGGCAGTTCGGAGCTGTCAGGGGAACTTCCCCCTGCTGGTATATCACCTTTGGGACGCAGTACTGGCCTCCACCAGAGGATGGACCCTGGCAGTGTGGAGTACCTGGCCCTTGCTGCGCTCAGGTGTGACCTGAACATAATTAACACGCCTCTATTTATACCCGGCAAGTTCAAGCAGAACTCGCCCTGGTATCTGTCTAACCGGACCCTAAACCTGATATCTGACCCTGAGCCTGCTGTCCCCGTTCTGGACTTCTGACCCGACCCGATCCGTCCTGACCTGATCCCTCTCCTGGACATTTCCTTCCTGCCCAATCCCTGTCTGCAGCTTCTTTGGTGATCTCCTGGTATTTGACCCCGGCTTGGCTTTTGGTTTATGATTACGGCATTTCCCCTGGACTTGTATATATGCTTTGTGTTATTTGTGCACTGGTTGTCGTCACCTGTTTGTTCACCTTTGTAAATAAAACACCTTTTTATTCCACTATATACAGTTTTTGTCTCCTCTGTGTAGGCACACAGTCCTGGTCCATTCAGAATCCCTGACACGTGCTAAATCAGATGCCTTATATACCATGTGTGTATATTACCACTAAGGGTTATATCATGTGCATATATTGTGAATACAAACTATGAGGCAATAAACGTGACCGCCTTATATGAATAGGCAGTTAAAATAAGTGAGCACAAAAATAGTGACACAAGATAGTGGACCGTATACTGAATATACAGCCACAAAAAGTACTTGTTAGGTGCAAATATTATCAACTGCAAAATCGTGAACCGATCGAACAAACTTAGTTAACCATGTATAAACACCTTAAAATTAGTAAACACACAAAAAAACATGTGAATGAATGAATGAAAAAAGTCAATCAAATTAAATGGATAAACAGTCTATAAGTTGTGTGATATATTAAACACCCGTGAACGATCCAGATGACTCCAATCTTGTGATACAATATAGAACCCAATGTGAATCCACCACCGGTAACCAAGTTGTCTGCTTACCAGAACCTAAGGTCCGATGGACCTTAACCAGCATGTAATGGAACTCTACAGGTCTTTGGTGTCAACTGTATCAGTGGTCTGGTATTACATCAGATGGATTCCAGGCATCAAGTCTCTCATTAGCAGTTCAATCATGCAAGGAAGAAAGGACCATATTTCCTCGACAACAGGTGGGCACGTTCCCGACTCCTTCGTCTAGCAGCTATCACCACTGACTCCGTTCCCTTGGCAACAGCCACAACTATCCTGCCAACACCTCCTCATTCCCTAAAACAAAATCCTGGAGAGTGTGGAATGTGTCCTGGAAAAGCACGCGTATTGCCGGGACTCTGGGTTCCATATTCTCCAGATGTCCTTCAGCCCGATGTCGCCCAAAAACTGGGATAGTCGGTCATCCATTGTGTTGACCAATTGTGTCCCCCAGGGGAACCTATGCAGTTTCCAGTCCATGACCATGTTAAAGTCCCCCATAGCTATCACCGGGACACCCGGCTTATCCAGCACAAACTCCACCAGACTATGTAGAGGTGCGCATCTTCAGTGGTCTCACGATTTGATTTGATTACGATTATCATGGGAACAATTCGATTTGATTCCGCAATGCATCACAATTACTGCAGATAGTTTTCATCAACATATTTAAGCAGTCAGGAGAACTGAAGAAAGAGTTTGGGGATATGGAAGGAAAAATCCATGAATAAGGAAAGAAGGAGGAATCCATGATTAGGTAAGGAAGGATGGAGGAGTCTGGGGATAGGGACTAAAGGATGGAAGAGCCCGGGGATAGAAGAACTGAAGTATGGAGGGGTCAAGGGATAAGAATTGAAAAATTGTGAAATCCATGGATAGAGAATGAAAGAGTCTGGGGATAGGGAAGGATAAACCCATGAATAAGCGAGAAAGGATTGACAAATTTGATGAATATGAATGGAAGGCTGGGACAGTCCAGGAATATTATTCAATAGGAGGAGTCTGGGGGGTGAAGGAGTGATAGGAACTGAAGGATAGGAGGGGTCCAGAGATGAGAATGGATGGGACCTCAGATTGTTCAGGGTTGCATGGAATGGGGTTGGAGACTGAATGGAAGTGAGGCGGGTGAGGGTGGTGGGCATTGGTTTGAATAGGGAGGTGGAAGAGGAATGGGCCAGGAGCCATGTCTGTCTGATGTGGAGTTTTGGTGATCTGGGGTTAGTGATCAGGAGAATTTTGAGGCATTTTGGGCGAGAGATAGTGGCAATTGAGGGGGGAGAAATGAATTGTAGAGGACATTAGGCAGTTTGACAGCCAGCTGGGAAACGTGCTGTCATATCTGCACTAAAAAACAAAATAAAGTGGGCACTGTATGATTAGTTAGCAGCTAGCACACATTAAATATACAACCAACTACCCAGGGCCCTCTCCTTCTCCCCCCAACCAAACTAGGGGCCCTCTCCTCCGCCTCCAAACACCCAGGGACCCTCTCCTTCTCCAGATGGCCACCCAGGGGGACGCTCCTCCTCCAGATGGCCACCCAGGGGTCCTCTTTCTTAGCCACCCAGGGGTCCTCGCCATCTCCCCCTGCCACAAAGAGGTCCGCTCCTTCTCCCCCTGCCACCCAGGGGTCCGCTCCTTCTGCCCCTGCCACCCAGGGGTCCGCTCCTTCTGCCCCTGCCACCCAGGGGTCTGCTCCTTTCCCCCCTGCCACCCAGGGGTCCGCTCCTTCTCCCCCTGCCACCCAGGGGTCCGCTCCTTCTCCCCCTGCCACCCAGGGGTCCGCTTCTTCTCCCCCTGCCACCCAGGGGTCCGCTCCTTCTCCCCCTGCCACCCAGGGGTCTGCTCCTTCTCCCCCTGCCACCCAGGGGTCTGCTCCTTCTCCCCCTGCCATCCAGGGGTCTAATAAAAGAGAAAGAGCAGACTGCGCAAAGGTACAAGCAATTAGCAAAGCAGCTGAACACTGAAAGGTCAATAGAAATCCTTAAATGAAGTACATAGAAAAAAGCAGTGCAGCGCTAAAAAACAAACCAAAAAAAAAAGAAAAAAACTAAAATACAGTAATAATAATAATAATAATATATCAAGTCCAAAAAAATATATAAAATGATCAATCGGAGTAGTCAAGCTGACTCTTGTGCCTCACTGAGGTATTCAGATGTAGCAACTCATCAAACACAGCAAACAGGTGTCCTAAAATAGAAGTACAAGCCGCTCACCTGAACAAATGGACCTGTGTGTGAGCAGCAGGTCAAATGCGCTGTCCCTCAAAACAGGGGATTAAAGATTCAGCGGTGTCTCCTTGGACGCTCCCTTTCTCCAAAAGGCTCCAGGTGATAGATGGTCATCCGAAGCACTCTCTCGCGTGAAATGGTGTCATGGAAAGGTATAACAACGACACATAGTGCTCTCCGTATGATCACAACGACAGTAATATTTATTATAAAAGAAAAATACTCACAAACAAAGCACTATATCCTAGTGCATAGAAATGAGCATACAACAATAAAAGACCAGGTAGGTGGCTGTCCTGACATCAAATGAAAGCCCCCCGCACGCGTATCGTCCACAGGCACAGGACTTCTTCAGCGGATAAGGGGCTACTGTGTCAGGATTCATTATATAACAGCAAAACCTAATCAGGCCAATTAAGACAAACTCCGCCCCCCCAAGTGAGGGTACGCCCATCTCTAAATAGTAAAAGCAAAACCATCACACTAGCGATGGGAAGTATCAAAATAAATACAAATACCAACAGAACCGAGTAGTCTGCACATGTAATGACAGTAAGCATAAAGATAGGCTCTAATGTATAGAGGCAACCTTCCGGTGTTTAGAGATCACAACAATACATGCAATATCTAAAACAAGTGTATACAAAGGACTGATAGAACCCATGTTTACCTCATATCCAAGCCCAGTGATAACGATCCGTAAAGGCGTACAGGATGAAGTTTTTCCACGCCATGGACGGAGGCATCGTTCTCACAACACGTGACCATAGTTGGTCACATGACTTGCCATCACCATGGCGCTCAGCTAGATACAAATACACAGGAAGGAGCGTTTTTTCTGGGCGTCAGCCTGTGTAACTAAATCCGTCCACTATGGGCGGCAGCTTCTCAACGTTGACGTCAGGCAGGCCATCATTAGCATGACACTGCTAAGACCGCCCATCATGGGCAGCGGCAGTCTTCCTAGACCTAGATCTTACCAAGGTAGGCAATCAGGTATATCTGAAGACCCATTTTAAGGCAACGGACCGTAATTCCTACATCTCCACTGAGAGTTGTCACCACACTAAATGGTTATTTAATATACCAAGGGGGCAATTTGTGCGCCTCAGGAGCAATTGCACCCAAGAAAGTGATTTTGTCTCTCAATCACAGGCCTTATCCAAGCGGTTCCTTGAGAAAGGGTATGATAGTGATTTGCTGGATAGGGAAATGGAATTAGTCCGTAATCTCGATAGAAACACCTTGGTCTCTGATGTTCCCAAAAAGGATCGAAGTGATGTCTCAAATATCCGAATGGTCTTAGACTATAATATACAATACCGTAAGTTTGAAAAAATTGTACAAAAGCATTGGCCCATTTTGAAACACGACAGGTTACTGGGTCCGTTGCTGCCAGATTGCCCGCAATTTGTGTATAAAATAGTGCCTTCACTCAGGGACAAACTGGCCCCAGGAGTTATAGATCCACCTGTCAATACTGAAAATAAGATCTTCGACTTTCTTACTGGCTTCCATGCGTGTGGCAGATGTCGACCTTGCAGGAAGGCTAAAAAGAACATTAAGAAACGCAAAGAATTTTCAGCAACTGTTACAGGAAAAAACTATAAAATTAAGGATCTCATTACTTGTGATACCATAGGGGTAGTCTATGCATTACAATGTGAATGCGGACTCCAATATGTGGGAAGAACGTCCAGACCTCTACATGTGAGGATTGGTGAACATGTAACCAACATCAAAAAGGGCCTGGTTACCCATAATGTGTCTAAACATTTTAGATTGTTCCATGACCGCAACCCGGCTGGGTTGCAGTTCTGGGCAATTGAGAAGGTAGCGAACCACTGGCGAGGAAATTTCATTAGACATCTCAGCCAACGGGAATCCTTCTGGGTCTACGAATTAAAAGTGGGAGTACCATTAGGGTTAAATGTAGAATTTGACCTGAATTGTTTTATTTCAGATCGTTAATATCTATATATTTTGGTGGTTTTCTTGATTTTGAGTTTCTGTTGCATCATTTATATATATTTATGTTTGTTTATTGTTAACTAGATAGGTGGCTGTGCTGATGTCTTTTTTAATTTTATTTTAAGTTTATTTTCTAATTGTCCTTGTCACCCACCGCTGAGGGAAGCTCTTTTGACCCTACCCCATGAGTTAGGGTGTTATGGACGTAAAAATAGTTATTTTTATTTTTCACTTTGCTTTATGGACACCTATTGTACCATTGGTTTTGGTCTTGGCATGCTGTGTCCTCTAATTGCTTCAATCATAATATGACTCTGATGGTCATTTTAGCGATATAGGTGATGGTCCCTTTTTAATTAATTTTACTTATTTTTTTCTTTTGCTTTAAGGCCCCCCTTTGTAGTCTCTCCGTCCTACGATGACAGACAGTTATCTGTCTGTAGTGTTGCTAAATTTTTCCCATCCGCTGATGGCTATGATGCTGTCCGCTTCACACCTATGCTCTAAGTGTGATCAGTGTGTGAGGGGATTGACGGCTTGCTTGTTGAGACTATCGTGCTGCCGCTGCCCATGATGGGCGGTCTTAGCAGTGTCATGCTAATGATGGCCTGCCTGACATCAACGTTGAGAAGCTGCCGCCCATAGTGGACGGATTTAGTTACACAGGCTGACGCCCAGGATGAACGCTCCTTCCTGTGTATTTGTATCTAGCTGAGCGCCATGGTGATGGCAAGTCATGTGACCAACTATGGTCACGTGTTGTGAGAACGATGCCTCCGTCCATGGCGTGGAAAAACTTCATCCTGTACGCCTTTACGGATCGTTATCACTGGGCTTGGATATGAGGTAAACATGGGTTCTATCAGTCCTTTGTATACACTTGTTTTAGATATTGCATGTGTTGTTGTGATCTCTAAACACCGGAAGGTTGCCTCTATACATTAGAGCCTATCTTTATGCTTACTGTCATTACATGTGCAGACTACTCGGTTCTGTTGGTATTTGTATTTATTTTGATACTTCCCATCGCTAGTGTGATGGTTTTGCTTTTACTATTTAGAGATGGGCGTACCCTCACTTGGGGGGGCGGAGTTTGTCTTAATTGGCCTGATTAGGTTTTGCTGTTATATAATGAATCCTGACACAGTAGCCCCTTATCCGCTGAAGAAGTCCTGTGCCTGTGGACGATACGCGTGCGGGGGGCTTTCATTTGATGTCAGGACAGCGACCTACCTGGTCTTTTATTGTTGTATGCTCATTTCTATGCACTAGGATATAGTGCTTTGTTTGTGAGTATTTTTCTTTTATAATAAATATTACTGTCGTTGTGATCATACGGAGAGCACTATGTGTCGTTTGTTTACCTTTCCATGACACCATTTCACATGAGAGAGTGCTTCGGATGACCATCTATCACCTGGAGCCTTTTGGAGAAAGGGACCATCCAGGGGTCTGCTCCTTCTGCCCCTCCCACCCAGGGTTCCGCTACTTCTCACCCTGCCACCCAGGGGTCCGCTCCTTCTCCCCCTGCCCCCCAGGGGTCCTCTCCTTTTCCCCCTGCCCCCCAGGGGTCCTCTCTTCCTCCACCAACTATCCTGGGGCCCCTTTCCTCAGTAGACTGTGACATCACAAATATGTGACCAGGCTGCAGAGTGACCAATCAGGGGCGTGGTTACCTGCATGTTCCCGGGCCAGTGCAGTGTGCACTCATCATCCCCATGTCCCTGGATCAGAGCCAGTGGGAACCCGATCACCACCCATCACGACAGAGTAAGCTGACAGACTGGGCAGCTTACTACTGATGCGGGGACACGCCTACCACCCGACTCCTCCAAATCCTCAGTGTCCTAGCCGCAGCCCCTCATGTGTCTCTGCCGCTTCACCCAGCTCTCCTCTGGTCATCCTCCATGGTCATACCTGGCTGTGAAATCTGCGGCTGCCCTGAACACTTCCGGTGTCTTGGCTCTGCTCTCCTCCCTCGAGCTCCGTGCTCCACAAGCCTGACCGCCGCCGCTGCTCTCATCAGTCGCAGCGCCAGCATGGACAGGCTGAGCCGCCCTCCATGTTCCCACTAGTGTGTGCGCACACAATTGGGGTAAGGAGATATTAGTAAGATGTGTCTCCTGCAGGCATTGGGAGCGCGACCCCATATATTTTTGCCATCGATAAAACTGCAGTTTTTTCCCCTGGATCTCCTAAGTCCCGGAAATTCCAAGAACATAAAATTAACTTTTTTGTCTGTGTACATCTAGCCATTAATATTTACATTTCGATACATTTTGTATAATTTGTCCTTGATAAGCAATACCCATTTTCCTTAATGTGTTTTTTCTGTGATATTTTGTGACCAAGTGTTGCCTAATAATAATAAACAAAAATGATTTTTTTTTAATGCACTCCTTCCTAAAACTTTTGTGCCAAACATACCATCTGATTTTCCCACATATCTTTCTCACCACCTCTCTGGGTTTATATTCGAGCTTTCTAATGTGAGTTTCCCATGTAACCACCATTTTGAATATTGTCATCTTCCTTATCCTCAAGTTCGAACCCTCCCCCCAAGAAAGACTCCATAGACCAACAAAAATAGTATATAAAAAAAAAAAACACAAGGGGTAACGTGCTTTTTTCCTTTCATTCCAAACACAACACCCCCCTACTCCACCCCCATCTCCTCTCTTTTTTTTTTTGGTGCTGTGTTATAGCTTAAACTCAATCGTGCTATCACAAGGTTCCTGGGTAAAGCAGTGCAGTTCTTCTACACTCTTCCCTTATGGATTGCCAGCCACTCCGCTACCCCCTCAGGAGTATCAAAGAACACTGTCTCCTCTAAGGCAGTTACCTGCAATCTTTCAGGGTATAATAATGTGCAAGTTACTTTCAATTGCTGTAGTTTGTGTTTTATTTCCTCGAACTTGGCTCTCTGCTTTTGAAGGTCTGGCAACAAATCTGGGTATATAGATACCCTAGTACAGTTTTAGAGGATATTACTAATTTCTCTGGCTTTGTGCAACATAGTCACTGTGTCCTTACATAAAATCATTTTTACCAGAAGGGATCTCCAGGTTGAGGAAGTCTAGAGGGGACCCTATGTGCTCTCTCGGTAAAAAAAGGTGAAAAGGGGGGCGTGGCCTGGACGGCATGGTGTGAGGAGTGTTTTGTGGGAGCTCCGCTCGCTGAAAATCCTTTACTAACTATCCTGGGGCTTCTATTGTTTAATTTTGGCTGGATTACAGGGCTCATTGTTTCCCATGTCGCCATCGAAGAAAACATCTGAAGCGGCTGCTAAGTTGGCTAAATTCCGGCTCCACGACAAGGAGAGTGCAGAGGAAGATGGCGCCGGCTCCCCCGCTCCCGTTGATCCAGCGGCTGATCACACGGCGCGAGTCCTGGAAGCTATCTCGGACTGTAAGAGCTCCCTGACATGTAAGATCGAGGAGGTGAAGACGGATGTCTCACTCATTAGACAGGACATGCAGAAGCTCAGGGACCGGCTCACGGAGGCAGAGACCCGCGTTGGCCACGTGGAAGACGATATACCGCCATTACAGGTGGCGGTTGAACAACTCCAACATCAGCTCACCATGGTCCTGGCGAAGCAAGATGACATGGAGAACCGCCTTCGGAGGTGCAATCTTTGCTTCGTTGGCCTGCCGGAGGGTGAGGAGGGCACGAATCCGCCAAAATTCCTGGAAGACCTGCTGGTATCCACGTTTGGCCGCGCTGAATTCTCCCCCTCCTTCGTGGTGGAAAGGGCCCACAGGCTGGCTGCTAAACCTCCCCCTCCTGGTGGACCACCACGGACCTTCATAGCTAAACTGCTTAATTTCCGGGATCGAGATGCCGTGCTCCGCCTCACCAGAATACAGGGTAATATCTCCTTCAGGAACGTCGAGATCAGGGTGTTCCCGGACTTCTCTGCGGACGTACAGAAGAAGAGGGCCCTCTTCGCCGAAGCTAAACGCCGCCTGAGGATCCGCCATTACTCCTACGCTATGCTGTTCCCGGCCAGGCTTCGGGTCGTCGGTGAGGACCGAGCACACTTTTTCGATACCCCTGAGGCTGTCCTTACCTGGCTGGAGAACGCTGGACCGCCACCCCGACAGCCCGCATAGGCCCTACTGTGGATGTTATCCTGGATCGTGACCATGGAAATCCCCCTTCTTCGGATACCCGGGTGCCCTGGATTCACGTCCCCCTCAGGTACTGTGTCCTCTCTCCTTTGACTGGGGCCTCCTTCTTTCTGTGTCCCCTGCACCCCTCTCATCCTGAACTTCTTCCCGCCCCCCGCCTTCAACGCTGCTCCACTCTGGTCCCGGACCAGCTGTAGTCCCAGCACTCTTTCTCCCTGCTCCCATTCTCCTGCCCCTGTTGCTTGTTGCCCAGCTGCGGCCCCGTTCGATTAGCTTCACATGGCGAGCTGCCCCCCCTCATGCTGGCACCCGGAATATGGACTCACATTTTGACATCCTTGTTTTCCCCACACAGTCGATATCCTGGAGCTCTACAACCGGGGGCCTCACTCCTTCTGCCATTGCTGGTTAACCAGCGAATAATCGTCCCCTTAGTTGTGGGTGTCCCTGTGGACCCCGCTGTTTTTCTAATTTGGTACATTTGCCCCTTGGCTCAAGTATGGTTTCCCTGGTCTGGCCGGGTATGGTTAGCTACACTGCGCAGTTGTGTGGTGGGCGACTTGCCCGGACACCCCAGTGCTTTAAGTTGGTGTTCTCATCTGTTTTACGTTTGTTTTTCTGTTGTTCTTGTTTTCGTTGTTATTTCTGTATTCATTTGTATTGGGTCTAGCATTATGCAGAGTGTTGCATGTCAGTTTATGCAGGGGGTAGTGGGAATTGTCAGGGACGTTGTATTATGTATTGTTGCTGTGCCTCCGCTATGCCTCTATTATCCATCGTGGCCCCCTGGTCTGGCTGGGCTGGGCTCGTCGTGCGGTACCCGCGGCTTCCCCCCTCTTTTTCTGGGGTGACCGTGGGTGCCTGTGCGCGACCCTGGTACGGCCGAGACATTGCTGATGCTAGTTTGTCATGCCTGGGGTGAAATTTTTGACATGGAATGTACGGGGCCTTAGGGCCCGTCCGAAACGCACTGCTGTTCTCTCCTATCTGAAAGCCCAGCGTGCAGACATTATGGTCCTGGTCGAGACCCACTTAACAGGCCAACTCCTAGTGTCTCTAAAGAAGCCTTGGGTGGGATGGGTGTATCAGGCTCCCCACACCGCAAATTCCAGGGGTGTGGCTGTGCTGGTCGCCAAATCCACCCAATTTGCATTGCTCACACTCCAATCTGACCCACATGGTAGATATATATTCCTGCACGCCAAGGTGAATGGGTTGGAAGTCCTTATCCTAGCTATCTACATACCTCCCCCCTTCCAGTTCTCTATTTTGACTGAGGGCCTGGGGTTTATGTCACAATACCCAAATGTACCTGCAATCTGGCTAGGGGATTTCAATAATGTCCCTAATATTGACCTAGATAGGCTGTCCCTCGCACCCCCGGACCGCCCCGCTCACTCTCAAACTAGATTTGGTAGACTTCTCCTCGACTTGGAGCTTGTGGACACGTGAAGGCACTGTCATCCTACGGATAGGACATATTCGTGCTTCTCGTCGACACACAGCTCCATGTCGCGGATCGATCTTATACTGATCTCTCGTACCCTTCTTCCCATTCTGGGTGGTGTAGGATTCAACCCCCGGGTTCTCTCCGACCATTCCCCCTATTGGATCGAGCTCCGCATCGGACCTCCCCCTCCTCTTACAATTGGAGACTCAATCCCTTTTGGCTGTCGGTCGTCCCCGACTTGGAGGAGGCCGGCGCTGAGTGGGATTCCTTTTTCCTAGACAATAGGGACTCGGCGCCCTTTGGGGTGGTTTGGGACTCCTTTAAATCTCACGCCCGCATGGTGCTATCGCAACGCATATCCCAATACCGGAGGGCCTCGACTCGGGTGGTTGACCAGGCGGAGCGCTCCCTGATTGAGGCAGAGAGGGCATTTGTTTCGGATCCCTCTTCAGCCACAGCAGACACCTTAAAATTGCAGTCCCGGGTGGTGACGGGTCTTCTGTTTGAACGGGCTGAAAGGAAGATCTTTTACGGTAGACAGAGGACATATGAGTGTGGGGAACGGGCGGGACGCCTACTGGCTTACCTGGCCCACCTGGATCACAAGCCTCCCACGGTGGTATCCCTGCGAGATGCTAGTGGGACATTGCTTACTGACTCGGACTCGGTGGCTGGGGAGTTCCGCTCTTACTTCACCTCTTTGTACTCCTCTAACACTACAGCCCGCAGGGAGGAGACAGCTGCAATGCTGGCTGGTATAGACTTGCCCACTCTCTCGACTTCCCAATTGGAATGTCTAGAGGCCCCTATCACCATGGAGGAAATCTCAAAAGCGATCTCCCTGCTTAATGTTAACAAGGCGCCGGGCTCGGACGGTCTCCCCATCAAGTTTTTTAAAGCGTACGGCGAGTCACTGGTGCCTAGGCTCCATGAACTCTTTTCTTATATTTTTTCGTCGGGCTCCCTACCAGCTTCTATGTCCGAGGCTTGCATTGTACTCATACCCAAACCCGGCAAAACCTAGAATTTCCTGAATCTTATCGCCCAATATCCCTTCTCCAGTTGGACATTAAGATCCTTGCTAAGATCCTGGCACTGCGCCTTAACTCGGTGATCCTCACACTGATTCATCCGGATCAGGTCGGGTTCATGCCTGCCAAGAATGCGGCCTATAATCTGCGTAGACTCCACATGAATTTGCAGGCTCGGCATGACCAGATGGGCTCCAGAGTCGTGGTGTCCTTGGATGCTGCCAAGGCCTTCGACTCCGTTGAGTGGGTCTACCTCTGGGAGTGCTTGTCACGCTTTGGCTTTGGGCCCAACTTCATTAAATGGATTCACCTTCTATACCAAAACCCAAGTGCCAGGATCTTGGTCAATGGTCAAGTCTCGGCCCCCTTCCCCCTCTCTAGGGGCACCAGACAGGGGTGTCCCTTGTCCCCGTTACTATATGCCTTGGCGGTGGAGCCTCTGGCCGCCTCCCTCAGAGCACATCCGGGCGTTGAAGGTCTCAGCCGGGGAGATCTGGTGGAAAAGATCAGTCTCTACGCAGATGATATGCTGCTGTACCTGGCTGACTCTGGTCAATACCTGCAAACTGCCCTCATGGTTATTGAAACCTTTGGGCACCACTCTGGCCTAAGAATCAATTGGGATAAATCCCAGATCCTTCCCATTGATGTGAGCGCTCCCTCGAGACTACAAGCCTCTTCCCCTCTCCTTAGGGTCAGTTCCCTGAAATACCTCGGGATCCATGTTTCCAGGTCCCCTGAGGATTTTGTTCGCCTTAATATAGAACCTCTAATGTTACTCCTAAAATCCAAAACACAAATATGGGCCAAACTGTCACTGGGGGTAATGGGCCGCATGAACCTAATAAACCTAATAAAAATGATTCTTCTCCCCAAATTCCTATATGTCCTATGGCACTCCCCTGTATACCTCCCTTTAAATTTTTTTAAGGCCATTGAAGCAATCCTTAATTCGTTTGTGTGGGGCTCTGCTCGCCACAAACTGTCCTGGCAGGCGCTGAAGAATCCGACCGAACTGGGCGGAGCGGCAGTGCCTGACTTTAATCTTTACTACCTAGCAGCGCAGCTGTCTCACTTTTTTTATTTTGATAAACTTGACAGGGACCGTTTTCTTGAATGTTTGTGCTCCCCCGGTACTCCCGGGCTCACCCACCCCTTTCAGGTCCTCTTTAGGGGCCTGGGGGGAGCCTGGGTGCATGGGGATCGCAAAGGCCTGCTATACCATTACTGTAGGGTATGGGATGTAGTGAGCCGTAGACTAAAGGCACCTGCTACTCATTTCTATACCCCTCTCTGGGACAACCCGGGTCTGGGAGAGCTGTTGTCCGTCCCTGGACGGACCCTCTGGCTGGACCGGGGAGTACGGTATTTGTCTGACATGTATCAGGGAACTATTTTAAAATCATTCCAGCAGCTTAAGGACACCTTTGCCCTCCCTAATTCTATGCATTTCCGTTACCTCCAGCTCAGACATGCTCTCCGTGCTCAGTTTGGTGACACATCTCCTAGTATAGACAAGCTTGATGTGCTCCGCACCATAACAGGTCAGGACTCCCGCAAATTGATATCAGTGCTATACTACTCCCTTCTTCGACCTCCCGCTGTGATCTTGGCCTATGGGCTCAGGGATCGCTGGTCCCGGGACGTGGGTGAGTTTGTGGATGATGAATGGGAGGATGCACTGGATACCACTAAGAAGGTTTCCCCCAAGTTATCGGACCGCCTCACACACCTGTACATTTTGCATAGGTCCTATCTTACCCCCCTTCGTTTGGCTAAATACAAACCTGACCAGAGCCTGTTGTGCCCCAGGTGTGGTAGCCCCTCCAGCAACTTCTTCCACCTCCTCTGGTCCTGCCCTGTGATACAAGACTACTGGTCACACTTGGTAAAGTTCATCCATGATGAGATGGGGGTCTCCCCTTACCCTCTGCCCTAAACAGTGTTTATTAGGAATATTCCCCGACCCAGACTCTGACAAGCACCACAAAACCTTTCTTCAAGAATCGCTTTTCACAGCCAGACTGCTAATAGCGAGAAAATGGCTTCAAGTCCTCCCCCCGACCCTTCCGGAGTGGATAGCTGCAGTTAATGCTGTATTACCTTACAAGAAGGAAATGTATGCCCACAAGGGCTGTCCAGCTAAATTCGACAAGGTGTGGGGAGGTTGGGTGGGAACTGCAAATACGTGTGATGCCCTGCCTGATCAGCCTTAGTGTGCCCCCCCTCGGTTCAAGGTGTACCTTCTGGGTGTGGGAACGGCTGGCCTTTTTTTTTGGTTCCTAGACTCCCTGATGTTGTACTGATATTTACACTATGTACCCTGCCTTCACCTTCTGCATTGATGTTGATATTATATTTGTTTCCCCTATATGATCTGTAACTCTCTGCATGTTTTGTATGTAACCCCTTTACTTTTGACAAATAAAACACTACCTTTTGTAAAAAAAAAAAGGTGAAAAGGATTCCTGTCCAAATATATGCTTAAATATATGCTTAAAGGGGTTGTAAAGGTTTTTTTTTTTTTTTCTAAATAGGTTACTTTAAGCTAGTGCATTGTTGGTTCACTTACCTTTTCCTTTCATTACCCTTCTAAGTGATTTTTTTCTTTGTTTTCTTTGTCTGAATTTCTCACTTCCTGTTTCTCCTCATTAAGCTGTTCTAAATGACTTTCCACCACTCGGATGATGTTGGAAAGCTTACTGAGGAGAAACAGGAAGTAATAAATTCAAACAAAGAAAAAAAAAACATTTAGAAGGGAAATTGAAGGAATAGATAAGTGAACCAACAATGCACTAGCTTAAAGGAACCAATTTAGAAAATAAAAAACGATCCTTTACGATACCTTTAAAACCACTTTTCCAAAAAAGCAGCAGGGTCTGGACCCTCACTACGCTCAGGGAGCCCCACTATCCTCACATTCTTTCTTCACATCCTGTTTTCCATGTCATCCATTTTTATGTCATAATTAATCATTTGTATTCTTACAGTTCTCATTTCCCGTTTAAGGGGGTTTAGATTGTCCTCCACTAGGCCAACTCACCCATTCAGGGCAGTAGTCCTTTCACAAACTTTTTGTAGGTCATGCCTAACAAAAGACAGCTCTTCCTGGATGGTTGTTAGCTGGTCGGACATTTAATTCAAAGAAAGTTTACAAGAATTAGGACCTCTTTTAGTGACATCTCTGGTTACATAGTTAGTCAGGTTGAAAAAAAAAAGAAGACAAGTCCATCCAGTTCAACCATAAAAAAAAAAAAAAAATATCGTACAATCCCATATACCCAATTCTATACCCACAGTTGATCCAGAGGAAGGCAACAAAAAAAAAAAACAGCAGAGCATGATCCAATTTGCTACAGCAGGGGAAAAAAAATCCTTCCTGATCCCCCGAGAGGCAATCAGATTTTCCCTGGATCAACTTTACTTATAAATGTTAGTTCTCAGTTATATTATGTAGATTTAGAAAATTATCCAGACCTTTCTTAAAGCAATCTACTGAGCTGGCCAGAACCACCTCTGCAGGGAGTCTGTTTCACAGCTCTTACTGTGAAGAAAACTTTCTGTATTTGGAGATGAAATCTTTTTTTTTTCCTCTAGAGTGCCGACAGGTGTTACATAATAGTGCCCCAGTGTCTTTTGTGTTGACCGTAAAGTGAATAATTTAACACCAATTTCACTATATGGACCCCTTATATATTTGTACATGTTGATCATATCCACCCTTATTCTCATCTTCTCAAGAGTGAACAAATTCAGTTCCTCTAATATTTCCTCATAGCTGAGCTTCTCCACGCCTCCTATCAGTTTGGTTGCCCTTCTCTGCACTTTCTCCAGTTGCCCGTTATCCTTTTTGAGTACTGGTGCCCAAAACTGAACTGCATATTCCAGATGAGGTCTTACTAATGATTTGAACATATTTCAAATCTCTCTCTGGAGTCCATACCTCTCTTAATACAAGAAAGGGCTTTGCCCGCAGCTTGGCATTGCATGCCATTATTGGGCTTATGATCTACCAAAACCCTCAGATCCTTCTTCACTATGGATCCACCCAGTTGTACTCCCCCTAGTAGGGGTGCAACGGATCAAAAAACTCACGGATCAGATCGATCCTCGGATTAGGAGTCACAGATCGGATCATTTTTCGGATCAGCAAAAAAAAAACACAGCAAAAAAGATAAAAAAAAAAAATTAAATGTACACATCAGATTCCCCCATCTCTCCCACTGCTGTAATATCCACTCATCTCCCCCACTGTAATATTCACATGCTCTCGCAGAATAGAAGCCGGCTAGATCAGATCCACGGGCAGGGAGGGAGGGGTGGTGACGTCAGCGCGCACCTAAGCAGCAGCCGCCGGGTGTACCAATTCATAGAGAGGGGGATTCCGGCGCTCGTGGTGACTTGATGCCTATATAAAATAATGTTAATGGGGGCGTGGCTTTCTTAGGAGCCGGATGGCAGCGTAAGTCTGGAGCTCCGGGAACCAGCGGGGAAATCGCGGCACATACCGACTCAACGAGGAGTTTTTTTTGCATCAACACCTGCCGATCCAGCCCGGGGGACCCCAAGGATCATGTCCCGCAAACGAAAGGACATCAGGAAGCCGCAAAGATTAACGGACTTCTTCTCCCCTCACCAGCGTGGCAGAGGACAAGATGGCGCCGGCGCGGCGTCCACCCCGGAGCACACGGATCCAAAGGTGGGTCAGCTGCACTATCCCACCGTAAAGGCTCCCCTGATAGCCTGCAGTCTCACTCTCCCTCTCCCACCACAGGCAGCCCAGCCAAAGCAAAAATCAGGCTGGATAAGGAGGGAGCCATGTCTGCAGTCAGTCCTGCAGCTGACTTAGGGGATGACACACGTGAACTCCCAGACTCTATAGAGTCCTTCCCCACCACCCATCAACCTGTGATGGATACTGTACTAAAGGATATGCTGCTATCGCTACGCAGCTCACTACAGTATGATATGATGCAATGTATACACAGATTCCACTCTGATATCCAGGCAGTAGAGGCTAGAGTAGAGCATATCGAGCATAAAATGGGGGAATACGCCGTCACTATCAATGACCTGGTGGATTTGCATGAGGAGAGAGAGGGGGATACGGAATGGATCAAAGCGAAACTCGCGGACATGGAAGATAGAAGCAGACATAATAACATGAAAATGAGAGGGGTCCCTGAATCTGTCCTTCAGGAGGATCTGCGGTCATACGCCGCCTCCATATTTAAGGCGCTTCTCCCTGACCTGTCTGATCTAGATCTCACTATAGACAGAATCCATAGGCTACCAAAGCTGCCTTTTCTGCCTGAACAGGTACCCAGGGATGTCATAATGTGTTTCCATTTTTTTCATACCAAAGAGCAGCTAATGGCGAAAATGCGCAAAAAGGAGCAAATTCCCTCGCAGTATCAGAACATACAATTTTTCGCCGACCTATCTCAGTACAAATGCGGAGGAATTTAAACACCATAACCAAGGTACTGAGGAACCACCAGATCGTTTACAGATGGGGGTATCCTGCCAAATTATCTGTCATCAGGGACGGCGGTACACATGTTGTGGAATCGCTGGAGAAGGGTATATCCCTGTTGGAGGAGTGGGGGATCCTCCCTGAGGATACTGCTGCGCCTAAAACCAACTCCAGGCCCGTATCACGGTCCGAGCCTGTGTGGAAAACGGTAACAAATAAAAACGCCAAATCTCACAATTAAATCCGGAGGGAGCACCTACTGCTTAATTCTCCCTGCTGGAAGTTCCTGGAGAGCTCGTGAGCCTGGACTCACCCATTTTTTTTGTGACCTGAGCAGTTTTTCCTTTTTTTTTCCCACTGCATATGGGTATCTTCTGTGCTCCGCACATGTTTCTGTTGGCTAAACGCCAGTTCTGTAACTGTTCCTGTTTTTACCTCTGGTATTTTCTTTATTTTGTGTTCTTGTGTTTTTTCTTTTCATCTACAAGTGTTGTTTGGATCATCGTGTTCATCGTATATGACGGACCACTGCACCCAGAAGCCTGGAGTTCTTTTGCTTTTTCATCACCTAGTGAGTACTCTAATATATACATTTTGTTTAATGGAGCTTGTTATCCGCCATTTGTGGTTTGGCCACCGGGGGGGAGACATTGCCTCAAAATTGAATTTGCACTTTGGTTCCATGTCGCACACTTTTCTGAATGCTTAAATGGGTTTGAAATTTATATCCATCAACTCTAATGGCCTAAACCATCCAGTTAAGAGGAGGTCCATGTGGAATGAGGCTATCTCCAACCGAGCTGTCATTTTGTGTACTCAAGAGACCCACTTTTCTGCGACGTCTCCTCCTGTATGTTCGCATAGGAGTTTTCCACATGTTTTTAAGGCCAATGCTCCTAACAAGACAAGGGGAGTTCTCACAGCCATAAGAGACGCAGTGGCTTTTAACCTACATGAGTCTGTTCTGGACCCTGTAGGTCGCTTTATTCTTCTAGTATGTGACATTAATAACATCACGTTCACTATTGTCAATGTATACTCTCCAAATGTGCACCAAATCCGCTTTTTCCACAAGCTAATGGCCAAGGTGGCTAAACATAGAAAGGGCAAATTAGTTCTCTGCGGAGACTTCAACGTGACGCCAGACCCAGGTATTGACTCTTCTTCAGGCGCCAAACGCACAAGTCTTTCTTTGTCGGCCTCAATCAATGGTAATGAGCTGTTCGACGCCTGGAGATGTCTCCATGCTGAGGAGAGGGATTTTACTTTCTTTTCAATGCCTCATGGAGCCTACTCCAGGATTGATCTGTTCTTAGTGGATCAGCCCACTCTCTCTAAGGTTTCGGCCACCACTATTAACTCAATAACTTGGTCTGACCACGCCTCTATTACCCTCACCCTTAAGGATGTGGTTGCTGACGCAGCGTCGTCATTGTGGAGGGTCAACTCTTTCTTGTTACAGCAAGTAGAGGTTAAGTGTCATGTTGAAACACATTTGAAATAATTTTTTTCCATTAATGGTCATTCTGTGCAGGATCAGTTTGTGTTATGGAATGCCCATAAGGCGTACATTAGGGGTATACTCATCCAATTGGGGGCGAGGGCTAGGAGGCAGCGGCAGCAGAAAATGAAAGCTCTGACAGACAAAATGTTTCTACTTGAAACATCTAATAAGCAAAACCCTTCCCCTGCAGTTTCCCGAAGGTTGGTTCAACTCAGACATGACCTTAGACTTCTCCTATTGGAAAAATTTGAAAAAGCATCCCGTAGAGTAAAAATTACATATTATGCCACCGGCAATAAAGCGGGTAAATTGTTAGCGCATAAGGTAAAAGGGGTATGTCATAAATCCAGAATTCCATTTATCCTTCATCCACGTACCATGGTAAACTTTACCATCCTCAGGATATTGCGGATGCCTTCAGCTTATATTTTAGCTCCCTGTATAACTTAAAAGATGACAATACCACCTTTCAACCTGATCCTGCAGCTATCGACCAATTCTTAAACAATCTGCACATCCCCTCTGTGTCCCAAGACCAGCTATCAAAACTGAATGTGCCCTTCAATAGGGAGGAGATAAGTAAAGCTATCGACTCTCTTCCAAACAACAAAGCCCCAGGCCCTGATGGCTTTACGGGAGATTACTTTAAAAACTTTAAGTCTGTTTTGGTTTCTTATCTGGAGGGTGTGTTTAATGCCGCTGCTGCCTTTCCCTCTGAAATGTTGTCCGCTATTATTGTGACTCCACACCTCCAAATTTTAGGCCAATATCACTGCTAAATTTAGACCTGAAACTATATGCCAACATTTTAGCTACTCTAGATATTCTCCCCCTACTTATCCACCCTGATCAGCTGGGATTCAACAGGGGCCGTCAGACCTCCGATGCCACTCGCAGGCTGGTGAATATTATACATTTGGCCAACTTGCACAAAAGGCCTTCTCTGCTGTTAGCCTTGGACGCAGAGAAGGCCTTTGATCGCATCCATTGGGACTACATGGCCCAGGTAATGAGAAGGTTTGGCTTCTCAGGCCCCATCCTGTCTGCAATCCTAGCTCTGTACTCCAACCCCTCCGCCCGAGTGCTCGTTTCAGGAGTACTGTCTAGGCCATTTGCCATCTCAAATCACTAGACAAGGGTGCCCGTTATCCCCATTAATTTTTAACTTACTAGTGGAACCTCTTGCAATATATATACGCTCCCACCCTGAAATTTGTGGTTTCCCTATCCAAAATTCTACCCGCACCATCAGTCTGTTCGCAGACGACATCATTTTGATTCTGACCAACATGGAGACTTCCCTGGCTTCGGCTCACGAGGCTCTAGGACTGTTTAACAAATTGTCCTACTACAAAGTAAACAAGAGTAAATCTTATCTAATGGGAATAGGTATTGATTGGTCCTTACGGGGTAGGCTTGCTGCTAGATTCCCTTATTCCTGGAATGATAATGGGTTAAAATACTTGGGGATCTCCCTAACAGCAACGAGTGGTGAATTGTTTTCAGCTAACTATGTCCCTTTCCTTGGGTCCATGACCAAGATGTTACAGGATTTGTGAAGGGTGGAGTTGCTTTGGTCCGGCCGCTTAGCCGCATTCAAAATGATGGTCTTACCGCAATTATTATACCTTTTTCCGGCTCTGCCGATTCCAGTCCCCACGTCGTTTTTCTCCAAGCTCCAATCTCAATTAATTTACATTACATTTTTATGGCAAGGTAAGAAGGCGAGGTGCTCCTTTAAAAAGCTGATAGCGGCCAGGAGAGTCGGGGGGATTGGCCATGTTCTACTGAGAGATTATCATTCAGCCTCGGTTCTCTCACAGGCCAGGTCATGGTTTGTACATGGACCCACTTCTAGATGGTTGGAGCTGGAGCTAGCACAAGCCCAAGTTGCTAACTTATCTGACATGTTACTAGCTAGTCATCTATACACGTTGGCCCCTACTCACCTCTCACCCACAATGGTGGCTACTATACATACATGGAAGATGTTTACTTCCCACAAGTTTGTAGATCAAGTGCTCAAACCTCTTCCCATCCCCATCTCATGTTTGCCTTTGATCATTCCGGGCATATCCGTTACGCGGTGGATGGCCAAAGGCCTAAGGGTAGTCGGAGACCTGATGTCAGGTTCTACTCCTAAATTGTTTCGAGATCTCCAAACAGAATACGGCTTGGACAATAGAGATTTCTTCAGACATTTCCAAATAGCTAATTTCCTCAGGAAGTCACCTCCGCTGTCCGTATCTTTACCATGGTGAGCAGTACTTTATCTCACCAACCCTACAACTAATATCAGAGGGATCTCGCTATTTTACAATCTCTTAAGTAACAAAACTGCCTTTATTAAAACTTCGAACCTATAGCGTGGGAGCGTGATTTGGGAACAAAGTTTACTAGTGATCAATGGCAAACTGCTTTACGCTGTACATTCTCTGCGACTAAAAGTGTCAACCTATGGGAACTGTCCCATAATATATTAGTGCGGTGGTACTTAACACCATATCGCTTGTCTAAGTTTGACCCCGGAATGTCCCCCTTATGCTGGAGACACTGCGGAGAGGTGGGGACATTGCACCATATATTGTGGGCCTGTCCTTCCCTTCGGGGATTATGGGCGAGTGTCTTTGGCCTAATCTCCCGATTTGCAGGTACCCAGATTGCCCTTCAGCCGAAGCGGCATTATTGTCTCTGGGACTAGAATTAGTGCCTGTCCCGGTAAGAACCATAATTACCCATATTCTCCTGAGCACTAGGCTATGCATTACGCGGCATTGGAGGGATGTAGCTCCACCCTTGCTGAGGGAAGTTATTGAATCTACTAATACACATGCCTCCTACGAATTAATTTGCTGCCTCCCAGGGGAAATATGATACTATGAAGCACCACTGGTTCATGTGGACTGAGTGGTACAGCTCGAGTTACAATAGCTGATGTTCGATTTATACACTAAACAACACTTTGACATTTTATTTTATTTAACATTTTACTTTATTCTGTTTACACATGTTATTTCACTACTGTTTACTTTCTTATCAATATTTTGTTCTATATTATTTTTAGGGTTCCTCTACTGTACCCATTATATATAGCTATGAGGTTTATGTTAGACAGAGGACGGGTGTCGTCGCCCTCCACCCCTCGGCGCAGTTTTGCTCCCAGGGGGGTGTCGGGGGAGGGAGGGGGCGACGTCTCGGCCACTTGCTCCGCTACTAGATTCAGTGCGGAGGATGTAATGTTCTCTAATGGTTTTGTACCTTGTAGCGTCAGTTAACTCGATTGTTTGTTTATTTGTTTGAAGGAACTATCATGATCTATAGTTTATTCTTACTGTATGTCCTGTTCCTATATTTGTAAGTTCTTGAAATTCAATAGAAAAAAAAAATAATGTTAATGGTGGCTCCAATGGCACCTCTAGGTAGATCTATGTATAAAATGGCAACATGAAGGCAGCCATCCTCAGAGGGTGTCCATAACCTCTGTAAGCAATTCAGAGTGAGAAAGCAGGGGGTGGAGGCGCCAACTGTAATGTTCCAAAACGTTTCTATAAAATGTAAGTATAATATATACAGGGAGGCGTGTCCGGATGTGAACGAGGCAGGACGTGCTCTGAGAGAGCTCCGCAATACTCCTGTCCTTTCATCCGCTTTTGGAGCAATTAGAGCCCTGTTTTCGGGGATTGCACCCCTGATCCAGGTGGGGGAACGTCTGGACATGAGAAGGGGGGCAGCGAAACACGGCCACCAGACCCCAAAGAGCCAGCGCCAAACCCGCTCCTCACGAGTCGCGAACTAGGCCTCTGCCGCCGCCATCTTACCTTCCCCTTCTTCCTCCAGAAGCACCAAGAGGCCTGTGACGAGGATGGCCCAGATGGAGGGGAATGAACAGATCATCCGGGCGGAGGAACCCCCGCCTGTCCCTCCGGTTCAGGATGCAGCTCAGGAGGCGATTACCCGGCCGATCCTGGAGGCAATCAACGCCAGCAAGGCCGCAGTAATGGTGAGCATTGACCACCTTGCCACAGAATGTACCCTGATTAGGCATGACCTTGACAAAATTAGGGGGAGGCTAACGGAGGCAGAGGAGAGGATTTCTAATATGGAGGATGAGACAAACCCAGGGCAATCAGTTATCTGAACTGCAGGCCGTGATGAAACTCCTACAGGACCGCGCAGATGACGCCGAAGACAGGCAAAGGAGAAATAACGTTTGCGTGGTGGGATTGCCGGAGGGGGCAGAAGGCCCACAGTCCACCACCTTTGCAGAATAGTTTTTTAAACAACTCCTGAACTTGGGAGAGCGACCACCAACTTATGTGGTTGAACGGGCGCATAGGGTGCCCATGGGTAGGAGACCCCCGGGTGACTACCCACGTCCCTTTCTGGTGAGATTCCTGAATTACAGAGATAGGGACCTGATCCTAACAGCATCCAGGAAGGCCCAGGACCTGAAGTATGAAAATGCCAAGGTAATGCTTTTCCCCGACTTCTCGGCAGAAACGCAGAGAAGGCGGCGTTCCTTTAATGACATCAGGAAAAGATTGCGAGAGAAGAACATGCAATACAGCATGCTTTATTCCAGTAAACTGCGGGTTCAATATCAAGGTACTGTGAAGTTTTTTGACAACCCATGTGACGCGTGCGACTGGCTGGACAGGAATCAGTGAAGAGGATTCGTCACAAGCTGAGAATTGTTATATTCCCTAACGTTCTGGTATCCTGGCTGGCAGCACTGTGCCTGGTCACCATGCTCTTACTGGCTAAACTGAGATGCCTGTGTGTCTGGGCCTGTTGAATTTCTGCATGTTTCTTTTTCCTTTATTTTTCTCTTTCTCTGCACCAGCTTGCAATGCACTTTTTTCCTGCTGCCTGATGCTGCAGGCCATACGTTTCAACTTTATACATGATTTTTGTTTTTTCTTTTACTCCTGTGTTTTTTTTTTTTTCCTCACATGATTTTCCTAAGAATTGCACAGCAAAAACAGAGTGCCATTGATAGTAGCTGTGTTATAGCATTTTTGATAACATGTGCCTTATCTGCTCTATCGGCTGATGGTGACCACTAGATGGCGGTGGTGTACTGTACTTTCCTCCACTGTTATTTTTTTTTTTGTTAAGGTCCTGTTTTTGTGGCTCCACGTTGAAGCTGTGACCGTCCGGAGGAACTTCCAGAATCACCTGATGTGTTTGCACTGTTTTTGGGGTTTAAAGCCACATACCAGACAATGGAGTTTTTTTAAGCCTTTTTGCTTCACGGTTTATTTTCTTTATTTCTATTGCTATCTTTTGGTGCTGGTATAATGGCAAGGGGGGGGGGGGGTTAATGTTTTTAGTTCTATAGGTTTCCTACTCAGTTCCCGGCCATCGATCAGCGTGGGCCTCTCTTCAGGTTATGGTATTGTGTCCTGCTCTAAACCTCTGGGCACGTTTCAGATGCACCTGGGGAATGTTTGGTAAGAAAGAATATGGCTAATGTGGTTAAGTTTGTATCGTGGAACATCCGGCGGCTGAATAGTAAATTTAAAAGAGCCCCGATGTTCCAGTATTTGAAGACAGTTAAGCCGCATGTGGTCCTCCTGCAGGAGACTCACCTGGAGGGCAGTAGAATTCTGGCCTTACGTAAACATTGGATTCAAAAGGCATTTCATGCCACATACTCCACATTTGCCAGGGGGGTGTCTATACTTATTAGTAGGACACTTCCCTGCTCGGTTCATCAGGTGATAACTGGCCCTGGGGGACGATATGCGGCTGTGGTCCTAGATATAGGTAACCGCAAAATGTTACTTGTAAATGTATATGTACCACCTCCTTTTGCTGTACAATTATTGTATGATCTATATGTGAAGTTGGCACCACATGGCCATTCACCGCTTCTGATGGGGGATTTTAATGCCACATTGGGGGTGATGGATTCTTCTAATCCCGGGCAGGGTGGGTCACGGGACTTGTTGGCTTGGGTTTCCATGGCAGGTTTAACTGAGATATGGCGAGCTAAGAACCCAACAACTACATGCTATTCCCACCTTTCACAGACCCATCGCTCCTCGGCTAGGATAGATCTAGCATTTGGGAACCAGGCTATGTTGTCCTATGTGAGGGGGGCAGAATATTTGGCGGGAGGTTTATCATATCATAATCCATTCGCTGTCTCCTTGCTCTTTCCGGCAGTTGGGGGGGTGAGGAGTTGGAGGCTGTCCCCGGGTTGGCTACAAGAAGAGCAGGTATCCAGGCATCTGCTTGAGGCTGTAGATAACTATTGGGCCTTGAATGTGGACTCGGCTGATCCGCCGGTGGTCTGGGATGCCTTTAAGGCGGTGATTCGAGGCGAATCTATCACGGCCATAAAGAGGGTGAGAGTAGATCAAAACTCTGAAGTTCTGGGGTTGCAGGATAAGGAGCGTGAATGTGCAACTGCCAATGCTACAGATAAAACTGAGGACACGTATGCTGCCCTTTTAGAAGCTAGACGCAGACTTTCCATCCACTACAATAACCTAGCGCATACGGAAGCTAAGCATAGAGCAAACTCGCTATTTTCTGAGGGGGATAAAAACGGAAAATTGCTGGCTAGGCTGGTGGCAGACCATAACCATATTGAACATATTTCAGTGGTAAGAGGGGAAGGTGGAGATCTGGTTGGGGACCCGACTGCAGTTTTGGCTGAGTTCCAGGCATACTTTTCTGCCCTTTACACCCCCATCCCGTCGTATGACCATGACACACTGAGAGGTCTGCTGGGTAGTTTGTCCCTTCCCAAACTTACGGATGAAGAATGCATGGCCTTGGATGCCAAAATTACAAAAAAGGGAATATAGGCGGAAATGTTTGCTTTCCCACCTAATAAAGCGCCAGGTCCGGATGGTTTCCCAGCGGATTTTTATAAACTATATGCTAAACAATTGGCCCCCAGACTTACGACCTTGCTTGCGTGTTGCATAGAAAAGGGGGAGCTTCCGGCATCCATGCTTGATGCCTATATTATCCTATTACCCATTGCCCTTCTCAATATGAATCTTAAAATCCTGACGAAAGTGTTAGCAAAGAGGCTGGCACTGGTGATATGATCCTTGGTGGATGTGGACCAGACGGGTTTTATGCCCGGGAAGTCCACGGCTACGAATTTGAGGAGACTTTTTACACATTTACAGCTTCCTAACTTGGACTTGTCCTGCAGGATAATAGTCTCTATTGATATAGAAAAGGCCTTTGATTCAGTGGATTGGCATTATATGCATACAGTCCTTGAGTCTATGGGCTTTGCCTGTCATTTCGGCAGTGGATCACTATGCTATACAGTGCACCTAGGACGGCCATACGTATGGGGGGGTCTATCTCTGAGTATTTCACGATAGAGAGAGGGACTAGACAGGGGTGCCCCTGTCACCTTTTTTATTTGCCCTCATGATGGAGCCTCTGGCAGTGGCTCTGAGGGCGTCGGAGGAGGTCAAGGCCATCAGGGTGGGTAGTATTGACGAGGGCTTGGCATTGTATGCTGATGACCTTCTGCTGTTCCTAAGGGATCCCGGGGAATCATTAGTCACCGCTCTGGGTATTATGGACAAGTTTACTACATACTCTGGGCTGAAGGTCAACTGGGGGAAGTCATCCATACTTCCTTTGGACGAAGAGGCTAAGGCAAGAGCAAACCCCGACCTGCCACTTAAATGGGTTACGCAAATAACATATCTGGGGGTGAAGGTCACGGCAAACGTGGGGGACTACATGTCCCTCAATTTGCTGCCACTTTTGACGTTCTTCAAACAAAAAGCACTGGTTTGGCAGAAGCTCCCCTTATCATTAATTGGAAGGATTAACCTCTTATAATTGAAGATTCTCCCGGTTATACTGTACTTTCTGAGAAATGCCCCGGTATGGATACCGAAGTCTTTCTTTAGGAAACTTGATAGTATCACTAGCTCGTTTCTCTGGGCACCAAAAATGCCTAGGGTGGCGTTGAAGGTCCTGCAGGAACCATGGGGTCAGGGTGGACTGGCGCTACCTGACTGGCGCAAGTACTACTTGGCTGGTCAGTTAGTTTTTGTACATAGGTGGCTGAGCTCTGACGCGGGAGATTCGGCCACTGTGCTTGAAGCAGCTCATCTGGGGTCGTATGAGTCTCTCCGCCTGGCCATCCATAGGGGCACGGGCAGGGATATTCCTCTTACAGGCTCAATGAAGGCTACTGTTAAGGCGTGGGAGGAGGTGGAGAAACTGGCCTCTCCAAGTTATAAAGGGCTCTCCCCCTCAACTCCACTGTGGATGAACCCAAAACTTCAACAATTTTACAAATCAAATGATGCGGCCAGGTGGGCGTCAAGGGGGGTCAAACAGCTCAAGGATGTTACTCGCGATGGGGAACTTTTGACGTTTGATCAAATGAAAGCCAAACATGATCTGCCGAACTCTGAATTTTTTCGTTATTTGAGCCTGAAACATGCCTATCTAACTCAGTTTGGAACTCAGACAGTTGAATCCTTCCCTTCTAGGTTGGAAGACCTACTTATGACTAAGGACCTGCCCAAGACCTTGTCAGTGACCTATAAAGAACTATTTAAAGCTAGTCCCAAAGCATTACTTAAGTGCAGAGAGCAGTGGCTGGCGGAGGTCCCGGGTATACAGGGGGAGGAGTGGGAGGATATGTGGGACTGTCCCTTTAAGTATTTGGTAGCGGCAAGGGACAGGCTAATTCAATTCAAGTTCCTGCACAGAGTGTATTATACCCCTGCCAGGTTGGCATCGATATATCCCTCAGTGCCCTCTGAATGTTGGAGGTGTACGTTCGCCCCTGCGGACGCGCATCACGTGTTTTGGGATTGCCCCCAGATCCAATTGTTTTGGACCGGGGTCACGACCTGTATTGAAGGGGTTCTAGGGGTACCTGTCCCACAGGAAATGAGTGTCTGTTTACTTGGCCTGGTGGAGGAGGTGGTCCCTTCTAGGGCTCACAAAACATTATTGAGTATCTTGTTGTTCTATGGAAAGAAAGCTATTCTGCTTAAGTGGAGGAGTCCAGGGGCCCCGAGGTTGCTTTTTGGAAAGGTTTGGTAAACGCAATGCTCCCATACTATAAGGCGACGTATCTATCTAGGGGATGTGTTGGGAAGTTCGAGAAGGTATGGAGGGCATGGTATGAATCTGACCAAACGGTTGGGTAAGTGAAAGGATAATTGAATCCTATTGATGCATGTGTTGAGCTGTAGGGGGACTCATTTCAGGTGCATCGGGGAAAATGTTTGTGACTTGCCACTGAAGAGGGAGTGCTACTACTTAATATGTACTTAGATATGGTTTGTTGGGGAGGGGGAACTGAGTAGAGGGGGACGGGGGGGGACGGGGGAGGGAGGGGTTGTTGGGAAATATGCCATCTGCGATGGCCCGGTTATATGTTTCCGGTCATGTTGACCGATAAGTAAGCTTGGCGGTGTGCCAAGAAATGTTTTGTTGTATGTGTGTAAAACCTTTAATAAACAGAAATTTTCAACAACAAAAAAAAAAAAAGTATAATATATACAGTATATACTTACTGGTTCACTTGGAGATATAGTCCTTTGGTCTGTGGGTGCTGGTCTGCAGGCTCTAGCGATGTCCCCCTGGCTACTCAGAGATGTTGCATGCAGAAAGCTCCACGCTATCCAGCGTGGAACGCGGAAGCGGCGGTGACCTCACACGGCACGGCAGGGCTGGCAATCAGACGAGAGGT
This sequence comes from Rana kukunoris, assembly GCA_029574335.1. Classification (NCBI taxonomy): domain Eukaryota; kingdom Metazoa; phylum Chordata; class Amphibia; order Anura; family Ranidae; genus Rana; species Rana kukunoris. The sequence goes on from CM056050.1 coordinate 298,594,727, forward strand.
GGGGAGTGCAACAGGCTACGCGCTTGGGGCTCACAGCTCCTTCTACTGGCTTGGCCGGGTGTACCAAGATGGCCGACTGCTCCATAGCTAGGCCGAAGCCGCGGCCTTTCTTAAGGCCAAGGCTGAGGCAGCGCTCCGCGGATCGCGTTGTGTGCCGATCCGAACATGTCGACCCGTTCGGATCACAGATCGGTCACGATCAGTTGCACCACTACCCCTAGTATGCATGATGCCCTCAAGTGCATAACTTTACATTTATCAACATTAAACCTCATCTGCCACATAGTCGCCCAATTAGACAGTGCATTGTAAATGGGAGACATCCTGTAAAGACGTTATTCCACTGCATAGCTTGGGGTCTTCTGCAAAGACAGAAATGTTACTTTTGATCACAGACCCAATATAATTTATAACATAATTAAAAAGTAAGGGTCCCAGCTCTAAACCTTGGGGTACACCACTGATAACCTCAGACCATTCAGAGTAAGAATCATTAACCACAACTCTCTGAATTCTGTCTTTTAGTCCGTTTTCTATCCATTTGCAAACTGATATCTCCAAGCCTGTAGACTTTACCTTACACATGAGCCGTGTGTGTGAAACTTTATCAAACGCTTTTGCAAAATCCAAGTATACCACATCCACTGCCACGCCTCTGTCCAAGGTTTTACTTACCTCTTCATAAAAAGAAATCAGGTTTGTCTGACAACTTCTGTAGGATAGGATGCATTAAGGTGAAACAACATTTACCTTTACAACCCCTTTAAAACAATTCTTTCTTCAGGCAATCAAAAACGGTACACAAATCAGTCAATGACGCAATATATACGCATAATGAAACAATTAAAACTGCTGATGTAAAAGTCATACTGGTCTAGAACAATCTTAACGTTCTGCAATATTCTAAACGTAGCAAGATACAATAGAGGCAAAATAATGAATACCTTTAGGTAAAACAGTCTTTAGATCCAGCTCTATAAATGCAGTACGTACGCATGGGGGGGAGAGAAAACTACACAAAGACCAGTTTAAAGTGAAAAAGTGATCAAAATTGGTTATAACCTCTGTCCTTTACAGAACTGCTAACAAGTCTTGTCTGCACTTGACATAAACACAAGGGCCCAGATTCACAACGGATTTACGTTGGCGTATCAAAAGATATGCCGTCGTAAGTACAAATGTGCGTCGTCACATCTCTGCGCTGATTCAGGAAGCTAGATACGTCAAAAAGCAGGGCTTCAGCCGCCCAACGTAACTTGCCTACGCCGCCGTATCGTGGACGCATAGTTACAGTACGCTGGAAGCATTCAGCGTACCCATTTTAAATATGCAAATTAGTAAGATATGCAGATTCACGAACGTAGATGCGCCCGGCCACTTTATATACGCGATTTGCGTAAGGCTTACGGCCGGCGTAAAAATACCCCTCATATAGCAGGCCCAGGTAATGCAAAGGTATGGGCCAGGGAACGACGACTTTGAATTTTACGTCGCCTACGCTGTTTACGTAGTACTATGTGAATAGGGCTGTGCGTAGGTTACGTTCACGTCGTAGGCAGTGTTCGACGTATCTTAGGCAGCTATTTTGACGTAACTGTGAGCATGCGCACTGGGAATGCGTCCAAGAGACGACGCATGCGCAGTTCATTTTTTTAAGCTGTGGCCATCATTTGCATGGGGTCAAGCTTCATTTAACCGCTTAACGACTGCCCACTGTATATATACGTCCTTTTTATTTAAAGATGGATATCTCGGTAACGGCAGCAGCTGCTGCCACAACCGAGATATCCATTTTTTTCAGTGATTGGCCCTGTAAACGATAACGGCGGTCTCCGCCGCGAGATCGCTGTTATCGGTGGCGGGAGAGGCCCCCCTCCCGCCGCTTACCAGAGCCATCGGTAGCGGCAGAGGCGATCGGGTCCTTCGGCTGTCTGTGTGGGGATGCGAAGGAGGGCAAGATGGCCCCCACCCGTCCCCATAGCTCTGCTGGGCGGAAGTGACGTCAAAATGTTAGTCTCGCCAATGCGTCTTTTTTGTCATTTAAAAAAATGAGTCTAAATATGAGATCTGAGGTCTTTTTGACCCCAGATCTCATATTTAAGAGGACCTGTCATGCTGTTTTCTATTACAAGGGATGTTTACATTCCTTGTAATAGGAATAAAAGTGATATTTTTTTTTTTACTTCAGTGTAAAAAATGATAAAACAAATACAAAAAAAATAAGAAAACAAAAAAATAAAAATTTTAAAGCGCCCAGTCCCGACGAGCTTGCGCACAGAAGCGAACGCATACGCGAGTACCACACCGCATATTAAAACGGTGTTCAAACCACACAAGTGAGGTATCGCCGCGATCGTTAGAGCGAGAGCAATAATTCTAGCCCTAGACCTCTCCTCTGTAACTCAAAAAATGCAACCTATAGATTTTTTTAAATGTCGCCTATCGAGATTTTTAAGGGTAAAAGTTTGACGCCATGCTACGAGAGGGCGCAATTTTTAAGCGTGACATGTTGGGTATCATTTTACTTATCTTTCACAATATATAAAAAAATTGGGCCATATTTATTGTTGTCTTATTTTTTAATTCAAAAAAGTGAATTTTTTCCAAAAAGAAAGTGCGCTTGTAAGACCGCTGCGCAAATACGGTGTGACAAAAAGTATTGCAATGACTGCTATTTTATTCTCTAGGGTGTTAGAATATATATATATATATATAAAATGTGTGGGGGTTTTAAGTAATTTTCTAGCAAAAAAAAAAAAAAACTCAAAAAAAACTTAAATATATCACGCCCACTTCAACATACTTTGACTTACGTCGGCTTACGCTGACAACTATACGCTACGCCGGCGCAACGTGGAACGCATATTTTTCTCTGTGAATAGCATGCTTGCCTCTCTACAATGTGCCGGCGTAGCGTAAAGACGATATGCTACGCCGGCATAAATAAACGCCGCTCTATGTGATTCTGGGCCAAAATGTTTGCTTAGAAATCTAGAATAAGAGGCATCCTTGTACTTTTTCCTCCATTATATTTTATTACCAGGACAGGCTGCTCACTGTTGGGCCATAAACCATACTGTGCATAAGCCATGAGGAACAAACTTCTAATTACCTTGAAAGCATTCTTAATTTGGTATTTGATGTCCTGCAGATTGATTGTTCTTTTTTTAGGCCTGGCCTGTAGACCTGTACCTGTAATTGTATCAAAAGGCTTAAAGAGCCTTGGATCAGCTTCCAAGTAACGACCTGAAACCATTGCATGCTTAATAGCTGGGGCATCCAGTCCATTCCATGGAAGACAGTCTACAGAGAAAATAAGGTGTGGGTTAATAGCCTAAATCTTACAATGATTAATTATAGCATGTAATAGAGACTTACAGAGATTTAGGAGCAAAGTTAAGCCCTTTAGGTGATTTCAACGGATGTATTTTGTTAGAGTTTATTTACTTATTGATATATAACTGCACTGGAGGATGACTTGTCAATTCAGTTCAGCTGCTGCAACTTTGCTTTTAGAGTTTTTTTCTTCTTGTGCAATGTGTGTGCAGTGCGATTTGAGCCATTAATTTTGTATGGCTCAAATCGCACAACATCTACACCAAAATGGTGCAGGACCCTTTTTTGCTGCAACGGAATTGGATTACATGGGTGTTGACACACATACGATCTGTTTCAGGCAATTGCACTGTTTCGGATTGTCATTAATTTAACACCGGCACCCGCAGCAGATTGCATGAACACTGTGCAATTTCAATGTGATGTAGGAAACCCACAGTATTTAATGCATTTCCCGTATATATGTGAACTGAGGCTTAGGCTGCATTCACTCTTGTGTACGGCTTGATAGTCAGGCAATTTAAATTTTGAGGCGACTTTGATGCAACTTTTACAATTTCTGGTAATCAAGTAGCATCAAAGTAGTGCAGCAACCTTTTCAAAGTCGATGCAACTTTAAGTCATATAGGTTTTAAGGGGTTTAATTGAAGTCAATGGGCTGCGACTTGCCATGCCCCTTTGTGTCCAGAGTCGCATGACAAGTCCCACAAGTGTGAACAGAGCCTTAATGTTTCAACTTAATTTGATATTTTTGTACGAAAAACATTTTGAGAGTAAATGCAAGATCTACCATTATGCATATCAGATCCAGCTTCAAACACTAATGCCGCATACACATGATCGGTTAAACCGATGAGAACAGTCTGATGGACCGTTTTCATCGGTCCAAACCGATCATGTGTGGGCGCCATCGGTTTATTTATTTAGTCCAATTTATTAGTCCATTAATTTCCATTGTCACTAATTTTATATTTGCCTATTTTATCAAGATCCTTCTATATGTCACTGTTCTAAATTTGATAACAATTGATGATAACACTTTAACCCCTTCCCACCGAGCATCCACTTATGGCCTTATGGAAGTGGGTCTTTATCTTTGAAGCAGCATATATTAACTACTGTTTGTGCTGAGAGCGTGCTCCACAGCACACTTACAGCACAGAGACTGAGCTATAGACAGCTCTGGGTCTCATACTAATGATTGAGAACTGGGAGGACTTGTTCCAAATCACCTGATCGCTGTCATAGCCTGTGATTGGCTATCACAGTGATCCATCACTGTCTAGCCCACTCCTGTGTTTGTTTTCTCTTCTTGATTGGAGAAAAAGATACATAATAAAACATATAAAATGGCTAGATTGGGGTTTAATCTAGGTCAGTGTCAAAGCTCAGGATCAGTTTACTTTAAAAAGGATAAAAAAATAAATAAATTTAATTTAGTATCAGTGTCAGTGGGCCAGATTCACAGAGCGATTACGCCTGCGCAACAGGAGATGCGCGTGCGTAAGTCTAAATGTGCGCGTGCGTTTCGATGCACGGCATCCCCGAAACGAGATACGCAAGAAATCTACTTTTTTTTGTCCAGCGTAATTTCGTTAGACAGGCGCATCCGTCCGCGCAAAACTGCGCTAGACAGACCATTGATTTGCTAGTCAAATATGCTAATGAGGGACTTACGGGGATCCACAAAAGAACATTGGGGCAGCGCAGGCTACGCAGTGTGCGCAACAGCAAAATGTCCTGTCTAAAATTAGACCATATAAAAGCTGGTCTAAAAAGAGAAAAAATGTCTACATGTTAGATAAAGCAACACTGTTAGTGAGGAGCTCAGCAGTCACACGTGTTGCACAACAATCTGTATGCCAACATGCCAGGGGCATAGTCGCGCATAGCTATACTACTGACTTTAGATGAGCAAAGAAGGAGGAGGGCACGGAGGAGGGCACGGGAGAGGATATACCTCACACACATAGACCTCTTTGGCATGAGTGATTCTGAGGTGTATCGCATCTTCAGATTCACCCCTCATGCCATCATGGAATTAGCCACAACCTTGCAGGAGGACATCACCAGCCCAACAAAACGCTCACATGCAGTGCAGCCACTGGTCAAGGTCATGGCAACACTCCATGTCCTTGCCAGTGGCTCTTTTCAGCGTACAAGTGGAGTGGTGGCTGGGATGTCACAATCCTCCATGAGCAGATGTGTGCACCAGGTTGTCCCTGCAATCCTCAGATGCATGGCCAACCAAATCATCAAACCCACCACTGAGGACCTGCGGCTGAAGGCAATGACAGATTTCTACAGAATTGCCAGATTCCCACGCACCATCTGGGCCATTGATTGCACACATGTGGCACTCCAGCCCCCCTATGAGACAGAGCACATGTACCGCAATCGGAAGCATTTGCATTCCATCAACGTACAGGTGATCGTCGATGCCCAAGGCCTCATATGGCACGTCCGTGCCAAACACCCCGGATCCAGCCATGACAGCTACATCTACAATCAAAGCCACATCCGAATGGAATTCGATCAGAACGTGTATGGGGCCACCTGGCTGGTTGGTGAGTGACATGGGTGGCAGGCATGACTGTACCCCCCCCATGATGTACACATCACAAGGGGCACATGCATGACTAACATCCTCTTGTCTTTTCCCTTACAGGTGACTCTGCATATCCACTGGGACCCCATCTCATGACTCCTATCCGGAACCCCCAAACCCCAGGAGAGGAAAGAGGAAAGATACAATCAAGCACACGCCCAAACCCGTGCAGTGGTGGAGCGCACCTTTTGGCCTCCTGAAGTCACGTTTCTGATGCCTGGATAAGTCTGGGGGTACCCTCTTGTATTCCCCAAACTTTGTGTGCCATATCATCGGTGCATGTTGCATGCTGCCCAACTTCGAAGTAAGAAAGGGCCTGCAGATTGACCTATGTGATGACCTGACCCCTGAACCAGACAATCCCCCCCTAACCGAGGGTCCCCCGTCTTCTGAGGGAAGAGCAGACAGGAGACAGCTCACATTGGGCATCTTTGCACGTTAAACACACACATTAATCATGGCACAATGAGAATGCATGCATGCACACCACTGTGGTCCCTAGCACAGACACATCACATCCTCATCAAATTGGATTGGCACCAGTCCACCATGCAGGACTTGTGAGCAGCAACGCCACGCCAAGGCTCCAATTATGTCACTGAACATTCATACACCATTCACACGGACCTGGGGATCACTTCTTCCTGGTCCTGGGGAACCCTACTCCACCAAAATTGAGGGTGACACCCCTTTTCCGGCAGGAATGTCACCCCCACATTCAAACATCATTCACAACCCCAAAAAAAAATTACCAGCAAAATCAAAAAATTTCCAGCAAAAAAAAAAAAAGGAAAAACAAATTATTGCCCTTGACGTGAGCCACGCCTGGGGCGCCCCCGGCCACGGCTCCTCAGGGGAGACTCATGGGGGAGGGGGAAAACCGGGGAAGGAGGAGCAGCCCCTGATCTCTGCCCACCTGGCGGCCTGCCCTCCAAGGCCACGGCTATTCTGTCCAGGGCAGCACCAAGTGTTGCCGTGTTGGCCTGGATAGCCTGGGTGAGGGCCCTCACATCCTGCCCAACGCCTGCTGATGTAGTCTGCAGGTCGTTAAGGCAGTTTGTGAAAGCCCGGGAGTGGCAGTCTAGGTTCCCCAGCGTATCCTTGATGGAGGACAGGCTCTCCTCCATCCGCACCAATGTCTGGCTGACCTGTCCCAGATGGCGGGTCTGGAGGAACTGGTCCCTTCTCAGAGTGGCGGGCAGGAGATCGGCCACCCCCCTGGTCTTCTGGGTCGCCTTCCTGCCTCCAGCTGATGCTTGTGGCCGGGGAGAAGGGGAGGCCCTTGGGAGAGGAGCCATGTTGGGGGAGGAGGGGGGGCTCCCCCTTAGGGAGGGCTGGCTGCTGCCAGCCAGAGGGGAACGGTCCTCCAACAACAATAGGCCAGTGCCTGACATGGACTCCACCTCCTCCTCAACGTCTTCAACCTCCTCCTCCTCCTCTTCAACCTCCTCCGCGGACTCCGGCCTTGTCAGGGGGGCCTCATTAGTCTGCTGTCCTGGGGATGGTGCGGTCAGGCCAGATGGCCCTGCACCCTCCTGCACATCTGTGGATGACACAAAACATTCACAGGTTGGAGGATCCACACACTTGCCACATATTCCCTTTCACCCCCTCCCCCACACCTGATATAAAAAAAAAAAAAAACTTACCTGGCACCACGGGCTCTGGACTTGAGTCAAAGCCGGGCAGGCCCTCCACTTCATGCCGATGAAAGGTCAGGGCCACCGCACGCTCCTCCGCTGTCAGCCTAACACGGCATGGTGGGCCCCCTCCTGTGGCCCTGGCATGGGCAAGCATTCTGGCCAGATTCTTTTTGACCAGACACTGGAGGTCATTAATCTTTTTATCAATCCCAGACCGGTTCCGTGTCTCCCCCTCCCCCGCTGAATTGACCTGCTCAGTGATCATGTCCAAAATCTCCCTCCTCCTGGCCGGGGTGGTGTTGGCACTGTCCGGGCCGTGGAGGAAACCCCCATAATCGCTAATGGCACGGTCAAGAATTTGTTTCTCCCCCAAAGTGAAATTTAGTTTTCTCTTTCTCTCTGTCATACTCATACAAAAACTCACTCCCAGTCAACAAAAATCAGTCACAAAAACAAGCACAACCAATCAAGCAAGAACACACACAAAGAGAAAACTAACACCCAAAAAATCACACAAGCACTCAGCAAAAATCAGTCACAAAAACAAACAGCAACAATTAAGCAAGAAAACAAACGACCAGAAATATATCAAACAAACAGTCTCTCTAACACTTATCAAAAAACACTTTCAAAGATCTACTAAAAACACTTGATCACACAGTACACTAATCTGACAAATACAAAACACAACGCAACGAACAACGGGACAAAAGCACTTTGTTAAATGGGAAGGGACAAAGGGATGTACTTTTGCAATGGAAGTGCGTTTGTGTCTGTCTATTTATGCTGTCTGCGTAGTCCTTAGTCCATTTCCAATTTCACTGATTGTGCCGTTCCCTAATTGTGAGCATGCGCACAGAGGTGCTGACCATGGTCTCCTTCAAGCGCGCATGCGCGAGCCGGCCGGCCCTTCATTTGCATGGGGTCACGGCTCATTTCAATGTAACACGCCTACGTCCTTCCCAATTTGTATTACTCCGCCTTACGCCTCTGAAATAACGTTACGCATGCGCAATTTTCTGTGTAAAAGCTACGAGAATAGGGTGATTATGCGGCTACATTGCGCAAGTCTAACGTAAAGGCGGTGCACTACACCAGTCCAATAATGCGCAGATGTACCTGAATCTGGCCCAGTGTGTTTAAAAAAAAAAAAAGAAAGAGAAATGCACACTCTTGTTTCCCTGGCCATACTACATGTGCAAACATCAGATAAAATACACGTATGTGGCACTATGGTGGTCGTCAAGAGTAGGAGAATTTGTTTTAGGTTGTTCTTTGGTAGTAGGCTATATGAATGCTTGCTACTGCGCATGTTTGAAAACACTATAACCCGGAAGGTAAATATTCGGATCAAATAACAAATTTTTATTACACAAGAAAGCATTTTTTTTTTTTATCACCAAGGAGAGCATAATATTTTTTATTAAGAGAGCATCATTTTTTTTATTAGCAAGGAGAGCATCATTTTTTTTTATTACACAACAGAGCATCATTTTTTTGGATTAGAAAGGAGACCATATATTCTTGGAATTACACAAGAGAGCATATTTGTTTTGGTTTAAAGTGTGAAAAATGTTTTTATTCTTCAAGTTAAATAACAAACATTATGCATGTATGAAGCAATTTTCAAATTAATTTTTTTTGTTTTCAAAAAAATCTTTAATTTTTGGCCCGCCAAATAAACATGGTTTGTGATTCTACTTGAGATTTGTGATGTCAGTCACCCATACTATAATTATTATTATTATACAGGATTTATATAGCGCCAACAGTTTGCGCAGCGCATTATGTATGTCAAGAGATGGAAAAGTGACTGTGCTAGAACACAACATAATAAACTATAGTAAAAGTGACTGCCTGCTCAAATATCAGTGACAGTTTTGCTCCAGCCATGTTTTTCCATGCCAGGCTTGACTTTTACATGTGCAAAGGATTCACGAAAAAAAAAAAAAAAGTGCTTGTTATCAAAATTTAACATAGTAGAACTTTTGTGCAAACGTCAGCAAACAATTAACTAAACCAAAAAACAAAACATAAACAGACATGGACCAAAAAGACACCTCTTAAATTTTAGTTAGTGTGTCAATAACAACCAGGAATTGGTTCCGGACAGATTTTTTTCTAATTCAGATGAGCATTTCTCCAACTCTGAGGAGCACTTTAACAGATCAGATAACAATCTTTGGCCAGTGACAGTATTTAATTCCTGTTCCACAGTCAGATGATGTGCTATTGAAGATAGAAAAATTTAAAAAAATCAGGGGAATGCGTTTACAATTCAGTTCAAGTTACAGTGTATGTATACTGGCTTACCTGTGGTGCTTTCACAAGAATGCTGTGCCTGGTCTGCTTCAACATCTATACGGTAATACTGTAGCCTGGTTCAGCACCCTGCTCATCAGGTCCTTTTTCTGTAAGTGAAGATGCGTCATCAACCATAATAATATTCAGTTCTTTGTCACAGTGATGTCTGTAAATTCTTTCTTGGGTTTTTCTGTGTTTAAAAGAAAACAAATAAAAAAGCCAAAAATGAGTATGCATGCTAAAGATTCTCTTTTCCATACATTAACACATTGCAGGCAGACTACATATATTGCATACCTAGTTGAGAGCACAAAAATGGCATAAATTCTTTTTAATTACCTTTTCGGATCAATTTGTGTATTTTACACAACTGTGCTTCCTCTCTATGTTTTAAGTCGGACCATCTCTTCCGCAGCTGGTCTTTTGTTCTGTCCACATCATACTTTTTCCCAAGCACATGGATAACCTTCTCCATGATGTCCTCTTTTAACTCCCATACTGCAATGCGGTGCACTCTGACCCGCCGCAAAGCATGTTGGCACGCAAGATTATTCTGCGGAGAGGAGCTTGCAAACGAACGATAACACAGACCAAAATTCCAAAAATTCTTTACATTTGAAGGTAAAGCAGACCAGTTCAACATTATATGTTAGTAATAAGATTTAAGTGTAGAATGTTTAGTAAATCATGATGTATTGTGTTTTATTACAGGAGCAATGGTGGACAAATTCACATCCCCACATTTCCTCCCCCAATGTACAGGGAACTGTCTTGTCTATGGAAAGTGCACTCTAAAGAGTACTCTGACAGGCAGAAGGGCAATGATGCGTACAGTAAATTGGCTGAACTGTGCACTGTGGTTTATTCAAAATCTGATGTGGCCTATGTGAAGCAAAAAATATTGAATTTGTGGACCACTTTCAAGAAGGAATTGAACAAAATCCAAGATTCCAAGAAATCTGGAGCTGGTGCAGACCAAGTGTACATGCCACGTCTGTGGTACTTTGAAAGCTTGAGATTCCTGACGGAACAAGAGGAACCTAGAGCCTCAGTATCTAGTCTGGACAGTAGTGTGAGTGCTACGAATTCTGGAGATGAGGAAAATGACACATTAGATGAAATTGATAACTGCCAGGTAATTTAAGCACAAGTTATATTATTATTCACTTTGCTAAAAAACATTAATAAATGGTTTATTCAATGATAATACTGAACACATTACACCACAATTTTTTTTTGGACAAATGTTATTATCTCTATTTTTTAAAGACGAAAAAAAAAACAGGCTTTACTGAAAAAACAATATATTAATCCAGCCACTGGCATTATTTTTTTTTTCCATTTAGAGATTGTATTGCCAATCTACTGCACCATGACCAAGAAAAAATTGCATATAGTCTAGCCGATGCTGACAGGCTATTTGACTAGAGAGACGTGGCCTAGGTCTGAAAGCCCTTCAGAATCGTTACGCCACTCACCAGGCATGACATCCCCAGACAGAGTATCTTCCCGGTCCATCATGGTTTGTGATATGTAGGTGGAGCTAGTACGTCTTAGAAAATTATGTAACACACAGCAACAATGAACCATAATGTCAACTTTTCTGGGGGTTACATTGATTGGTGTATGAAAGATACGAACGCGGTTGGCCATAATCCTAAAGGCATTTTCGACCACTCGTCTAGCACGAGATAACATATAATTAAAGATTTTCTCATCAGGCGTAAGGTTTTTAAGGGCAAAGGGTTTCAACACATGTTCAGTTAATCCAAATGCGTCATCTGCAACAAAACCAAAATTTAGGCCTTCCACTGTTTCCTGTTTGGGTGGTATATATAGTAGTCTATTTTTTAAACGATGAGAAAAAACTGTTTTATCAATTACTCCATCATCTGAATTTCTACCATTTTTGCCAATGTCCACAAACATAAATTCATATTTTGCATTGACGATTGCCATTAGGACAATGCTAAAGTAGCCTTTATAATTGTAGTAGAAGGAGCCAGATTTTGCTGGGGGTGTTATGCGCACATGCTTTCAGTCTATAGCACCACCGCAGTTGGGGAAATTCCAATAGTCGCTAAATTGTTTGGCTGTTGCTTTCCATTCCTCCACAGATGCTGGGAGCTGTAAAAGGTAAAAAAAAAAAAAGATTTTTAGATAACAATCATTTATACATTGTTTTATTTGCCAGTCTTATACAGGATCTGTTTGTGAATGAGACGCAGACTGTGGCATCACCAGCAGTAAATCGACCAAAAAAAAAAAAAACACAACAGGCTACAGGGAACTTTCTGTTGGAAGCAACTGCAGCCCTTAACTAAAAATAGAGATGAATGCGATGACCTGGGTCGATTGACGGCCAAAAAAGATACGTTGTATGACAGAGGAACAGAAACAATTGGTGGAACCCTTACTTCTGCAGCTTTAGAATAAAGGGTTAAGAGGGGAGCTTACTACCAACACCCATTTAGCAGAGCATAAACCCACCACCAACCAACCATCCCAACAACATCACCCAATGAATCAGTAACCTGTCCCATATCAAACACAACATGATCGTCCCCAAGGCCACTGGGGCCATGACTATAACTACACATCCCTGTGAAACACATAGAAGCTTTGTTATTTGATTACTTTACAGTTATGTTTGCAGGTTCAATGTTCAAGGAAACAGTGTTTGTCAGACTGTAAAATAAAAGCAATCTGTTATTACCTTTTAAATATTTGTCTTGTAGAATTCTTATAATGGCTTGGCAGGTCTCAGGTATGATGCGGCCGAGTGACTGGGCAGAGATTCCAGTAGTGAATTTGAGGTCTTCAAAACTTTGGCCAGTTGCCAGAAAACGTAATGTTGCTACCAGTCTCTGCTTCGTGGTGATGCTAGTTCTCAAGACGGCGTCTTTTTTGGTAATGAGTGGAGAAACTAGACTCAGTAGCAGCTAAAAGGACTCATGAGGCATCCTCAAATAATTGCAGTAATCCTCAGGATTGTTTTCCTTTAATTCTCTCACCAATCTCATATGTGAGAAGTTATCACGTTTTTTTAGCCACTCTTTACTCCATAACCTTTGTCTTTTTTGGGGGGGCTGCTCAGCTTGCTCTATAGCCATCACTCCAAGCATTACTATTGCAATGGTCCTCTCATCCATATCCATATTGAAGGTGGTGCTGACGTAGGTGATGCAGTAGAGATGCTTACTATGCACAAGGATCGTTCTGACGAACATACGTTGCTTCTCTGGGCGTATACGTGAGCACAGGAAGCCAGGGAGCAAAGGTCAAAAATGTTTTGTCACTTCCTTTTTCAATGCAAAAACTGGACGAAAAAATGGTAGCAAATAATGTACGAATGATTTATTGGTCGAATATCGTAACTACATGATGGCGTGATTGTTTGCTCTCGCGAACATATGTTCGTTTTTCGATAGCGCCATCGGCCGGTTTTTCGTCTAGTGTATGGACAGCATTAGCATCTCAAAGATCAATTAATTCACCAGCTTACGTACAAGTCTTACTACACACTACTACACAATGATAGACATTTCCCACCCAGAAGTATAATCAGCAAGACCAATTGCCTCTAGTTTAGCCTGCAGGAAAAATAAACCAAATCTCCACTGCCAGCCAACGTATTGAGGTAGCTGTGACACCTTGCCTGAATACCGAAACATTATCTGGATCTGAGGCGATGCAGTCACTGTTCATTTAGTTATTTTCCACCTAGCTCAGATACTTTTTAATCTACATTTGTTGAGGCAGGTGGTGCTTGTAGGGCCTTCCATGGCTTAAACTTCATCCAATTCAATATTAATTGCCTACAATTTGAGCTGTCTAGAGGGATGTTTAGCTGTATGCTACCAGGTTGAGAGAAAATAAAATGTTGTACTTACCTGTTAAACTTTCCTGCATGACTGCACAAAAGCTGTACAGATCAGACTTCATAGTCACACTGTTTCGTAAAATTATTTCTGGAGATGACCAGCGATACAACTGATCAGGAATAGGGAAACACGCAACCTCATTGTGTGTTCTGCCATCATTGCTGGTGGGTAAAAATGTTAAAGTTCATGTTATCATATTACAAACAAAATCATATATACAGTATATATTTATACTTAGAGTGTAGATAGGTAGGTAGGAGAAAATTCATGATAGTAGTTCTATAGCATCTCCAACGATTTACTTAAAGCGGAGTTTCACCCTAAATATAAGATCTCCCATGCGCTTCAGCATACTGGCGTCAGCGCCAGTATGCTGGGTTTTTTTTTTTTTTATAGCACACTTACTGTTTTATCGTAGAAATCCTTTTCTGTCCCCCGCGTTGGACGGCGCCAGTACAGCGCGTCACATCTTCCTAAGATACCCGATATGGACTCGGGTATTTCCGGCGCTATGCGGCGCCTGCGCACAGACCTAGGAGCTGACTGCGCAGGCGCCGTATTTCTCCGAGTCCTATTTCGGAGAAATACGGCGCCTGCGCAGTCAGCTCCTAGGTCTGTGCGCAGGCGCCGCATAGCGCCGGAAATACCCGAGTCCATATCGGGTATCTTAGGAAGATGTGACGCGCTGTACTGGCGCCGTCCACCACGGGGGACAGAAAAGGATTTCTACGATAAAACAGTAAGTGTGCTATAAAAAAAAAAAAAACCCAGCATACTGGCGCTGACGCCAGTATGCTGAAGCGCATGGGAGATCTTATATTTAGGGTGAAATACCGCTTTAATGGTTTGCAAAATCCACAAACTTTGCACATGACAGTTTCATGCAGTATGTACAACAGTTTTGAATGGCTCACTGGTTCTTACTCAAGTAACACATGTATGAAACTGGGAGCAGTGTCTACCCGAAGGAATGTAGTCCCAAGGGAGGGGGCGAGCACGCTGACTAACCCCCAGTCAGAACAGCTTGGATGATGGGGGCAAGCTTACTGAGGAGGAACATGAATTGATAAATTCAGACAAAGAAAAAAACATTTAGAAGGGAAATCAAAGGAAAGGGTAAGTGAACCAACAATGCACTAGCTTAAAAGGAACCTATTTAGAAAAAAAAAATAACCTTTACAACCCCTTTAAGCCTCGTACACACAATCAGATTTCCATCGGACACATCTGTGGAATTTTGTGAGAAGGGTGTTGGTCGTGAACTAGTTCTGCATACAGACGGCAGAACTTTTCCTGCCAACATACACAAAACTACGTGTTTTTTCTGCACTTTAGCGCCACCCTTTGGGCAACTTCTGCTAATGTCTTATGATTAGCATTGGTTCCTAGCATGCGTGCTTGTACTTTGGATTTTAGTGCGACAGACTTGTGTAGACACAATCGAATAATAAAGACAGAACACATTTGTTGACGGAAAATTTGAGAGCATGCGATCCCACAATTGTTGTCGGAAATTCCGACAACAATTGTCCGATGGAGTGTACAAACGGTCAGATTATCCGTTTAGCAGAGCATAAACCCACCAACAACCAACCATACCAGATTATCCGACAAAAAACTGCCATCACACAATTGTTGTCGGAAAATCTGATCTTATGTATGAGTCTTTAGACCCCTTTTCACACTGCAGCCCTGTTCAGTTAGCGTTGAATCGCTTTAGCTGTGTTTTAGCGGCGCTTTTCATTTGCTAGCGGGGCAGTTTTTACCTTTTAAAAAAGGTAAGAAATCCTGTTTTGCAGCACTGCCCGATAGGCAGCACAATGGGCAGGGGCATTTTGGAAGCACTAAATACAACACTCCCAAGCTACCCCAAAGATCCTGCTTGTAAGCGCACTGCCCCAGTGTGAAGCACACACTGCACAGAATGGGAGTCAGTTTTCAGGCGCTTTTTAGAGGCTACTTCAAGAGCTATATGTAAACAAGAAGGACATGCGCCAAAATAAGTGCAGTAAATAAGGATTTAATGAATTAAATTAGTAAACAGTACTCCCCCCTATGTGCCTATGCTCTCATTGTCTTGCGAGTAGCCAATTTACTGTTTACTAATTTACTTCATTAAATCCTTATTTACTGCACTTAGTTTGGCGCATGTCCTTCTTGTTTACATATACCTTTCAGAGTCTGCTTCTGCTTCAGGATTGTGCTGCCACTAGTGTTGTTGGACTAACACTGAACTTTTGGGACTTTTTTGACCATATTTGTATGGTCACTCATTGGACTATCATTATATGGTCATTTATTTATCCATTTGTTTATTTTCCTTTGATCATTTTCCTCTGATATTGACATGGACCTTATGATTTATTAACTATTAATTGTATTATTGATTTTCTGATTGCACTTTTTAGTTGTGCGCCATCTACCTATATTTTTTAATACTTCAAGAGCTAAAATGCATGAAAACTGTTTCAGTGTGAAAGGGGTCTTACACGTTCTATTTGTCATTGAAACTCCATCATATTTTTAGCCAACAAAAACGCATTTTAAGCAGGAGGCAGCAGATGAGTGCTCAAAAAAGACATTTGCGGTCTCCCCACAACACTTGAGCGGAAAAACTAGATGTACAAAAAACTTCATATAGTAAAGCATATTTAGGCAGCTTTTACACTGAGGCGCTTTACAGGCGCTATAGCCCTAAAAATAGCACTTGCATAGTGCCTATAAAGAGCCTCACCTCTCAATTCAATGTGAAAGCCAGAGTATTTTCACAGTGGAGCGGTGCGCAGGCAGGACGCCAAAAAAAGTCCTGCAAGTTATATCTTTGAGGCACTGTTGGAGGGGTGTATACATCAATGGGCAGCGCCGACAAAGCACGATGCTGCGGACGCTTTTAACCCTTTTTTGTGTTAAAAGAGCCCCGCTATCGGCCGAAAAGCTCTGCAAAAATGACGGTAAATCACCAATATTTTTACCGCTGACGCCCCCAACGACCCACGGGGTCCATGGCTTACTACTTCTAGCATGTCCTCTCTGGATTTAAGAACCCAGAGTTAACAGATATAGAAGGGGGGCCATTTCTCTGTTTAGGGGACATGGATGCTGTAAAAACTAGATTCTTGCATAGCGAATAGGGGGAACCCCTACTAGAATATTTGTAGCTGAGTGTTGACAGCTGGTGCCAATGGGTGCACCCCAGGAAAGTGCTAACCCATCAAAAAGGACAAACACAGGGCACTGGGGTAAATAGGATACAAAAAATAAATAAAAAAACAGTATATAGTGGAATCCTAGCACAGTGTGCCACCTAGTGGTGGCTGTGGTAATCTTTAGTGATGTATAAGCAGAAGCCAGTTCCATCTGTAGGGAAGAGAGGGGAAACAAATAGGACAAAAAAGTTCCTGTAAACTGAAAGTTAGTGTAATGGTCGGCCAAACACCAAATGACTCCCCAGCAATGGTGGGGGTAGAGTCCTCGCAGGACCATTCTTGGGAAGCACAATTGCAGCCCAGAGGGCATAGAGCTGGAATAAGATAACTTATCTACTTGCATAAACTCACAATGAACAGCACTGTGTTTTCGGGGCTGTAGTACAGTTAGTACAGTTGGGTGAAAACCCAGTGCATGGGGAAAACAAAACTGTCACAGACCTTCCCTGTCAGTCAACTAAATTGCAGTAAGGGACCTGCAAAGCAAAGGCTAATGTGAGGGACATTGCGCTGCTCCTATGGAGGATGCTGTGATAGGATATGTTCCTTTCTGTCAAGCCAGCTAATCGCTGCAGTGGGATTATCAAAGAAATGGGAATTGCCAGTGGCAAGGACCTTCAGCTTTGCCGGGTATAACATGAAATATTGGACATTGAGAGCCCACAGGATACTTTGGCATTATCAACTTTGAGGATTCTAGCCGACCAGGCCTTGGATATTGCGGTTCTAGTAATTTAGGAGGCGGAATTGGAATGGATGCGGTGGGCCCCCTGTTGTGGCAGCAGTGAGGGAACTCAATGGGCCCTTTCCACTGCAAACATGGGGGAAAATGCATCCCGACCAAAAGTGTCGGTCAATCAGAGATTGCCCATTAAGGGATGCCCACTGCCCGCACATTATTCTGACGCAGCCAGTTTTCCATGTCCTCCAGTCTGGATGCATTGGTGGAGGTCACAGACTGGACATAGCGGACATCTCTCTGCAGGGGCTGCAACACATCTTCAAGGGTGCTGAAGTGGCCTTCCAGCGCAGAGGTGCGTCCCCTCAGCTTCTGCATGTCATTTCTTATTAGGGAGATCTCTACATGCATGCCTTTTACTTCCCCTGTCAAAATTGTGGTAGATGAGCATGAATATGTAATTAAACCCAGTGACTAAACCCAGGATGAAAAATCTGACCCTGTGTTAGGATATCTCCCTTGTGTGAAAGTGCCTTGGCCATGAACAATATGCTTGAGGGCTAAAAAGGAAGGTCCAGATTTCCAAATTATCCTTAGACTTTTCATTTGCAGGAGAAAGATGTTCTTACTTCCTGTCAGATTCTCATTCAGCAAAACTAGGAACAGACAGACAGTCAACCACAGAAGACATCTCAGTGAGTTGATCTGCTGACCATTACCAGAGCCATAACATGCATTGAAGGACAAACACCTGAACAGACAAACAAGACTAACAGTCCTAAATCCAGAGCCCTTTCACAAACATATTTAAGGCCCAGAACCAGTTGATCTGCCAACTCAATCTATGCTAAAGAAATGCTCCAATGCCAAAACTTGCAGTACAAATGACACTAAAACCAGTGGAACCCTGTCCAGAACCTTAAACATTTAGCCACATCCAGCCACGGCCTGCCATAGACTTTGACAGGCTGCCTGCAATAAAGCTGAAAGCTGCACTTGTTCCTTTTCTGGGCGTACTAAAGCTCTGAGAGGGAAACAATGAAGCTAGGTGGTCCTGTTTGCAAAGAAACGTTAAACAGTAGTTAGCATTTTGTGTGAAAAGGCACTCTCCTACATAATATAAACTCTTCCATCCCAGAGATGAAGGAATCAACTCCAAGTGGACCCAAAACCTCCTATAAGGAGACTAAGGATGCGAGCAAAGCTTGTAGGTCAGGGGACAATTTGCAAGCAAGGCAAAGTAAATCACATTAGATATCCCACAGTTGGCACACATAGGGAAAGAAGCCTATGCTCCTGAGTACTCAATTGCCTGCTAACTGGCCCTATGTGATCCATCATATACGCTATGCACTGATTGCGTACAGACAGGATGAGGCCCTCAGCAGATGTAAACTTACTGCCCCCAGACAAAGCATGCACCTGCTGTGTCCATGGCAATGCATGCCATGCAGAACAGGAAATCAAAGAAATTGCTGCAGCCGTGTCAGACTTTGACAGTCAAAGAACCACCCACCATCCACTTCCACACTTATCTGCACCAGAGGGTGGAAGAGAACCATGCTAAGAGCAGAAGCCCAAAACAAAGACAGCGGTTGCAGACACCGCCACAATCCACACAGGCTGCAACTGCACCGCACAGCAGGGATGAGGATTATTGAGGGACACAATGTATCTGATTTTGCTGGGGAGCTTTAAACTACATGCACTCACAAGTAGCACTAGGGAGACTAGCAGGATCTATATATCTGACCTGTCCCCCAGTCAGCAGCTTGACTGTGGAAAATAATAATTGACAGGAACAAAAACAAAGTCCTAATAAACTCATTGGTGCTAGGCTAAAAAAAAAAAAAAAGTCTGTTTCAGATGGGGGATTTTACTGCCAGCAGGGGCAGTGGTGGGCTGTTTGTACGGATTGTCCTACTTCTGCACATGGCTCTGTAACTTATCAGTCAACATCTTAAAGACTCGGCTGTTCCATTCAATGAACAGAAGAGAAATTAAAATCTCTCTGATCATAGTAAATAATATTGCATCAAAGGCAGTTATCGAAATACCCTTATAAAATACTGCATACACAGACCAAATGAAGGCAGTCTAAATATATCACAAAGTTGCAAGTATTATATTACCTTTGTATCATGTATTCAAAGTGGCTTATCTTTGCCTGCCCTGCAGATACAACCTGTATGGCATGCGAGGAAAAGGAGCAGTGAACAAAACCACGCCAGTGAAGGAACATGAGGGCATCAATTGCTTGAAGTAGTAGGTTCAATATAGTTTCCGTTGGCAATATCGGGCACTCTGAGCGCTGGAATTTTATAAAACATAGTTAAGTCTCTGTATTGCACAAACTGCATTTATTAAAAACAAGTTACATCGATCAAAATGCAACTTAAATGTACAGTTTGTCCATATAAGGCCCCGTACACACGAGCAAATACATCTGATCAAATCGGTCAGACAGACCGATTTGAACAGATCTGTCTGCTGAGATGTATTGGTTTGATCGTGTACACACAGCGCGCTGACGTGACGTGGCGGTGACGTTGACGCCGCCACGTCACGCACCAGGAAGTAAAACACTTTTGCGCATGCGTCGAAACCATTCGACGCATTTGTGAGCAGATATGTCTGCTGGTTAGCGTACTAACCAGCAGACATATCGGTCCGACGGGTTCCCAGCCGACAGATTTCAAAGCATGCTTTGAAATCTGTCGGCTGGCCAAATCCATCTGTTTGCCTGTACACACGATCAAATCTGTCTGCTGAAACGGTCTGTCAGACCGTTTCCAGCAGATAGATTTGATCGTGTGTACGCGGCCTTAGTGTTCTATGGCTACACCCGAAAAACAACAACAAACAATATCGATCACTTGCAGTATATATGTGATAAGAGTCCACAATTATATTAGCGAAGTGGTAGCTAAAAACTGATGATCTGTTGTAAAGACAAAAATCCAAAGTAAAATCTTATGGTTTACAGTACTTTGCTTTGTAGAACAGCCAGCACTGAGAGCAAGGAGTTGGAGAGCACTAAGTGTTTCAGGGGTCCTGCCCCCCTTAATTAATTCTTGCCCTGGTGCTGGCAATGAACATGCATGATGGCCACAGATGCCCCAATGTGTTGCTAGTTCTGGTGGGTCTGGCATCATGGTGTATCAGTTGCTATTCCCTTTAGCAGCTGTCTGACTTCCATTTGTTACAAAATATCTCCCCCTACATCCAAGCAGCACTTCTTTTTACATGCAAGTGTGGATATGTTTAATACAATTTTTAGTAATCCTATGCTCTGGCAATTTTATTTCTTATGGATACATCCTTCCTATTTGTTACCTTAAAGGGTCACTAGAGGAGAAAAAAAATGGGCTGAAATGACTGTTTACACGGTATAGAGACATAAAAGTTAACTGATTCATTTTAAAAATGATTAAAAATAGATAAAAATCAATCATATAATCAACCTACAGTTCTAGTTTTGTTTTTGCTGTTATTTCCTGTCTCTCTGATGTACAGAGCCAGAGAGCCAATAGAGGGCAGTGATGGTGTGTCTGAAACCCCTGAGCACCAACCCAGTTTCAGTTTACACACAGTAATCACACCTCCTTGATTAGTGACCACAGTGAGAAAGCTCCCAGCAGTGTGGTTATAAGGAAACAGACAACCAGGAAGTGTAGAGATCAGAGCAGAATTACAGCAACATCAAAGCAAAAACGAACAATGAGGACATGAAAATGGCACTGCAGTAAGGTAAAGTAAGCTATTTAGCGAAAAAAAAAATTCCTTTAGTGACCCTTTAAAGTAGAACTATAGGCATTTTTTTTTCAAGTTATACAAAATTGCTGTGCTTAGTGTTAACTGATCTAATATACAATTTATAAAGTGTCATTTTCCACCCAGCATAAACAAGTTAAATCAATTATCTGCAAACACTGGGATATACTGAAAAATTATAGGGTTTTGGGTGCCATATTGCTGTAATGTGCTAAAGTGGTGTTCAGAGGTGCACCTACACTCCAGAGTAAAATTGCCCCCAATATCATCAACCCTCCAACACGTCTAACTTTTTTCCATCAGCTAGTGGGATATCACCCATGTAAGAGGTGTACAGTATGTAAATACAACATCTCTGGAAGAGCGAAAAGTTTGGAGTTTCGCTTTTCAGTTACAGGGAAGGTTTATCCTATTAAGCATTCCTGTACTTGCGCAAGAAATATGTGGTTTATCTTATCATCTGCCCGTGAAACCAACAATATGTTGGTTGCACCATTCGCAAGTTTTCGGTGAGGGTTGCAGAGCACATAGCCCTCATTTTGGCTGGAGATACTCATCACACAGTGGCCAGGCATTATAAAGCACATCATGCCAATAATCCAACTGGCACTCAATTCCTTATTATTGATCAATTTTTCTCCCCATGGAGGGGTGTGTGTAGGAGTACACACACAGCATTTGGGCTCAATGTGGAATTGGACATCAATTCCTTTATTAACAAATCCTAACAGGAGATAGGGATATTGAGTGTCATTTCATTGCCATAGGTATGTCACGTCTCCCCAGGGGTGGACACCACCAACACAGCGCCAGATAGAGAGAGATCAGCTGGGCATATCAAAGCCAGCTCTGACACTTCTCCCCTCCCCTTGCTGCCCCCACAGCCAGTTAGAGGAGAGGAGCTGTTCTACTCCTCCCCCCCTCTCTTATCCTCCCATGTCTGACCCGCCCACTCTCCCGACAGACACTGTTTTGCTGCCTCAGGGATGTGGGCGGGAAGAGACAAACCCAGCAAACAGAAAGGAAAGATGGAGTCTGATATCCATCCAACCAGTCAGTCCCCTCCTGCCTCTGAGTGAGTACTGTACACTGATGTACAGGGTGCCTTTCATTCCCTTCTCTCTCTCTCTTCACCTTTCTTTTTCTCTCTTTTTTTTCGTTTGCACCCCCCCACCAGCGGCCACTGTAGATAGCTAGCTAGATAGATAATAATCTATCTAGCCATCAATTGTCACCACTGTGCCATGCCATCAAACGCAGCTGAGCACCGCCACTGTCTATCTTTATCTATCTATCTTCCCTTCTTTCTTTCTTTATCTATATTTCTTTCTTTATCTATCTTCCTTCCATCCCTTCTTGCTTTCTATCTTTATCTATCTTTCTTGTATATCTATCTATCGATCTATCTTCCTTCCCTTTTTTCTTTCTATCTTTATCTATCCCCCCCCCCCTCCCGGGCTGCTCAGTCTAAAATGCCCGGGCCTATTTTTTGTCCCAGTCCGGGCCTGTGTGTGACATTATACTGCACATAGTGTTTGGGTACGGGGGCTTGTCCAATGAGAGGTCACTTTCTGGACTTGTTATTATTTAAATAATTTTACAATTGTCCTCAATTTGTAATTCCCCCCCCCCCAATCTCTCCTTTTCTCTTTCATTCTCATTTCTCCAATAATGATTTTTCATTTATGGGATAAGGAATTGAGTTGAGAATGAAGAAATTAGATGTTGTTTAAATTTTAAATGTTTAGTGTATCAGCCTTGATGATTACAGCTGGTATACAGTGGGTTAACTTTGCTGTTTGCCTATTGTGGGACGTATGGATTTCATCATTCACCTTGCCTTAATCGTCCTGAAATGTAGGAAGTACTTATCTTTGCATATGCCTACTGTGAGGATGTATTGTGTGATGTAGAACGTCGCAACTATCCTGGAACGCAGCGTCTGTACATTTCCACGCATTCGCATGTGAATGACGCATTGCAGGACGTGGGATGTCAGATATACGCCAATCTCCACATACTACCCTATGGACGTTCTGCACTAGGTAGGCACGTCATGCAGTGGGCGCGTCGGAGGACACGCTTTCACATGCCTACCTTCAGCGTGAGGTCGCGATCATGTGAAACACACGGCGGTCCAATAGAGACTTAGTATGAGAGGTCACGACTCATAGGATGAGTCATGTGACATAGTTGGAACGCACAGCGGCGTTTGAACATCCCCAATATCTACATGCAGGGTGCGTGAGTGCTCAGGCTTGAATGTTTAATCAAATTTTAATTTTCAATCGTGACACTCTCTCTCCTTGTTACATCATAGCCATATATATTTATATATTCATTTATAGACACGCAGATATTGGGGCTGATTTACCAAGCCTGTGCACCATGACTCATGATGCACAGGCAGGAGTAACAGCCTTTTTCACATTTACTAAAGAAATACGCTGGCAGTGCAGCGTATTTCTTTATTTACTATAATGCCTAGTGCTCCCAGGAGAGGGCGCATGCTGCACCACTATAGACCTGGCACGCGGCATATTGAAATGTAAATAGCGGGGATTTGGGCGGGAGTTTATTAGGGGAGGGGGTGATGCGGGGGAAGTGTAGTGACATGTGTTTGAATGTGATTTTAGGGAACCGCTCCCCGTATGCTTGCACAGTACGCCTGAACATCAGGAGGTTCATTTGCATACTGGGCATGCGTACAGGGAAATTTCAGGGATTCACGTGCGCCTTGTCAGTACGCCAATAAAATCTTGGTAAATACTAAGAGGCGTAGCTGTAATTCAAGTGAGTGATGCGGCGCACAGGAATCCCCGACCTATTTTGTAGATGCTCTAAATTTTGCGCAAACCAATCAATAAATGCTTTTTGGGATTTTTTGGAACCACAAATATGTAGAAGAATACGTATCGGCCTAAACTGAGCAAAAAATTTTTTTTTTTAATATATTTTTAGGGATATTTATTATAGCAAAAAGTAAAAAATATTTTTGTTTTGTTTTTAAATTGTCGCTCTATTTTTGTTTATAGCGCAAAAAACAAACAAAAAAAAACGCAGAGGTGATCAAATACCACCAAAAGAAAGCTCTCTTTGTGGAAAAAAAAAAAGGACGCCAATCTTGTTTGGGCACCATGTCGCACGACCGCGCAATTGTCAGTTAAAACGATGCAGTGCCAAATCGCAAAACCTGGCCCGGTCATTGACTAGCAATATGGTCCGGGGCTCAAGTGGTTACAAAATAACAAAACAGTAAAGTTAGCCCAATTTTTGTTGATAATGTGAAAGATGAGTAAACCTAACTTGTCACGCTTTAATATTGCACACACTCATGGAATGGCGCCAAACTTCAGTACTTTAAAATCTCCATAGGCAACACTTGTTTTTTTTTTACAGGTTACCAGTTTAGAGTTACAAAGGAGGTCTAGTTGTAAAAGTATTGCTCTCGCTATAACGCACGCGTCAATACCTCACATGTGTGGTTTGAACGGCGTTTACATATGTGGGCGGGACTTACATGCGTGTTCGCTTCTGAGTGCAAGCTACTAGGAACAGGGGCCTTTTAATTATTATTATTTTTTTTTTTTACGTAATAATAATTCACTAAGACCTCCCCTTCAGGCTGGAAAGCATGAGTTCAGGGGAAAAAAACACAGCTCTCATGCTTTCAGCCGCCATTGCAGCTTTGTTTCTGCATGTGAGCTGAACTGAGCATGCCCAACCACTTAGAAATGTTTAACTTTCTTTTTGTGGGTGAAAATCACGTGGATGTCTCTGAGCATGCTCATAGAGTGTGGGTGGGTTAGTAATTCAAGGATATCCTTAACAGGTGTAACCACTTACAAGTTCACCCAAACTAGAGACTGAAATTTGGTGGTGTATTGGTGGACAGGCTTGAAGTGCTGATTTACAGCACTGTGCTTAAATCTAGCGCAAGACAATCCTATTCTAATTGTGGGTGTTTGAGCCAAGTGAGTGTTAGAATCCCTGCTTGTGGTTTTTGGGTTTGGCTTTGTGTCACTTTTCTTAAAATTGGCTTCACTTCCTGTCACACAGCTGAACAGGAAGTGAGGTTAAAACCCTACCAATGTATTTTCTTGGGATCAATCTAACTAGTGTCCCCATTAAGTAAATTGCACTGCTGTGTACACCCCAAATGATTAGTTAGTTTCGGGTTTAGTAAAGGCAAAGCCTCTCTGCAATAGAAGCATAGTCTCTGAAAATCAGAAGGGAAGCACTGATGGTTTTAACATCCAATCCTGTAGAAGTAAAGTTTTTTTTTTTCTTCCTTGCTTGTCCACTTGTAGTGCAAAGTGGATTTGCCTTTAGTAAAAGGACCCCAAAGTCCTAGATCTGTAATAATTTGGGGTGTACCCAGCAAAATGCAATTTCCATAATGGGAAACTATTCAGATTGATCTGTGTGTCCCCAACAAAAGACATTAGTAAGGTTTTACCCTCACTTCCTGTTTGGCTATGTGACAGGAAGTGAATGAATTTGAAGTAGAAAGTGACAACATCTGTGAGGTGTCTTCACCCTATTAGGGATGTAGGCATCCCCCAAAAATGAGCTGATAATACTTATTTGCAAATTAAGAAAATTGTTTATTTAACATGGGGTGGTGTTTGTGGGGGTCCCTAACACACATTCATACATATTAGCAATGCTGTATCCTGGCCTAGTGGCATGGGTATATATTCTTAGGCCTCTCAATAAAACTCTCTGAAATTTGTGCTTAAACTAGAACTATAATCAACACTTTTTTTATTTTCTTTCATTTTGGATAGAGTGAGGGAGGGTTATAGGCCCTGTCAATTTATTTTGTATTATCCCTGTCCAATTGGGGAGATTTGCCTTCACTTCCTGCCCCATAGCCAAACAGGAAGTGAGAGAAAAACTATGCAAATTAAGGGAATCCAGTCCCCCCCTCCCCCCCAGAACTAGTGTGTATGTCCCCTGAAAATTCCTGGGCAGGTCATACAAAAACAGGGTGTGGCCTTGACAGGAAGGGTGGGTCATTTTTCTGTTAGGAGGTGCAGAAATTTAGTCAGGCCTAGGGCAGCACAAAACCTAAATATACTACTGCATATTAGGGCTTACTTAGACAGGATCTGATTTACAGCATGTTTTTATATTGTGGGAGGAAACCCACGCAGGCACAGGGAGAACATGCAAACTCCAGGCAGATGGTGTCACGGACAGGATTCGACCAGGCAAACCCTTTTGCTCCTAGGTAAAAGTGCTATACACTACACCACTGTGCTGAACGAACGTGATCGCAGCTGAAAGCATGAGATCAGAGTTTTTTTTTTTTCCCAAAACCATGCTTTCCAGACTGGAGGAGAGATGTGGGGGAGGAGAAGGTCTTATTGACCCCGTCTCTCTCCATAAAGATGACCTCCACACTAGTCCTATTACAAGGGGTGTTTTTTTTCCTTGAAATAGGAATAAAGGTGAAAAATTAAAAAAAGGGATAAAAAATTGCAAAAATAAAAATATTACATTAAAAAAAAAAAAAAATACAACGCCCCTGTCCCTAGTAGCTCGCACTCAGAAGTGAACACGCATGCAAGTCCCACCCGCATATATGTAAACGCCGTTCGAACCACTCATTTGAGCTATTGACGCGTGCGTTAGAGTGAGAGCAATAATTTTAGCACTAGACCTTCTCTGTAAATCTAAACTGGTAAACTGAAAAAAAAAATTCAAGCGTCGCCTATGGAGATTTTTAAGTCCCAAAGTTTGGCGCCATTCCATGAGTGTGCGCAATATTAAAGCGTGACATGTTAGGTATCTATATACTTGGTGTAACATCATCTTTCACATTATCCCTAAAAATTGGGCTAACTTTACTGCTTTGTTATTTTTTAATTCATGAAACCGTATTTTTTTTTTCAAAAATAAAAAGAGCGTTTGAAAAATTATTGCTCAAATACAGTTGGAAATTAAAAAAAAAAAAAATGACCACCACTTTATTCCCTAGGGTGTCTGCTAATAAAATATATATAATGTTTGGGGGTCCTGTGTAATTTTCTTGTACAAAGAGTTTTATTGAAAAAACACATCAACAGAAAAAAAGAAAGGAATACAAAGAAAAAGCAGTGGTGGACACGCCATGAGCTATCATATAAAGAACTGGAGGCATTAAACAAGGTAGTCCATAGACTTGGAATCAATCCAGCACTTAAGAATCCAGAGGTGAATCCAGAAGACCAGCAGTAGAATGTCCCCATCTCAAGTAGCCTGCTAAATCGAACTAATGCTGGTTTAGGTAACATACCAGTGAACACACCAGAGTAAATGTATGACTTAAAAGCAAAATAGCAATTCGGTACATAACATTACAAAAAAAAAATTCAAACAGGCACATAGCAGAGGATAGCATTATCCAAAATGTAAAATTAACAGTGCGTCATGTGTCCAAAACCGGATCGTCCTGTGTAATTTTCAAGGAAGAAAATATAATTTTTACATGAAGGAGAGAAGTGCCAGTATAGGCGCGGTATGGAAGTGGTTAAAGTGCAACAATAAAAGTGAAACATTCCTTTAAATTTCGTACCGGGGGGTGTAAAGTCAGCATGTGAAAAAGCGAATGTTTCCCGTACATAGAACTGTCCCTGCACAAAATGACATTCTAAAGAAAAAAAGCCATTTAAAACTGACTCGCGGCTATAATGAATTGTCGGCTCCCGGCAATTGTGAGAGGATTCATTCATAAAAAATAAAACAAAGCGTAGGGGTCCCCCCAAATTCCATTACGAGGCCCTTCAGGTCTGATATGGATATTAACCACATAAGGACCGCGGCATTTACATTTACGTCGGCAGAATGGCACGTACAGGCACATTGGCGTACCTGTATGTCCCTGCCTAGACGTGGGTCGGGGGTCCGGTACATGCGGCGGTTCCGTAGGCTGTGGGAGCGATCCGGGATGAGGAGGCGGCTGTTCGTTTTTGTCCGCTCCCTCCGGATCGCTCCCAGCCAATGCGCGTCCGCCACCCACCCTCTTCCTGTGTAAACACAGGAAGGGGGACGTGATGTAATCTCTCCTCTCGGCGGTATTTTCAACCGCCGCTGAGGAGAGAAGACATCACAAGTGAGTCTGCACAACACTACACTGACACAGTGACACACAGGCACATAACCCCCCTCCCCCCCCCTGTCAGTGTCACTGAATGCAGTGATCATATATGTACAGATCACTGCATTTAGTGTCAGTGTGACAGTTAGTGTGAAAGGCAGTTCAGCCCCCGTACCCCCCCTAATAAAGTTTTAAACCCTTGATCACCGCCCTAGTTAACCCTTTCACCCCCTATTGCCAGCGTCACTAAGCGATCGGTTTTCTGATTGCTGTATTAGTGTCACTGTTGCCGCTAGGTAGCTAGTTTTTTTTTTTTTTTTATTATTGAGATTTGTTTTTACTAAAGACATGTGGCTGAATACATTTTGGCCTAAATGTTTGACTAAAATTTTGTTTATTAGATTTTTCTTCTAACAAAAAGTATAAAATATTGTTTTTTTTTCAAAAATGTTGCTCTATTTCTGTATATAGCGCAAAAAATAAAAATCGCAGAGGTGATCAAATACCATCAAAAGAAAGCTCTATTTGTGGGAAGAAAAGGACGCAAATTTTGTTTGGGAGCCAAGTCGCACAACCGTGCAATTGTCTGTTAAAGCGACGCAGTGCCGAATTGTAAAAACGCCTCTGGGCATTTAGCAGCATATTGGTCCGGGGCTTAAGTGGTTAAGGGGAACCCTGCCGTCAATTTTTTTTTAAAAAAATGACGTGTGGTTCCCCCCAAATATCCATACCAGACCCTTCAGGTCTGGTGTGGATTTTAAGGGGAACTCCACCCCAAATTAAAAATAAATGGCGTGGAGTTCCCCCAAAAATCCACACCAGACCCTTATCCGAGCACGTTAACCTGGCCGGCCGCAGAAGAGGGGGGGACAGAGTGCGGCCCCCCCCTCTCCTGAACCGCACCAGGCCACATGCCCTCAACATTGGGAGGGTGCTTTGGGGTCCCCCCCAAGAAGAAGAAGAAGAAGATGCGGACGAGAAGGCCAGCGGAATGAGAAAAAGATGGAGAAAGATGGAGATGGAGAAAGACGCCGGTCAAGATGCGGGACGAGAAGACCCAATAAAGAAGAAGAGGAAGAAGAAGAAGATGGAGGAGGAAACCCGAAGGAAAGAAGAAGATGGAAGAAGAAGCGGAAAGAAGATATTAATAAAAGACTTGTCAAAAACCGTCTCTTGTCTTTTTTTACAATTTTCACCTTTTTTTTTTGGTGAAATGGTAGAGGTACAATGTGCCCCCCGCCTGCAGACCCCCACAACCACCAGCCAGGGTTGTGGGGATGAGGCCATTGTCCCCATGAACATGGGGACAAGGTGCTTTGGGGGGGACCCCAAAGCACCCTCCCAATGTTAAGGGCATGTGTCCTGGTGCGGTTCAGGAGAGGGGGGGCCGCACTCTGTCGCCCTCCCCTCTTTTCTGCGGCCGGCCAGGTCAATGTGCTCGGATAAGGGTCTGGTGTGGATTTTTGGGGGAACTCCACACCATTTTTTTTTAAATTTGGGGTGAAGTTCCCCTTAAAATCCACACCAGACCTGAAGGGTCTGGTATGGATATTTGGGGGGAACCCCACGTCATTCTTTTTTTTTTTTTTTAATTGAGGGCAGGGTTCGCCTTAACATCCATATCAGACCTGAAGGGCCTTCTAATGAAATTTGGGGGGACCCCACACTTTTTTTTTTTATGAATGAATCCTCTCACAATTTCAGGGAGCCGACAATTCATTTTGTGCAGAGACAGTTCTATGTACAGGAAACATGCACTTTTTCACATGCTGACTTTATACCCCCGCCCAGGTACGAAATTTAAAGGAATATCTTTACTTTTATTGTTGCACTTTTAGCATTATTAAATTCACTGCTCCCGAAAAAACGTGAGTTTTTTTTAAAACAAAAAAAAGCATTAATACATGTCCCCTGACTCAGGTCCCCAAACACTTTTTAGGACAAAACGTGCATACAGAGGGTCAGATTCAGATAAAATTAGATTATCGTAGCGTTTCCCAAATACACTACGCCGCCGTATTTTACCTGGCTCTACGTGGAATCCAGGTAGATTTTGTCCAGTAAACGACGGCGCAATCCATATACGCGATTAGGGGGCGTGAAGCATTTAAAATAGGCGCGTTCCCGCGGCGATCGAACTGCGCATGCTCCGTTCCCAAATTTCCCGCCGTGCATTGCGCGAAATCACGTTGTTACGTCATTTTTTCTTGAGTAGCGTCGTTTACGGACATTCCTATTCCCGAACGAGTTACGTAAAAAAATAAAAATAATTAACTTGACGCGGGAACGACGGCCATACTTAACATGGGTTACGCACTGTTAGACCAGCAAAAAGCTGGTCTAACAGTACGTAGAAAAAAATAGACGTAAGCGATTGCGAAGACCGCTCGTATCTTCGTGGATCGCCGTAAAAACTCATTTGCATATGCCGACGCATGAAAACGACGCAAACTCCTCCCAGCGGCCACAAAAATATCGCAGCGTAGATCCGAAGGCTTATGAAGACGTAAGCCTCTCGGATCGAAGCCCGAAGCCGCCGTATCATGGTTTGAGGATTCAAACTAGTGATACGGCGCACGAAATTTGAAATTACTCCTGTCTAACACCAGTTAGACAGGCGTAATTGCTCTGTGAATCTGGGCCAGGGAGTTTGGCAGGGGCTTTACTTATCAATTGCATTGCGCTGCTGCTGTGCCCAGTTAATGCGCCTAATTAAGGCTTGAACCGACGCAGCGCAGTGACAATAGTAAATCAGTCCCATTGTGTCAGGGCTGACCCGGAAGTGTACTATGGACAAGCTCCCGGGGGAGGACCTTGGTGGGGGTCATATTTTGTATTTAAGCATGGTGGCATCAGTGGAGTCTTACCCCAGACGATGCAACATTTTGTGGAACGCGTCGGGACTCTACTGCTGCCATGCACACTTCTACATTGATGTCCTGTTTTTTTCATCCAATTGTAATGCCGCGCACACATGATCACTTTTCGTGTGTGGGCAAAATGTCATTTTATGTCTTCTGAAAAATGTCAAAAAATTTTTTTGAACATGCTCGATTTTTTTATGTCATTTTTCAAAATGTCATTTTTTGTGTCATAAAAAATGATCGTGTGTGGGCAAAACGACGTAAAAAATTACGTTTTAAACCCGCACATGCCCAGAAGCAAGTTAGGAGACGGGAGGTAAAGCTACCATTCATAATGGAGTAAGCACATTCATCACGCTGTAACAGACAAAAAAGCAGGAATCATCTTTTACTAACAAGTAACCAGCTAAAAGCAGCCTCAAGGCAAATAGAACTTCCCCTTTAGAGTGCCATCACTTTGTTCATCATTTTCCAAAAATGATGGTGTGTACGCAACATCATTTTTGAAAATGAAATTTTTAAAAATGTATTTTTTTTTTCATGAAGAAAAATGACATTTTGTTTCATCACAAAAAGTGATCGTGTGTACGAGGCATAAGTGTTTTTAACCGTTCATGTTTTACGGAATCACACGATGTGCTTTTCATTTCCTCTATATACATCGGGTTTGGTCTTCTCCGAATAATCTCCAAGTTGCTGATACCTCCCCCAAGTGAAGACTTCATTGCATCCCGTCGATTTCAATTCGATCCCTTGCTGAAGCCCCTTCCATTCATATATATCAAGCTTTATTGACCCTTTGAGCATAGGTTCATTAGGGTTCAATATATCCGGTAAGCCTCCCATTTGGTGGCGGGTACTGACACTGCACGTTTAAACTATATGAATGTCACCGTGGGTTTGGAATTCTTCTTTTTTTTTTTCAAGCCATTCATCTATCAAGTTCCATTAGTCATTTGGACTTATACAGTGCGGAAAATAAGTATTTGAACACCCTGCTATTTTGCAAGTTCTCCCACTTGGAAATCATGGAGGGGTCTGAAATTGTCATTGTAGGTGCATGTCCACTGTGAGAGACATAATCAATAAAAAACAATTCCAGAAATCACAATGTATGATTTTCTTAACTATTTATTTGTATGATACAGCTGCAAATAAGTATTTGAACACCTGAGAAAATCAATGTTAATATTTGGTACAGTAGCCTTTGTTTGCAATTACAGAGGTCAAACGTTTCTTGTAGTTTTTCACCAGGTTTGCACACACTGGAGGAGGGATTTTGGCCCACTCCTCCACACAGATCTTCTCTAGATCAGTCAGGTTTCTGGGCTGTTGCTGAGAAACACAGAGTTTGAGCTCCCTCCAAAGATTCTCTATTGGGTTTAGGTCTGGAGACTGGCTAGGCCACGCCAGAACCTTGATATGCTTCTTACAGAGCCACTCCTTGGTTATCCTGGCTGTGTGCTTCGGGTCATTGTCATGTTGGAAGACCCAGCCTCGACCCATCTTCAAAGCTCTAACTGAGGGAAGGAGGTTGTTGCCCAAAATCTCGCAATACATGGCCCCGGTCATCCTCTCCTTAATACAGTGCAGTCGCCCTGTCCCATGTGCAGAAAAACACCCCCAAAGCATGATGCTACCACCCCCATGCTTCACTGTAGGGATGGTGTTCTTGGGATGGTACTCATCATTCTTCTTCCTCCAAACACGGTTAGTGGAATTATGACCAAAAAGTTCTATTTTGGTCTCATCTGACCACGTGACTTTCTCCCATGACTCCTCTGGATCATCCAAATGGTCATTGGCAAACTTAAGACGGGCCTTGACATGTGCTGGTTTAAGCAGGGGAACCTTCCGTGCCATGCATGATTTTAAACCATGACGTCTTAGGGCCAGATTCTCAAAGAAGTTACGCCGGGGTATATGGAGATGCGCGGCGTAAGTGTAAATTTGCACCGGAGTATCTATGCACCGTACCCACAGAACTAGATACGCACCAAAATAGTCTACTCCCGACCGGTGTAACTTGCCTACGCCTGCACATCTTAGGTGCATATTTATGCCGGACTCATCTGGCAAACCCATTGATTTCCTATGCAAATATGCAAATGAGGGAGATACGCCGATTCCCAAACATAGGCCCGTTTGGCGCAGGCTACGCGTGGTGTGCCTAAGCTGTTTGGCCGGCCTAAAGTTACCCCTCATAAAAGCAGGGGTAACTTTGCACCAGACTTGCTCAAGTCAGCTGGAAAGCAGTTTCAGCAGCACCGTTACAGGACAACACATGGCAGCCGTGGTCCTAGCACTACTAATGGGTCCCCCACCACCAGGGCCGCCATCAGGGGGGTACAGGCAGTACACCTGTAAGGGGCCCGGGGGTCCCCAGATGGGAACCCCCTTAAAAAAATTAAAAAAAAAATTTTTTTATATTTTTATTTTTTTAGGGGTCCGGAGGCCACCAGGGCCCCAGATGGGAACCTCACCTTTTTTTATATAAAAAGAAATTACCAAATAAAGGGGGCTTTCCATCCGGGACCTCTGGGCCCTAATAATGATAATAATAATTATATATATATTTTTGTCCGAAAGGCACTGGCCGTGAACTTGTTCTGCATACAGACAGCAGAACTTTTTCAGCCAACATTCACGAAACTATGTAGTTTTTCTGCTCTTTTGTCCGATGGAGCGTACAGACGGTTTGATTATACGACAAAACACATCCATCGGAATATTCAATCGTGTGTGCGATCCTTTAGCCTGTAGGGTTCAATATTGGGTTGGCTCACCCTTTGCAGCTATAAAAGCTTCAACTCTTCTGGGAAGGCCGTCCACAAGGTTTAGGATTGTGTCTATGGGAATGTTTGACCATTCTTCCAGAAGTGTATTTGTGAGGTCAGTCACTGATGTTATATAAGAAGGCCGGCTCACAGTCTCAGCTCTAATTCATCCCAAAGGTGTTGAGGTCAGGACTCTGTGCAGGCCAGTCCAGTTCCTCCACCCCAAACTCACCCATGTATGTCTTTATGGTCCTTGCTTTGTGGACTGGTCCAAATCATTTGATGAAAGGGGGGTTATGGTGTGGGGTTGTTTTCAGGGGTTGGACTTGGCCCCTTAGTTCCATTGAAGGGAACTCTTAAGGCATCAGCATATCAAGACATTTTGGACAATTTCATGCTCCCAACTTTGTAGAAACAGTTTGGAGATGGCCCCTTCCTGTTCCAACATGACTTCTCACCAGTGCACAAAGCAAGGTTCATAAAGACATGGATGAGCAAGTTTGGGGTGGAGGAACTTGACTGGCCTGCACAGAGTCCTGACCTCAACTCGATAGAACACCTTTGAAATGAATTAGAGCAGAGACTGCAAGCCAGGCCTTCTTGTCCATCAAAAAAATATAAATAAAAATATATAAAAAAAAATATAAAAAACTGCCTGTACCCCCCTGATGGCGGCCCTGGTCATACGTCTCCATTGCTGTTATGAGGGCTGACATCTCCTGGGTGTTAAAGCTTTTGTTCCTCCTCTGCCTGTGGGGAACGGAGCAGCCATCTCACAGCAAAAGTACCTTCCCTGGGGGGGGGAATAAAACTGGATGTACTTTTGCATCGGCTGGGCGTAAGTTGGACCGGTATAGTTGTGAGCATGCTCACAAGGGAACGAACGTACTGAGCATGCTCCGTCCAAGATACGCCGGGTGTAAATCACTAGACCATTAATTTGCATAACGACACACCCACTTCCACTTGCACCGGCTTACGCCGACTAAATTAAGTTAGGCCGGTGCAAAGTCAGGCACAAGTGCTTTGTGAATACTGTACCTGCCTCTCTGAGTTACGTCGGTGTAGTGTATCTGATATACGCTACACCCGCCTAAAGATAGGCAATTCTACGAGAATCTGGCCCTTAGTGTATTACCAACAGTAACCTTGGAAACGGTGGCCCCAGCTCTTTTCAGGTCATTGACCAGCTCCTCCCGTGTAGTCCTGGGCTGATTTCTCACCTTTCTTAGGATCATTGAGACCCCACAAGGTGAGATTTTGCATGGAGCCCCAGTCCGAGGGAGATTGACAGTCATGTTTAGCTTCTTCCATTTTCTAATGATTGCTCCAACAGTGGACCTTTTTTCACCAAGCTGCTTGGCAATTTCCCCGTAGCCCTTTCCAGCCTTGTGGAGGTGTACAATTTTGTCTCTAGTGTCTTTGGACAGCTCTTTGGTCTTGGCCATGTTAGTAGTTGGATTCTTACTGATTGTATGGGGTGGACAGGTGTCTTTATGCAGCTAATGACCTCAAACAGGTGCATCTAATTTAGGATAATAAATGGAGTGGAGGTGGACATTTTAAAGGCAGACTAACAGGTCTTTGAGGGTCAGAATTCTAGCTGATAGACAGGTGTTCAAATACTTCTTTGCAGCTGTATCATACAAATAAATAGTTAAAAAAATCATACATTGTGATTTCTGGATTTAATTTTTTTGATTATGTCTCTCACAGTGGACATGCACCTACGATGACAATTTCAGACCCCTCCATGATTTCCAAGTGGGAGAACTTGCAAAATAGCAGGGTGTTCAAATACTTATTTTTTGCACTGTATATGTATCTTTCTATTGTAGACAAGAAAACCCCCAAATATCTCATCCCCCTCTGCTTCCACTTAAATGGATATAGAGCTTCAAGATCCCTGCGTTCGCTATGACTAACCGAGATACTCAGGATCTCTGTTTTCTCTTGATTAATTTTTAAATTTGAGATCTCGCCATATTTCTCATATTCCGCTATTATTCTCGGAAGTGTTTGTCTCGGATTAGATACATATAGCATCATATCATCTGCGAACGCAGAGATCTTGTGCTCCCTCTCGCCCACCTTTATCCCTTCTATTTCCTGGGTCATCCTAATTGTCTCCAACAGTGGCTCTAATGTCAGGACAAACAGGAGGGGGAGAGCGGACACCCCTGGCGAGTCCCATTATAGAGTGGGAATCTGTCTGACAAGGTGCCGTTCACCCTCACCTGGGCCGAAGGATTAGAGTATAAGGCGCTTATCCACTTGAGCATTTTTGGGCCAAATCCAACATGTACTAGGGTTGCTAGCATAAATTCCCAGTCCAGCCTGTCAAAGGCCTTTTCGGCATCTAGTGACAGGAACAGTACTGGCTCTTTACTCTTTTTGGCCTTTTGTATCAGAAATAAAGCTCTTAAGATATTCTCCCTAGTTTCTCTCCCTGGTATGAACCCTGCTTGATCATTCTCAATCAATCCCGGCAAAAGAGGTCTTATTCTTTCCGCCAGGATTTTTGAGTAGATCTTTATATCAACATTGATCAGGGATATAGGTCTATAGCTTGCACATAACGCGGGGTCCTTATCTTCCTTACCTATCAGGGTTATGTGGGCTCCCAGTGCCTCTTCCCGTATTTTCATACCTCCCCCTATGGAGTTCATATACCTCTGAAAAAAAGGGCACTAAGATCCCTCCAAATCTTTTATAGTAAGCTGAGGTATACCCATCTGGGCCAGGGCTCTTTCCCATCTTAATATTTTTTATAGTTTGACTTATTTCCTCTTTTGTGATTTCTCTTTCCAAATTACTTATTACTTCCTCCACTAAGCCCGGGATCTTTATCTTTTCTAAATATTTTTTAATATTCTCACTCTTGTTCTGGGTTTCTAATATACCTTGTTCTTTATTAACCTTATATAGGTTTTGGTAATACTCCTGGAATATTTTAGTAATTTCATTAGTGGAATGTCTCAGGTTCCCCTTCTTATCTTTTATTTTAAAAATAAAATTTTGCGAGTTTCTAGGTTTAATAGTCCTTGCCAAAAATCTCCCTGGTTTATTTCCCATGGCATAAAAATTATTGTTCACTTTATTAAACACCCATTTTGTTTCCTGTTCTAGTAGGTTACATAGATCCTCTCTCTTCCTTGTTAAGGACATTAATACGTTCTCTTCCTGGGATTTTTTACGCGTCTGTTCTAAGCTCCCAATCTCTCCCAGTAACCTTTGCTTCTGAGCTGACCTGATTTTCCTTCTTTTGGCATTTTCAGCTATCAGCCTCCCTCTCATGTATGCTTTGTGAGTTTCCCATAACGTTGAGGGAGCAACATCCTCTTTATCATTTTTCCAGAAAGAACAGACACATATCTTTTTTCTAGATCATCGGCTATCTTGATGTTACTCAGGAGAGATTCATCCAATCTCCATGATCTCTGTCCCACCGGGACCTCCCCCATATCTAGAGCCATCACCACCGGGGCATGGTCTGATAGCGTTATAGATTTTATATCTACACTTTTCAGTCCCTCCAGTAGCCGATGATCTAGAATGATATGGTCTATTCTCGAATATGATCTATGGACAGAGGAAAAATATGTAAAATCCTTCTCCCTAGGATGAAGAATTCTCCAGGCTTCTACTAATTGCATTTGGCATAGTTTGTGTTTAATTACCTTTACATACTTCCCCTCTGATCTCAGCGATATCGGTTGGGTGTCCAACAGGAGGTCAAAAACAAAGTTAAAGTCCCCTGTTAGGATCACCTTACCGTCTCTGAATCCTTCTAATTTATTCAATATTTTCTTCAAATACACTGCTGGCCTTACATTAGGGCAGTACACATTTGCTAATGTATAGTTTATGTTGGATACAGACCCTTTAATGAACAGGTATCTACCTTCAGAATCCATTTCTGTAGCTTCTGGGATAAACCGTGTATTTCTGTCAAATCCTATTGCCGTACCTTTTGACCTCTTATTTGGGGAGTAACTATGAAACCAGGTAGGAAACTCTTTTGAGTTTAATCTAGTCTTGGATGTTATCTTTAAATGGGTTTCTTGTAGAAACACTATATTGATCGAGAGTCTCCTCATATCCTGCAGTATCTGATATCGCTTATTGGGGTTGTTTAGCCCCCGTACATTATACGTGACCATCTTTAGTGTAGCCATTTTCTGTTTTTTGTTATCGAATCAGATCCCTGCTGGGTATAGGAGACTCTCCAGGTCAAATCTAATGCCATCACATGCCACCAATCCTAGTCTCCATTTCATAAGGGAAAAGGAGCCACATGTACCACATATACCACACATACCACATAAACCCCCCCCCCTCCCCTCCCCCAAGTACATTGAACCTCAATGTTGGACTCCCTCGAACCTCGCCCTGTCAGGCGACTTGCCGAGTGGGCCTTTCTAGGGGCCTTAATATGTCCCCCCTTTCCGAATGCCTTCCCTACCAGGGTCGGCTCCCGGCTTAGGGGAGAGGCATATTTACCCCATGTCCCCTCCCTCCCCCCGATAGACCTGACCATACTTATAAGATCCTGCATACATTATTCCTAACCACTTGTTGTTCCAATCCTCCTCTCCCCCGGAGGAGAAGGAGAGGACGGAGAGAGAAACCAAACAAAAAACAGATGAGCAAAAAAAAAAAAGAGAAGTAGGGTACATATCCGCCCAGAGAAGATAGAGAGAAGAAAAAGAGAGAACTCGTCTCCCACCTCCTTCTCAGTCTCCTCTCATATTATATCTTATGCTCTATGCACTACACCCTATTCCAGTCCTGGTTCTTCCATCTCTTCCAGGCCGGAGGCCTCCTTTCCCAGTTATCCACCTCTACATGTTGTATATTCAGTTTATTGCAAAATTCCTCTACATCTTCTGGAAACCGAATATATGCTGAAACTTCTTGATTTTTAACCGACAAACAGGCCGGAAAACCCCATCTATACATAATGTTATTTTCCCGAAGATAATTCGTCAACGGTTTCAGTGCCCTTTTACGTGCTAGAGTTTCCGGGCAGAGATCTGAAAATATAAGTAGAGGTGTACTTTTATATTCCATCCCAACCAAGTTCCTCGTGCTTTGGGACACTAACTCTTTTTGTTCAAAGTCCTGAAATCTTACTATAGTGTCCCTTGGTGAAATTTTCTGGGTATTGTAGGATCGTTGTATTCTGTGTGCTCTTACAAATTGCATCTGAGCATTTGGCTCTCTTTTAAGTACTTTATTAAATATTTCACGTAGTGTCTCAGCCAGTTCTCCGTCCTTTACTTCTTCCGTGAGGCCCCTAACACGCAAGTTTTTCCTCCTACTGCGATTTTCTTGGTCCTCCATTCTATATTTTGGGCGTTTCTTAACTCTACCCAGTCCATATCTGCTCGTCTTCTCAGTTCTACTATTGCATTTTTATGCTCTTCCAGTTGCTCTTCTATCCCTTCCACCCTCTGCAGGACACTCTGTATATCTCTCCTTGTTGCCCCCATCTCCCCTTTAACTGTCCGTTCTAAACGAGACATCATTTCCATCATATCTGTCATGTCTTGCCTTGTAGGGGGGGCTTGTGAGCCTTCAGGGGGAGGGTTAGTTTGTTGTTTCTCCGGGGATTTCTGATCTTTATTTGCCCCTTTGACCTCTGGTGTCGCTCCCTTTTTACCTTTATCCTTGCTCTTTCCTGGGGTATCCTCTAGAGCATGATGCACTTCTGTGTCTACCATGTGTTTAACTGGGGAGTCTTGGGACCCCTTTTTTTGGGCTCTTTTTTTGGGCTCTCAGCTGCTTGGTCCTGGCATTCGACTACTAGGTATGATGTTATTGTGTTCCCTTTAGGAGCCTCCCTCACCATTCTCCTGTATTTTATGGTTTAACCTATTAGAAGCCGTTGGTATAATTGGGAGAGGCCCAGCCACAGTCCCCTCTATTTGCTCCTTGCCGTCAGTGTATAAGTCTTACTTAAAGAGAAGCAGATATAACAAGGTCGGGATAAAGGGACTTAAGTATATAGATTGTCAGTTCTTAATATATGTCTATAAGAATTTTTCTCTGGTTCCGTATAACGGTGTGCGCCGATGTATACTGGTTCAGTATACGTTCCCAATATACAATGAGGTTGTCCTCTTGTCCTTCACAACCAGCTGTGTCCAGATATATTTATACATGCATACTCTTTTGAGGGCACCGTACACAATATGTGATTCACCGGAGAGGTTACTTAGGCCAAATCTCTATATATATGTACGCCACCCTGTTTGAAAAGTCCACTATGAAATCCAATGTCACTTATATTCTCTTCTTTGGATTAGTGGAGATAGTTCTATTAAACTTTACCTTTACACCAGGCCTCTACCCCACATCAATGGCCCAAAGTATGCGAAAGAAGGCAGCAAAAGCAAAAACAAAAAAGCACTAGACATAGGTCTTTCACCTTACCAGCTTTATCCGCTGCTCCCTTCTCATGCTGCACGTTTTGATCTGTAGCTAACGCTGTTACTGGTTGCTGTTTAAATGTAAAGACCTTTAGGTGTCGCTGCAGTGCCGTTTTTGTGCCTTGCTCCTTACAAGCAGTGTAGTCCACGATACTCCTCGATGCTTTTCAGCGGTTTACCGCTCTTTGCGCCTCGGGGGGGTCGATGTCCTCCTCCTTCAGGTCCCGCCAGTTCACTACTCCCTGCAACAGCACCTGGAGCCGATGTCCGCCAGCTTCCCCAGCATCTAAGGTAACCTCTACTTCCGACTAGGTCCTCGAGCAGCGATAGTGGCATCAGCAACAGCCCAGGTGCACGGAGCACACGGAGCCCCCGGAGCACACAGGGCACGCAAAGCAATAGACAACGCCCCTATGAGCTTCCGCAACCTTAGACTAAGCACGGAGGGCCCGGTTACTGCACCCGATCTGGTAGGCAGCCTTCTCTTCCACCGTTCATCAGTAACGGTATCAGTGGTCAGGTCTCTTCACATCGGGGAGAGCGTTAGAGACATGGAGCACGCCGCAACACACCTACGGCGCCATGTTCGTAGACTCCGCCCCCCGGGACCAAATTATTTTAAAACCTAATCCCAAATTCTTTTAAAACCTGATCCCAAGGATCAGAGAGATCGACGGAAGTCCAGTAATGCAAGCCAGGGTCAAAGGATCAGAGAGTTCAGGGAAAGTCCAAGGATGCAAGCCGGGGTCAAAGGATTGGAGAGGTTAGCGGAGTCCAGGGGTGCAAGCCGAGGTCAAAGGATTGGAGAGATCAGCAAAGTCCAAGGCAGGCCGAGATCAGGGATTCAAACAGGTAAGCCAGAAGGTTCAGGACAACAGGTTCACAGCAGTGAGACACATACAGGAGCTGATGACAAACCAGCAACCTGTCATGTGTCAGAGGCAGGTTTAAATAGGGCGGTGAGCCCTGTGATTGGCTCCGACGGGACCGCGTGTGTTCGCGCCGTGCACGCGCTCCCGCACGCGCCGCCCGACCGTGCCTGCGCACGTGCATGCGCTGAAAAGAGACGCCCGGCTGCGCCGTTCTACTGCGCATGTGCGCGAGACCAAAGTCCGCAGAATTGGTGCCCTGACAGTGCCCCCCCCCCCCCAAGGGGCGGACTCTGGACGCCCAAACTGGCCATTAGTTCTGGATGTTCTCGATGAAAAGTCCGGATCAATCGAGGGGCATGAATGTTCCTGGAAGGCTCCCATGAATTGTCCTCCGGAGGATAGCCCTTCCATTTAATTAGGTATTGGAGTTGTCTCCCTCTCTTCCTGCAGTTCAGAATAGTCTCCACTTCAAATTCTCTTTCACCTTCAACCTCTACTGGCGGGGGCGGAGGTTCCTCCCTGCCCGGAAAAGGGTCCGGAACCAGAGGTTTAAGCAGGGAAGCATGGAATACCGGATGGATCCTGTAAGACTCGGGTAGCGCCAGTTCAAAGGCCACAGAGTTGATCCTGCGTTTAATTTTGAATGGACCAATAAATCTTGGGCCCAATTTTTGTGAGGAAATAGGTAATTTGAGATAGCCAAACTTCCTCGCCGACCTGAAATGTAGGGCAGTCCTTCCTTCCTCTGTCAAAGAATTTTTTATAGTCCTCCTGAGCTTGCCGCATTACCTTTTGTAATAGCTGGAAGTTCTGTTTAATGGAAGTTACACGTTCCTGGACGGCCAGAACGGGTGTTTCAGGAATGAGGTCTGGCAGGAAGGAGGGATGGAAGCCACAGTTGGCCCAGAATGGGGTTTGGTTGGTAGTTGCATGAACCAAATTATTGTATGCAAACTCAGCAGAGGCTAGTAGGGATCGCCAATCATCCTGGGAGGCTGAACAAAAGGTACTGCTCCAAAGTCTGAATGGTTCTCTCGGTTTGGCCGTTGCTCCGAGGATGGTAGGCCGAGGACAGGCAGACTTTCACTTCCAGGGACTTACAGAGTTCCTTTCAGAACCTAGACGTAAATTGTGTACCCCTATCGGATACGACGCTCTTAGGGACCCCGTGAAGTCTGATGATTTTGTTAAAGAACATTTTAGCTGTGTCAGAGGCTGAGGGTGTGCCGATCATGGGCAGGAAATGCGCCATTTTAGACAAGCGGTCGACCACAACTAGGATCGTGGTAAACCCCTCAGAAGGTGGCAGGTCCACGATAAAGTCCATTGAGATGTCTGCCCAAGGGCGCTCCGGGATGGGTAGTGGCTTGAGTAGGCCCAAGGTCTTAGTATTAGATCCCTTGTTGCGTTGGCAACAAGTGCAGGAGGCCACATAGGTCTTACAGTCACGTTTCCAATTAGGCCACCAAAAGGACCGAGAGATCAATTCAGAGGTCTTGCGTGTCCCAAAATGTCCTGCAAGTTTAAGGTCGTGGAAGGTGCTAAGAAGTAACTGCCTTACCTCCCTTAGCACGAAGATCTTGTCTCGGGACCACCATAAATCCTCTCGTTTAACCAGGGACGAGACTTCCGGGTCG
Source organism: Rana kukunoris (assembly GCA_029574335.1). Classification (NCBI taxonomy): domain Eukaryota; kingdom Metazoa; phylum Chordata; class Amphibia; order Anura; family Ranidae; genus Rana; species Rana kukunoris. Next base: position 298,637,829 of record CM056050.1, read on the forward strand.
GAGCATTGGTGTGATGCCCCCTTAAGAGAACTGAGAAGGTCTGACTGAGAAATCAAGAAAAAAATTTGAGGTTTCAGAATAGTGCTGGGTTCTGATGAGTTGGGATTTTCGGGAAACATCCTTGAAAGGGCATCTGCTTTACCGTTCTTTGATCCAGGTCTATACGTAATGTGGAAGTTGAAGCGTGTAAAGAAGAGTGCCCAGCGGGCCTGTCTGGGTCGAAGACGCTTCGCGGAACGTAAATACTCTAAATTCCTGTGGTGTGTAAAAATTAGGATGGGATGGCTTGCCCCCTCCAGCAGGTACCTCCATTCTTCTAACGCAAATTTGATGCCGGGCAACTCCCTATCGCCCACGTCATAGTTCTTTTCAGACGAAGTGAGTTTCCGGGAGGCATAGGCAACAGGGTGCAGAAGAGATTTGTGTCCCTGCCTTTGGGACAGGACAGCGCCCGTAGCGGACTCAGAGGCATCAACTTCTAAGATAAACGGTAGTGCAGGATCAGGATGGTGTAGAACAGGGGCAGAGGAGAATACTGTCTTTAATTTGGAAAAAGCTTCCTGGGCTTCCTGGGACCATTGAGAACGGCTTCCCTGCCTTGTGAGCTTGGTGATGGGAGAGACAATTGCGGAGAACCCGACAATGAATCTCCTGTAGAAGTTGGTGAAGCCAATGAAGCGTTGAACGCCTTTTTTGTCTGTCGGGGCCGGCCAATCTTGAATGGCCTTAACCTTTTTGGGGTCCATGGCAACCCCATTTGTAGATATTATGAAACCCAGGAATTGTACTGAGGATCTCTCAAACTCACACTTCTCTGCTTTGAGATATAACCAATGTTTTCTGAGGATCATGAGGACCTGTTTGACGTGATCTCGGTGAAGTTCCAACGTGGCCGAGAAGATGAGGATGTCATCTAAGTATACGACGAGAAAGTCGTCCAGATGTTGGCGAAATATATCATTGACCAGATGTTGAAAAGTGGCCGGGGCGTTGCAGAGCCCGAAGGGCATGACTAAGTATTCGAAATGTTTGAATCTAGACCTAAACGCCCTCTTCCACTCGTCCCCTTCCCTGATCCTGACTAGATTGTAGGCGCCCCGGAGGTCGAGCTTGGAAAAGACCTGTGCTGAGCGAAATTGTTGAAACAACTCCAGGATGAGTGGTAATGGATACCTGTTTTTAATGGTGATCTTGTTTAGCTCTCTGTAGTCGATGCAAGGTCTAAGGGAGCCGTCTTTTTTTTCGACAAAAAAGATCCCGGCCCCCGCGGGAGAGGAGGAAGGTCGAATGAACTTTTTCTCTAAATTCTCGTCGATGTAGGCTTTGAGAGCCGTTAACTCGGTCTCGGAAAAAAGGGAAGACGCGGCCAAAAGGGATCTCGGCGCCAGGCAGGAGATCGATGGGGCAGTCGTAAGGTCGATGTAGGGGCAGACAATCGGCCTGTTGTTTATCGAAAACGTCCTTAAATTCCAGGTAGACCTGAGGAACGTGCAGAAGACTTTCTGGTGAGTTTAGAATGTTAGAGCAGGAGACCGGAGGAGGTGGAAGGCAGTGCTGGGAGCAGTATGAGGAGGTAAGGTTTATTTCTTTCGTGAGCCAATTGATACAGGGTTGGTGAAGCTGCAACCACGGAAGACCCAGGATGATGGGATACATAGGAGATGGGATGAGGTCCAGACGAAGGTGCTCTTGGTGTCCCGAATCCGTGGTAGCAAGCAGAGGGAGAGTTTCCTGGGTGACCAGACCAGAACAAGGACGGGAACCGTCAGCCAAGAGGACCTGAAGATGAATGTCTTTAGTGCGGCAGGGGACGTGCAGCTTCCGGGCCGTAGTAGAGTCCAAGAAGCTGCTACAAGCTCCAGAATCAACGATTGCCGGCAGGCGGGTCTCCCCGTCCGGAAGCTGAAGAGAAAGAAAAAGCACGATGTAAGTCTGTGGTAACTGGGAGGCATGGTAATTAAACACCGGTGAAGGTTTCAACTTACTAGGCCTGACGGGGCAGTTGAGGAGGAAGTGGTTACCTGCGCCACAGTAGAGGCAAAGATTCTCTTGTCGCCTGCGCAGTTGTTCCTCTGGGGTGAGTGGTGCTCGGAGTACGCCGAGCTGCATAGGCTCTGGATCCGGCAATGAGGAACTAGATGGAGCAGGTGGAGGAATGGGTACTGAAGGCTGTCTTGGCGGAGCCCAGCTGAGACGGGTGGTCTGGAACCGCTCAAAACGCCGCTCCCTCAGGCGTCGGTCCAGTTTGGTGGCAGACTGGATCAGGCCTTCCAGTGAAGCGGGGGTTTCAGAGCGTGCAAGCTCATCTTTGAGGGCCTCGGAGAGACCCTGGCGGTACTGGTACTTTAAAGCCACCTCGTTCCAACCTGTGTCAGCTGACCACTTCCTGAACTCAGCAGTATAGTCCTCTATGGGCCGCCAACCCTGATTCAGATTGTGGAGGGTGGCTTCTGCGGTGGCAGAGCGCAGCAGATCGTCGTAGAGCTTGGCCATGTGAGTGAAGAAGGCATCAATGGTGTCCAGAAGAGGGCTTCTTTGTTCCATTAAGCCATGGGCCCAGGCCTGGGGCTCATCCGAGAGAAGGGAGATGACAAACCCCACTTTTACAGCTTCCGAGCAAAAGGTCCTTGGTTGTTGGGCAAAATACAAGGTGCAGGCATTCTTAAAGGCCCGATACTTCCTTCGGTCACCTACAAACCGTTCGGGTGTAGGTACTCGGGGTTCAGGGTGCGAGACCATTACTGCTGGACCCGGGGAGGATGGTGGAGCTGTGTGCCCTGTAGTTTGCCGCAGAAGGTCCGGGTGGAGTGGCTATTTGCTGTAGACGGCCGTCCATTTGGAGGTACCCCTCCTGTAGTTTTTGCACCGCTTCGGTCAGGGCGGAGACTTGTTGGCAGAGGGTTTCGAATGGTGAGCGCGCCCGGTCAGCCTCAAACATCTGGCTGGTTTGTACTGTCAGAGTCTAAGGAACTTACCGAGGCCGAGATGCTGCGGACGGCTCACCCTTGCTGACCGCCCTCTGGTGGTGGAAACAGAGGGGTGACAGCACCAGGAGGCACCGGTACCAGAAACAGGAAGCTGAGTCAAGGTGTAGATCAAGGAAGGCACCGGAAGACCCTGGAGATGTTTGGTGGATGAGTACGATATCCGGGAACACAGGATCTGCAGACAGGCTGAGGAGACAGTCTGTGAAACAAACAGGAACAGGGGACCAAATAGGCCAAACAGGTTCAAGGTACTGGCTGTGGGCCAAGGATCAGAGAGATCGACGGAAGTCCAGTAATGCAAGCCAGGGTCAAAGGATCAGAGAGGTCAGCGGAAGTCCAAGGATGCAAGCCGGGGTCAAAGGATTGGAGAGGTCAGCGGAGTCCAGGGGTGCAAGCCGGGGGCAAAGGATTGGAGAGATCAGCAAAGTCCAAGGCAGGCCGAGATCAGGGATTCAAACAGGTAAGCCAGAAGGTTCAGGACAACAGGTTCACAGCAGTGAGACACATACAGGAGCTGATGACAAACCAGCAACCTGTCATGTGTCAGAGGCAGGTTTAAATAGGGCGGTGAGCCCTGTGATTGGCTCCGACGGGACCGCATGTGTTCGCGCCGTGCACGCGCTCACAGAAAACAGAAACGCCGGCTCAAAGTGAGAGTTAGGCTAGAGTATCACTGGAGTAACTCTACCTGAATCTGGCCCTTTGAGTACAAAAATGCTCCATGGGAGTATAGGTCACAAGATCACCCCGACGAGCCAGGGCCTGCACAAAATGGCGCAGTTGTGCGTATCTATAACCTTCTGCCGATGGCATATGATGTTTTTCCTGCATAGTTTGCTCAGTAAGCACACCCCCCATCACAAATATCAGCTATATGTAGCAAACCCTTATTTGTCCACCATTTAACAGCAAGAGGATCGAGGCCCGGGGTGAAAGCACTATTCCGCACTAAGGGTGCCAATGGGGAATGTGGAGATTTAAGGTTATGGTTTCTATAGACTCTATCTCAAATATCCAAAGAGAAAGACAAAGACGGGCATAATATAGTGGGTCTATCCTTAAACGGAAGCCACATAATATGGGATATTTGATGCAGACGGCAGGAATAAGATTCCATGATCATCCAAATCGCTGGCGATTTCTTAGAGTGAAATCTGGAAATTTGGGCTAGCTGAGCCGCAGAAAAATATTTCTGCAGGTCAGGTAGGCCTAATCCTCCTTTACGTTTTTTTTTTTTTTTTTTACGTTTAAGAGCAAACTATGGGCCAGATCCACAAAAACGGGTGCATCTTTAAGCGGGTGTAGCGCATCTGATATGCGCTACGCCAACGTAACTTTGAGAGGTATTTAAATTAAGTGTGACCCCATGTAGATGCATGGCCGAACGAACGGCGCATGCGCTGTCCCTGGACGTATCCTAGTGTGCATGTGTCAGATAGAATGCCTAATATACGTCGAACACTGCCTACGACGTGAACGTAACTTACGCACATCCCTATTTGCGTACGACTTACGCTGACGACGTAAAATTAGATGGCTGTTCCGATGTCCATACTTAACATTGGCTGCACATCATATAGCAGGGGTAACTTTACGCCGGTTGTACGCCTTACGTAAAAAGTGTATATTGATACGCCGGGCACAAGTACGTTTGTGGATCTGCGTATCTAGCTCATTTACATATTCAACGTGGAAATCTATGAAAGCGCCACCTAGCGGCCAGAGTAAAATATGCAAAATAAGACGGCGTAAGAGACTTACTGTACGTTGGTCTTATCTTAGCAAAAGTCTGGCGTATATTGTTTTGTGAATAGAAAACAAAGTTACGACCGCGCATTGTAGAACTTACGCGGCGTATCAATAGATATGCCACCGTAAGTTCTTTGTGGATCTGGCCCATAGTGCGTTTGTTCACCCTAGGCATCTTATCCCCCCAAACAAACCGTAAAATTGTTATTTGCAACATTTCTAAATCACTGTGTACCAAGGCCATCGGTATCATACGAAACAAATACAATATCCTTGGTAGGACGTAAATTTTAATAGAGTGAAGTCTGCCAAACCAGGATGATGGGTGAATTTGCCACTTGGCCAGATCCTCAGTTAACCTCCTAAAATAAGCTGGGTAATTTCTCCTATACAACATTTGAAGAGATGAAGTAGGGAAGTGCTTCAGGTTCCCAATGGAACCGGTGCATTTGTTCAAGTACTTTCTGGGTGGAGTTTGGCAGCAAAATGTTTAACGCCTTAGATTTACTATGATTGATTTGTAGCCCCGATATTACGGAAAATGGATTAAGTATCACATACAAATTGGGAAGGGATGTAATCGGCGAAGTTAAAGTTAACAATAAATCATCCGCAAAAAGCAGGCATCTATGTTCATATCCGCCGCCAACTATACCCCATACATCCTGGCACCCCCGAATTTTTATAGCCAGCGGCTCTATTTCCAGGACAAAACAAAGCGGGGACAACGGACTTCCCTGCCTGGTTCCCCTCCTAATAGCGAAAGATTGGGAAGAATACCCCGAAGCTTTAAGGAGGCTGTCGGGGCATCATATAACGTACAGAGGAGGGTCAGAAAGCGTTCGCCGAACTTGTAACGACGCAAAACATCAAACGGATAATCCCAAGAAAGGGGGTTAAATGCTTTCTGAATATCTAATGAGAGTATCATTCCCCTCCTTGATCCCTCACCATCCCAATCAGATTGGATGGCCGAGATCAAATTCAAAATTCTACGGGTCTGATGCGATGCCTGTCTATTAGGAACAAAGCCCACCTGGTCCGGGTGAATATAACGAGGGGGGAAGGTATTCAATCTAAGAGCTAGGACCTTTGTCAAAAATGTTAAGTCTGTGTTAATTAGCGAAATCGGGCGATAGTTCGTGCAATCCCTGTGATCTTTGCCCGGCTTTAGTAGAACATGAATATAAGCGGCGTTCTCATGCATGGGAAGTTTACCGCCCCAACGTAAGTCATTAAAATAAGTGCATAGATGAGGAACAAGAATATCCTGGTACTTCCTGTAATAATGGCCTGAAAAACCATCAGGTCCCGGAGCCTTTGTGGGATGCAGGGACTTTATTGTGGCCTTAACATCAGCATCCGTTATTGCACCTTCCATGAGATCAACTGCAACTGATCCTGCACCAATCTAGGCAAGTTAATGTCATGGAAGAAAGCTTCAACTTTGGACGAATCTAGCCCCTCAAGCTGATTATATAATGACATATAAAATGTATAAAATTCCCTAACGATACGCTCAGAATTTTGAGTATGATGACTGGTCGGTAGGGATGAGCTCCGTGTTCGATTTGAACGTATGTTCGTACGTTCGTCAAAATTTGAACAAAACAGGTCGTTTGCGCCAATTTTGAGTGACGCGCAACGGCCCATAATTCACTGCGGCATTGCGCGCTGATGATTGGCCAAGCATGTTGTATGTCACACATGCTTGGCCAATCACAGCGCACAAAAAACGAAGAGCCATAATTGGCCAAAGCCTGGGTGGATTTGTCCAATTATGGCTCAGGGCTTTAGCACACACCCCACACTATGAAAGGCTGTCTGCAAGGCGGCCACGTGTAGTGTGTTGCGGCGTTGTTAATGAGAGAAGTCCTATAGAGAGAGATAGAGAAACAGTGTCTTTTCTACCAGATAGATAGAGCAGGCAGGCTAGTCAGTTTAGTTAAATTTACAGTGTGTAGAGGATATATATACATCCCAGTAGTTGTACATATATTTATACACTGTATAGCTTAGCTACATCAGCTATTCCTATTTGTCAGGCAGTAGATTGTGCTAGCTGCAGTGTTCTAACGTGTTGTATTGCCTGTGTGCGGTTTAGTTTACACCTAAACGTACTCAGTGTTACTGCACTTGTCCTGTTTATTTGCAACTAAACGCAGTTGCTGTTACTACATGTGTGCTGTTTAATAGCCCCTAAACGCAGTTGGTGTTACTGCATGTGTGCTGTTTAATAGCACCTAAACGCAGTTGGTGTTACTGCACGTGTGCTGTTTAACTGCTTGCTGACCTGCCGCCGTCATTTTACTGCGGCAGGTCGGCACGCCTGGGCGAGAGCCCATATCTCTACGTCGGCACTTCAAAGGCCACTAGGGGGCACGCGCCGCCAGCGGGCCGTGTGGCGCACCGCTGCTCGCCCCCGAGTGCCGCCGGGCATGTGCGATCGCTCGGTACAGAGAGAGGAACAGGAGCTATGTGTGTAAACACTAGTGTTAACCCCTTCACTGCTAATGGCATTTTTATAGTAATCCAATGCATTTTTATAGCAATGATTGCTATAAAAATGCCAATGGTCCCAAAAATGTGTCAAAAGTGTCCGAAGTGTCCGCCATAATATTGCAGTACCGAAAAAAAATACTGATCGCCGCCATTACTAGTTTAGGTGCTATTGAAAAAAATATATTAATAAAAATGCCATAAAAATAACCCCTATTTTGTAAACGCTATAACTTTTGCGCAAACTAACGCCGGGCATGTGCCGACCTGCCGCAGTAAAATGACGGCGGCAGGTCAGCAAGCAGTTAAGCAGCCGGGCATGTGCGATCGCTCGGTACAGAGAGAGGAACGGGAGCTATGTGTGTAAACACTAGTGTTAACCCCTTCACTGCCAATGGCATTTTTATAGTAATCCAATGCATTTTTATAGCACTGATTGCTATAAAAATGCCAATGGTCCCAAAAATGTGTCAAAAGTGTCCGAAGTGTCCGCCATAATATCGCAGTACCGAAAAAAAAATGCTGATCGCCGCCATTACTAGTTTAGGCGCTATTAAAAAAAAAAATATTAATAAAAATGCCATAAAAATAACCCCTATTTTGTAAACGCTATAACTTTTGCGCAAACTAATCAATAAACGCTAACTGCGATTTTTTTTACGAAAAATAGGTAGAAGAATACGTATCAGCCTAAACTGAGCAAAAAATTAAAAATGTTATATATTTTTTGGGGATATTTATTAACCACTTGAGGCCCGGCGTATCGCCGAATGACGGCAACCGCGCGGACCTCAATTTCCAACATGCCGTCATTTGACGGCAGTTGCTTCCTGGTTCCCTGCGCGCGCTCTGGAGCGCGCGTCAGGGAAATTCTGTTGCTGGCCGTGTCTCTTGGACACAGCCAATCACAGATCGCCCTGAACGGCCAATCGGAGTGGCCGTTCAGATGCGATCTGAGGACGAATGAGAGATGATCTCAAATGTAAACAAATGAGATCATCTCTCATCGCCGCTTCTCCCTCCTCACACAGAGACAGCGTGTGAGGAGGGAGAAACTTCAGTGAGTTAAATACAGCGCCCATACAGTGCCATCACATTGCCACAGTGCCCATACAGTGCCACCACAGTGCCCATACAGTGCCACAGTGCCCATACAGTGCCCATACAGTGCCACAGTGCCCATACAGTTGCCACCTGTGCCCATACAGTTGCCACCTGTGCCCATACAGTTGCCACCTGTGCCCATACAGTTGCCACCTGTGCCCATACAGTTGCCACCTGTGCCCATACAGTTGCCACCTGTGCCGCCAATCAGTGCTCACCTGTGCCGCCAATCAGTGCTCACCTGTGCCGCCAATCAGTGCTCACCTGTGCCGCCAATCAGTGCTCATCTGTGCCGCCAATCAGTGCCCACCTGTGTTGTGCCGCCAATCAGTGCCCACCTGTGTTGTGCCGCCAATCAGTGCCCACCTGTGTTGTGCCGCCAATCAGTGCCCACCTGTGTTGTGCCGCCAATCAGTGCCCACCTGTGTTGTGCCGCCAATCAGTGCTCACCTGTGCCGCCAATCAGTGCTCACCTGTGCCGCCAATCAGTGCCCACCTGTGCCGCCTCATCAGTGCCACCTCAGTGCCCACCTGTGCCAATCCGTACCCATCTGCTCCGTCAAAACATGTCAAAAAAATCCTATTCACTAGAGGAGGCATTCCAAATTATTTCTGCGCCCGATGAGAGCAACATGGACCTCTCTTGTTCAAACTCCACTTCCAATTTTTCTTCTGAGTCGGACGTCAACTATGAGCCTGCCCCCAGTAGCGGAACACTGAGTGACTCCGAGGAGGAAGATAGCCGGCCCGCTAAACGAAGGCGTTCTGGTCAGGAGGCAGTGCCATCCACCAGCACCGCAGTGCCTTCCACCAGCACCGCAGTGCCTTCCACAAGCACCGCAGTGCCTTCCACAAGCACCGCAGTGCCTTCCACAAGCACCGCAGTGCCTTCCACAAGCACCGCAGTGCCTTCCACCAGCACCGCAGTGCCTCAGCAAGAAAGGCCAAAGACCCATGCCGGCCTTCCCTATGCCCTTCAGAACCCTTTGTGGCTTCCTCCAAATTCCGGGGAAGCCAACATTCCCCCTTTCACGGCCCAGCCAGGAGTCCAAGTGGACACGGAGAATTTTTCCCCGATCGATTTTTTCAACCTGATGTTCACAGAGGACATGCTATCTGAAATTGTGGCCCAGTGCAACCTATTTGCACAACAATTTATTGAAAGAAATCCCACATCCTATCATGCCTGTCCCTTCCAATGGAGAGACCTTACGGTGGAGGAGTTGAAAATTTTTTTAGGCCTCACATTATGTATGGGACTCAACCCAAAAAATTCTTCACGTGCCTTTTGGTCCAAAAACCCAATTTATCATATGCCAATCTTCTCCAGCATAATGCCCAGATCCCGATACTATGCCATCATGAGATTTCTACATTTTAACGATAACACCCAGTGCCATCCCCGAAATCATCCAAATCACGACAGGCTTTTTAAAATTCGGCCCTTACTGACTTATTTTTCTGAAAAATTCCCCCAATTGTATACCCCGGACCAACACATATGTGTGGATGAGTCGCTTGTGAAATTCACTGGCAGGCTTCAAATAAAACAATTTATCCCCAGCAAAAGAGCCCGCTATGGCGTGAAGATCTACAAATTGTGTGACCGAGTCACAGGATACTTGTATGCCTTCAGAGTGTACGAAGGCAAGGACACCCAACTGAATCCCCCTAATTGCCCAGACTACTTGGGATCAAGTGGCAAAATTGTTTGGGACCTCATCACCCCTCTATTGGAAAAGGGATACCATCTGTACGTGGATAACTTCTATACCTCCCTTCCCCTGTTCCACAACCTGCACCGGAAGAAGACGCCAGCATGTGGCACCATCAGGAATAATCGCAAGGGCTTTCCTCAAAGTCTCGTGAATAAGAAGCTGAAAAGTGGAGAATCGGCAAGTCTGCGAAATAAGGAGGTCCTGGCAGTAAAGTGGAAGGACAGAAGGGATGTTTACATGCTATCCACCATCCACAATGACACCGTCGTTGAAACCCGCAGAAGGCGTGGCACCGTCATTCGAAAGCCAACATGCATCCAGGACTATAATTTGTTTATGGGGGGGGTCGACTTCAATGACCAGATGCTTGAACCCTATCTTGCTACAAGGCGGACGTACCATTGGTACAAAAAAGTTGCCATTTATTTTTTTCAATTGGCCATATACAACTCTTATGTAATATACCGCAACTCCACCCAAAACCCCAAACGCTTCCTTGGCTACCAAGAGGACCTTATCACTGCCCTTATTTTCCCGAACGGCCCACCCCAAACTATCCGATCTGACGTTTTAAGTCGTCTCGTCGAGCGTCATTTTCCCGGTAAAGTCCCTCCCACAGAAACAGGCCGACGACGTCAAAAAAGATGCAAGGTGTGTTCCAGTCAAGGAATCAGACGAGACACAACTTTCCAGTGTGCCGATTGCCCTTCACAGCCTGGCCTCTGTCTAACTGACTGTTTTCGGATTTACCATACCAAACTAAATTATTAATCCTCCGTTCCTGCCTTCATACACCTTCACACCCCTTATGCCACTGCCTGCTCTGTAACTGACCCCGGCTTGTTTTTTGACCACGATTCTGCCTAACGATTTTGTAATATCTCTGCCTGAACCGGAACTGACCCACGGCTTGTTTTTTGACCATTCTTCTGCCCAACGATTCTGTAATGCCTCTGCCTGATCTGGAACTGACCTCGGACTGTTTGACCATGCCTTTTGCCTGCCCCTTGGACTGATCTTGTACCCTGCTACTGGACTAGTGGGATTTAACACAGGGGTCTCACAAATGTGAGGGGCTCCAGAAAAGTTTTTCTAGATGAAGAAAAACATTTTTTTTGTTTTCTCATCCTAGATTAGGGTCTGGTTGCCCGGAGGCTTCAAAGAGATTTGGGTGGGAGAAGCCTCTACCCCTGTCCCCATTCTGTCCTAAACGAGGCCCTACTTCTGCCTGTTACCTGTAGGACCTATGACATCATGCCTTTGCCGGTTGCATGAACTGACTACTTGTGTATGCCGTTGCTGACCAAGTCCCTGCCTGCTGCCTGGACCAGTGCTATCCTGCTGTGTAGAACTGCGCTACTATTACCACAGGTAATCTTTTGTTTACACTTTGCTCAGCATAATGTATTTTGGGGTGTAATTCTTGGTATGTGCATGCTATGTGTCTCTGGAACACCTGACGTTGTTCCTTGCATGTTGGATCTCTGTATGTGGTCAGGCTGTGTAGAAGTCTCACACATGTGGTATCGTTGTACTCAGAAGGAGTAGCAGAATGTATTTTGGGGTGTAATTTTTGCTATCTAAATGCTATGTGTTGGAAATATCTTAGAAACCGACAACTTTGTGTAAAAAAAATATGCGTTTTCATTTTTTTTCCACGTTCCAAAAACTTCTGGAAACAAATGACCTATTCAAAAGACTCATTATGCCTCATAGATTATACGTTGGGGTGTTAGCTTTACAAAATGGGGTCACTTTGTGGGTAATTCCATTGTCCTGGTGTTCCAGGGCCTTCAAAAGTGTAATAGGTAATCAACTAGTTAGATGTGCAATTTATGCTCCTAAAACCCCTGATGGCGCTTCCTGCATGTTTGGCCTCTGTATGTGGCCAGGCAGTGAAAAAGTCTCACACATGGGGTATCGTTCTACTCAGGAGGAGTAGCAGAATGTATTTTGGGGTGTCATTTTTGCTATGTACATGCTATGTGTTGGAAATATCTTAGAAACTGACAACTATGTGTAAAAAAAAATGCGTTTTCATTTTTTTCCACATTTTCCAAAAACTGCTGGAAACAAATAAACCGTTCAAAAGACTAATTATGCCTCATTGATGATACGTTGGGGTGTTAGCTTTCCAAAATGGGGTCATTTTGTGGGTAATTCCATTGTCCTGGTGTTCCAGGGCCTTCAAAAGTGTAATAGGTAGTCAACTAGTTAGATGTGCAATTTATGCTCCTAAAACCCCTGATGGCGCTTCCTGCATGTTGGGCCTCCGTATGTGGCCAGACAGTGAAAAAGTCTCACACATGGGGTATCGTTTTACTCAGGAGGAGTAGCAGAATGTATTTTGGGGGTGTCATTTTTGCTATCTAAATGCTATGTGTTGGAAATATCTTAGAAACGGACAACTTTGTGTAAAAAAAAATGCGTTTTCATTTTTTTTCCACATTTTCCAAAAACTGCTGAAAACAAATAAACCGTTCAAAAGACTCATTATGCCTCATAGATTATACGTTGGGGTGTTAGCTTTCCAAAATGGGGTCATTTTGTGGGTAATTCCATTGTCCTGGTGTTCCAGGGCCTTCAAAAGTGTAATAGGTAGTCAACTAGTTAGATGTGCAATTTATGCTCCTAAAACCCCTGATGGCGCTTCCTGCATGTTGGGCCTCCGTATGTGGCCAGGCAGTGAAAAAGTCTCACACATGGGGTATCGTTTTACTCAGGAGGAGTAGCGGAATGTATTTTGGGGTGTCATTTGTGGTATGCACATGCCATGTGAGAGAAATAAGCTATTACAATGAAAATGTTGAGAACATTTTTAAATAAAAAATAAAAATCTTAATTTTGCAAAGTATTGTGGGAAAAAATTACAACTTCAAATAACTCACCATGCCCATTAATAAATACCTTGGAATGTCTACTTTCTAAAAAGTGGTTATTTGGGGGGCATTTGTACTTTCCTGGCTTGTTAGGGTCTCAAGAAATGAGATAGGTCTTCAATACATCAGGTGTGATCAGATGTGATATATTTTTATGATTTGCACTATAGTTTGTAGACTCTAAAACTTTCACACAGACCAAATAATTTCCAAAAATGTTGAGTTATTTTTATCAAAGACATGTAGCAGTATAAATTTTGGGCAAAATTTATGAAGAAAAATTAATCATTTGCAAAATTTTATCACAGAAACTAAGAAAAAATCATTTTTTTTCCAAATTTTCGGTCTTTTTTCATTAATAGCGCAAAAAATAAAAAACACAGAGGTGATCAAATACCACCAAAAGAAAGCTCTGTTTGTATGAAAAAAAGGACAAGAAAATCATTTGGATACAGTGTTGCATGACTGAGTAATTGTCATTCAAAGTGGGAGAGCGCTGAAAGCTGAAAATTGCTCTGGGTAGGAGGGGTGTTTAAGTGCCCAGTATGGAAGTGGTTAAAGCAAAATGTAAAAAATATTGAATTTTTTTCAAAATGTTCGCTCTATTTTTGTTTATAGCACAAGAAATAAAAATCACAGAGATGATCAAATACCACCAAAAGAAAGCTCTATTTGTGGGAAAAAAAAGGACGCCAATTGTGTTTGGGAGCCACGTCGCACGAACGCGCAATTGTCAGTTAAAGCAACGCAGTGGCGAATCACAAAAAGTGCTCTGGTCATTGGGCAGCAATATGGTCCGGGGGTTAAGTGGTTAATAGCACCTAAATGCAGTTGGTGTTACTGCATGTGTGCTGTTTAATAGCACCTAAACATACTTGTTACTGCACTTGTGGTGTTTAAGGCCTCGTACACACAATCAAATCTGTCTGCTGGAAACGGTCTGCTAGACCGTTTCAGCAGACAGATTCGATCGTGTGTACGGGCTAACAGACGGATTTGGCCACCCGACAGATTTCAAAGTCACCGCTACGCCGCGTCAACGTCACCGCCACGTCACCGACACGTCAGCGCGCTGTCTGCTGGCGGGGATTTTGGTTTGCTCGTGTGTACACGCGAGCAAACCAAAATCCCAGCAAACAGATTTGTTCAAATCTGTCGGATAGACAGATTTGAACAAATCTGTCTGCTCGTGTGTACGAGGCCTAATAGCATCTAAACACAGTTGCTGTTACTGCCAGTGTGCTGTTTAATAGCACCTAAACATACTTGCTGTTACTGCACATGTGCTGTTTAATAGCACCTAAACATACTTGCTGTTACTGCACGTGTGCTGTTTAATAGCACCTAAACGTACTTGGTGTTACTGCACTTGTGCTGTTCAGTTGCACCTAAATGTTATTTGTGTTACTGTACGTGTGCTGTTTATTAGCACCTTAATGTACTTTTTGTTACTGCACTTAAACTTAGTTGGTGTTACTGCAGTCGTGCTGTTTATTAGCACCTAAACATACTTTTTGTTACTGCACTTGTGCTGTTCAGTTGCATCTAAACGTCATTTGTGTTACTGCACTTGTGCCATTTATTAGCATTTATTAGCACCTACACGTAGTTGGTGTTACTGCACTTGTGCTATATAGTTTTCAATTAAACCTACTTGGAGTTTACTGCACTTGTCCTCTCCAGTTTGTACCTAAAGGTACAAGGTGTGTGTAGTGATTTAGACCTGTGCAGGCCATTAAAATGTCTGGAAGGACAACAAAGAGAGGCAGAGAGTCACGAAGGCAAGCAGGCTCTGCATCTAGAGGCAACGCTGGTGGTGGACACGGTGCATCCACTTCAGCACATGGCCGTTTGACCACATGGCCGTTTGACACGCTTGTTCTTCCTTTCGGGAGCTGGCCGTGTTGAGCCTCAACATGCAGAGAAATTAGTAGAGTGGATGACCAAGCCGTCCTCATCCTCCTCATCCTCTCTCACCCAGGCTGAGCTTAGTTTGTCCAACAAAGCAGCTGCCAAGGTGTCCTCTTCCCTCTGCACAATGGCATCACACAATCCTTCCCTAGTCACAGCATGTCCTCCTAAGAGTCCCCGGAACTGTTTCAACAGTGTTGGGTACATGCTGCATGAAGATGCGCAGCATTTTGAAGGCTCTGATGATGGAACACAGATAGAGGAAGGCATTAATGTGAGCCACGAGAGAGGGGGTGCCCGAGAAGAACAACAATCTGGCAGTCATGTTCCCCCAGCTGCAGCATACTGCTAGGTTTTCTACAGTGATGAGGAGGGAGGGAATGATGAGGTCACTGACTCTACGTGGGTGCCTGATAGGAGAGAGGAGGAGGAAGAGGAGGAGGAGAAGGACGACAAGGCACAGGCACATCTCCAAAGAGGCAGGGTGCCCTCCAGGGGCCAACTTAAGGGCAGCACACCAACTGCATTACATTGCAGAGCTACGCCTGTGCAGGGCGCTGCTGTGTCTCAACGTTACTGCAAAAGTTCTTTGGTGTGGGCCTTTTTTGAGACATGTGTATCAGATCGCACCGTTGCTATTTGCAACATATGTCTCAAGCATATTTTGCGTGGCCAAAACATCACCCGCTTGGGCACCACATGCTTGACCAGACATATATCGACCTGCCATGCAGTTCGTTGGCAAGCATACCTAAAAGACCCACACCAAAGAACAAAGCAGACCTCCCCTTGCCCCTCATCAGCTGGGATCTCCAACCCCACTAGACCCTCAGTTCTCTCTGAAGCCTGCACTGATAGGACTGAAGGTGTAGAATTAGGTGTGTCACAACCTAGTAGTACATGCGGGCAATCTACTGATAGTACCAGCCAAATAGTACCTGCCCCAGCTGCTGCAGAGCCGAAAGAAGTACTCTCCCAGCCATCCACATGCTACTACTGGTTGTGACACACCTCTCTCCTCCACCCCTCCTCTTCTTATTCCTCTGTGGCCTCTTCCTGTGCTGATGTCTCCTCGGAACCAGCCGTGCTCCGTAGGCATACGAGGGGCTATGCAGGAATGCAGGCAAAGATGCCATGCAGTGCTAGAGCTGGTGTGCTTGGGAGACAGGAGCCACAGTGGGGCCGAGGTTCTGTCAGCTCTGCAGGGGCAGGCTCAGAGGTGGTTGATGCCACGCCAGCTTAAGCCTGGAATGGTGGTTAGCAACAATGACACCAACCTCCTCTCTGCCCTGCGACAGGAAAAACTGACCCATGTGCCCTGTTTTGCTCATGTCCTGAATTTGGTGGTGCAGCGGTTCTTGGGCAGGTACCCGGGCTCACAGGATGTCCTAAAGCAAGCCAGGAAAGACTGTGTGCATTTCCGGAAGTCATATAATGCCAGTGCTCGGCTGACAGACCTCCAAAGGGAATACAACCTGCCCAAGAACCGCCTAATCTGTGGTATGCCCACCAGATGGAACTCTACATTGGCCATGCAGCAGCGG
Organism: Rana kukunoris; assembly: GCA_029574335.1. NCBI lineage: Eukaryota > Metazoa > Chordata > Amphibia > Anura > Ranidae > Rana > Rana kukunoris. The sequence goes on from CM056050.1 coordinate 298,654,220, forward strand.
GTGCACACGCAGCAGAGGGCCATCAATGAGTACCTGTGCCAATTTGGCAGCAGAACTGGGTCAGGGGAGCTTGTTTTTTTTTTCCCACGCCAATGGGCCTTGATCAGGGATGCATGCACTGTCCTGTCACCATTTGAGGAGGCCACGAGGATGGTGAGCAGTGGCAGTGCATGCATCAGTGAGACTGTCCCTCTTATTCACATGTTGGAGCACACGCTATGTGGAATAATGGGCAGGGCCCTTGAGACAGAACAGAGGAAGGAAGAGGAGGACTTCCTTACCTCTCAAGGCCCCCTTTATCCAGACAGTGGTCCTGCTTGCCCGCCTAGCACACAGGAGGAGGAGGAAGAGGAGGAGGAGGATTGTATCAGCAGCATGGAGGTGGAGCCTAGCACTCAGCATCAGCAGCAGCAGCAGCAGCAGTCTTCAAGGGATCACTTACAATCCCAAGGAACCAATGGACTTTTACGTGGCTGGGATGAGGTGGCTGCGGATCCTGTCATCCTCAGTGACCCAGAGGACTGTGCCCCGAATGCCTCAGCAAACCACGCTGCATGGTCTCCCCGATCCTGCAAAATTCCATTGAGAAATGTATCCTGGGGCAAGACCCGGGTTCTCAAAGACGTTTTCCAACAATAACTTGAATATTGGGCTTTAACCACTTGCATACTGGGCACTTACACCCCCCTCCTGCCCAGGTGAAATTTCAGCTTCCGGCACTGCGTCGCTTTAACTGACAATTGCGCGGTCGTACGACGTGGCTCCCAAACAAAATTTACATCCTTTTTTCCCCACAAGTAGAGCTTTCTTTTGGTGGTATTTGATCGCCTGTGCGATTTTTATTTTTTGCGCTATAAACAAAAAAGAGCGACAATTTTGAAGAAAAATACAATATTTTTTACTTGTTGCTATAATAAATATCCCAATTAAAAAAAAAAAAACACATTTTTTTTTCTCAGTTTAGGGCGATACGTATTCTTCTACATATTTTTGGTAAAAAAAAAAAAAAAAATCGCAATAAGCGACTGGTTTGCGCAAAAGTTATAGCGCTTACAAAATAGGGGAGAGAATTATTATTTTTTATTATTTTTTTTTTACTAGAAATGGCGGCGATCTGCGATTTTTATTGGTACTGCGACGTTATGGCGGACACATCGGACACTTTTGACACATTTTTGGCGCCATTCACATTTATACTGCGATCAGTGCTATAAATATGTACTAATTACAGTATAAATGTGACTGGCATTGAAGGGGTTAACACTAGGGGGTGAGGAAGGGGTTAAATGTGTATGCTAGGTGTGTTCTAACTGTAGGGGGAGGGGGGGTGACTGGGGGGGTGACCAATCTGTGTCCCTATGTAGGAAGGAACACAGATCGGGCTCCTCCCCTCCAGAGACAGGACATTGTCTCTGTGTGAGCCGGCAATGAGAGATGATCTATGAGAGATCATCTCTCATTCGCCCACAGATGGCATTGCAAACGGCCGCTCTGATTGGCCGTTTGCTGCGATCTGTGATTGGCCGTGGGGACACGGACAACACAGAGCTTCCCCGCAGCGCGCACTACAGCGCGCGCTGGGAACGCCAGAAAGACATGGCGTCAAATGACGGCATGTTGGCTATTCAGGCCCGCGCTGTTGCCATCATCCGACGGTAGCGCGGGCCTCAAGTGGTTAATATGGGCACTTTTGAATTCGAACGTTCGAGTCCCATAGACTTCAATGGGGTTCTAAATGTTCGCGCCAACGTTCGGTCTGTTCGAATGTTCTGGTAGAGTCGATGTAAAAGGCCGGGACACTAGCCTCCTTGCCAATAACGTAGTCGGTTTGTCCTGCATCGTGTTTGGACCAGCTAACATGTTTCTTGGCTTGTGTAGTCAAACTAAGGTTTAGTGCCAATCGCGCCTCGTCGATTTTAAAGCTCAAATCTGTCCAGGGATTCTTATGTTGTTCCACCAACAGAGCCTCCAGATCGCTCTCCAATTGTTTAATCGTGTGTTTCCTTGTCGTTTTAGTCTACTTGCAATTTGTAACAATTTTCCCCGTATAGCCGCCTTGTGAGCTGCCCAATTAATCGCAGCGGATGTGTCAGTATGCTTATTGATCTCAAAGTAAGTATTAAAACCCCTTCTGGTACATTTTAGGATGTGCCACTGTTTCTCTTTGTTCTCCTTTCTTTCCCTTTTATCTCTCGCTATCCTAATTTCTTGTCCCCCCCCCCCCCCAGGGCCGGATTAACATAGGGGGCCAGATTCATGAAAGGTTACGCTGGCGGATCGAGTGATCCGCCAGCGTAACAGTGGCTTTGAGCCGGCGTTTCTGTTTTCTGTAACCAGAAAACAAGAAACGCCGGGTTGAAGTTCCGATGCGAGCAGCGTAACTGAGTTTCGCCATCGCATCGTTACTTCAACTTAAAAATGGCGCCGGGGGCGTTCCCGCCGATTTACGCTCAAAAAATATGTTAATGAGCGGAAATCGGCAATTCACGATCGAAATCCGGCGCGACGCAGTGACGTTACGACGTTTCCGGACGGGATACGCGGCGCATAGATATACCTACATGGGGCTGGAGTATCCTATGTTAGGTATAGGCGTCGTCATCGCGTCGGGAAAAAAAAAAAAAAACGTCGCTTGCGTAAAACGGTCATGAATGGGAATGTGACGTCATTGACGTTCATTCACAGATTTTGGAGCATGCGCACGGGGATGTTTTGACACTCGACGCATGCGCAGTACGTCGGCGGCGGGATCGCGCGTAGTTAGCATACTACACGCCCCGTACCCGCGACATTTGAATTCCGCCGGCTCATTTGCGATGCGCTGCCGCAACTTTAGGAGCAAGTGCTTCGTGAATGACAGCACTTGCTCCTAAAAATTCGGCAGCGCAACGCAAATCAGAAGCGTTACTCCAGAGCAAAGATGCTCTGGAATACGTGAATCTGGCCCAGGGGCTGTTGGAGCTGCAGCTCCAGGCCCCTTTCTCAAGATAGGCCCATTTGCCCAAAAACAAAAAATAATCTAAAAAAAAAAAAAAGATTGACTTTGGGGGGTTGTAGCTTGACGACCAGAGGTCACAGAAACCCCACATTTGGGGGGTAGGCAGTTGAAGACCTACCGCACAAGCGGTCAAAATATGGAATGGCTATCATTTATGGTTCCAGAGATACGGGCCTGCTTGCACAGCCTGTCAGAAGCAGCATACAGAGCAGCAATTATAAATACAAGCTGACACACTGCAGCAGACTATGAAAAAAAAAATCATCATGTTTTTTTGCTAGAAAATGACTCTATGGTAGTCTTTGCAACTTTTTATCTTGCACTGTATAGAGCTGCACGATTCTGCCTAAAATGACAACTGCATTTTTTTTGCTTAGAAGATAGATCACGATTCTCTCACGATTCGTGCAGCATAACATCATCTTTCACATTAAAATGAAAAAAATAATGGGTTAACTTTACTGTTTTGTTTTTATGGTTTTTATTATTCATTGAAGTGGGCAAATGCAGTGTGACATAAAATATTGCAGCAATTGCCATTTTTGGCTCTGCTAAAATATATTAAGGGCCAGATTCAGCAAGACTTGCGCTGGAGTATTTCGATATGCGCCGCGTAACTGTGAAGATGCGCCGTCGTTTCTATGTGGCCGTATCCACCAAACTAGATGCGCCCGAAAACGGGCCATTTCCGATCGGCTTAACTTTCCGGCGCCAGAGTCCCGTCAGCGCATAATTTCGTTTGGCACATCAGTCGCGCCTATTGATTTCCCCTGCAAATATGCAAATGAGGGAGATTTCCCGATTCACGAACGGATTAGCACCATACGCTGGCTACATGCGCCGCGCGTATCTCGTCCGTCCGGCGCAAAGTTATTTCTACAAAAGGCTGCTTTATCTTTACTCCAGACGGTCACAGGTCAGCAGGAGAGCAGCTACAGCAGCGTTACCGACGATAAGAGCTAGCTGACCAACCACACTTGCAAGGACAACACCTCTGTGTGCCAACATGCCAGGGCAATCGTGGTCCTAGAACTACTGATGGGTCCCCCGGAACGAAGGAGGCGGGCACGTGAGAGGATATACTGCACGCGCATGAGCCTCTTTGGCATGGGGGATGAGGAGGTGTATCGCCTCTTCAGATTCAGCCCAGATGCAATACTTGAACTAACCACAACCCTGCAGAAGGACATCACCAGCAAGACACACCGCTCACAAGCAGTGCAGCCACTGGTGAAGGTACTGGCAACACTCCATTTCCTTGCCAGTGGATCATTCCAGCGTACAAGTGGAGTGGTGGCTGGGATGTCACAGTCCTCGGTGAGCAGATGTGTGCACCAGGTTGTCCCCGCAATCCTCAGACGCATGTCCAACCAGTTCATCAGACCAACCACTGAGGAGCTGCGGCTGAAGGCAATGACAGATTTCTACAACATTGCCAGATTCCCACGCACTGTGGGGGCCATTGATTGCACACATGTGGCACTCCAGCCCCCCAGTGCCACAGAGCACATATACCGCAATCGGAAGCATTGGCACTCCATCAACGTACAGGTGATAGCCGATGCCCAACGCCTCATATGGCATGTCCGTGCCAAACACCCCGGGTCCAGCCATGACAGCTTCATATAAAATCAGAGCCCCATCCCAGCAGAATTCGAACAGAACATGTATGGGGACAGCTGGCTGGTTGGTGAGTGACATGGGTGGCAGCCGTGACTATCCCCTCCCGTGATGCACAACAGAAGTGGTACATGCATGACTAACATCCTCCTGTGTTTTCCCTTCCAGGTGACTCTGCATATGCACTGGGACCCCATCTAATGACTCCTTTCCGGAACCCCCAAACCAGAGGAGAGAGAAAATACAATGAAGCACACATCAAAACCCGTGCAGTGGTGGAGCAAACATTCGGGCTCCTGAAGTCCCGTTTCCGATGCCTGGATAAGTCTGGGGGGACCCTATTGTATTCCCCTACCTTCGTGTGTCGGATCATCGGTGCATGTTGCATTCTGCACAACTTTGCCATGAGAAAAGGCCTGCAGATTGACATGCGTGATGACCTGACCCCCGACCCACACAGTCCCCATCTGCCAGAGGACACCCAGTCTGCTGATGGAAGAGCAGTCAGGAGGGTCCTCGCCGTAGGCATCTTTGGACACTAAACCAAAACATTTATCACACAGACAATGCACGCGTGTACACCACTGATGTCCCTAGATCACACACACCACATGCACATCGCATTGGATTAGCCCAAGTCCAGCATGTAGGACTTGGGAGCAGCAACACCAGCGTCAAGGCCCCAATGATGTCACTGTCCATTCATACACCTTTCACATGTCATTCATACAGCCGTGGGGTTAACTTCACCACCACGGCCGAGGGTGACACCCCTTACTGTCAGGAGTGCCACCCCCTCATATTCACACACCATTCACACTGCAACGTGTGCAGTATCAAAAAATAAAATATCTCATAACCTGAGCATAATCAGAACAAAAAATAAAAATCTCATAACCTGAGCATAATCAGAACAAAAAATAAAAATCTCATAACCTGAGCATAATCAGAACAAAAAATAAAAATCTCATAACCTGAGTATAAATCAGAACAAAAAATAAAATAATCATCGGGGATGCCGGGGGCTCCTTCTTGCCGAACCTCTCTGGCTCCTCAGCTGCCTGGATGGAGTGGGTGGGGGGGCATCTGGAGGTGGCTGATCCCCGGGTGGGCCACTCCTGGCAGGTGTGGCCTGCATGCCCTCCAAGGCCATGGCTATCCGGCCGAGGAAATTGTTTGTCTGGGCCTGCATCCTCAGCTGCCGGGTCACTTGGTAGTGTTGGGCCCGCCGACTCAGCCTCCCCTGGTCCCGGATGGCAGCACTGTTCCCATGGATGGCAGCAGTGTTGGCCTGGACGGCTGCAGTGAGGTGCCTAATATCCCCCTGCACCTCCCCCAAACTGGTCACCACTGCAGCGCAGTTGCAGCTGACATCCTGCACTGCGTTGCTTATCTGGCCAACGGAGCACAGGCTGTCAGCCACTTTCTCCAAGTGCCCAACTAGTTCCCCCATTTGTTGGGTCTGTCTGGCGTGATCCCTCGCCAACTGGCCCTGGACAACATCCGACACCCCCCTGGTCTTCTGGGTCGCCTTCCTGGGGCCAGAAGATGGTTGTCCCCGGGGGGATGGAGTCACCCTTGAGGGGCTTTCAAGGATGGGGGAGGGGATGACAGACGGCCCTGGAGAAGGGGAGGAGTCCTCCAACACTAAAGAAAAGTCCTGCTCTGCCACAGCAGGATCCTCCACAACCACCTCGGCAGGTGTGGTGTGGGCACTCTCCTCCTCCACCTCGGTGTCTTCACCACCCAGGGGCTCGGGCACACAATGTCGTTGGGGGGATGGGGTGGACTGGCCGCTGACAGATGATGGCCCAGCTCCGTCATCTGTGGATGACACAAAGCAGACACATGTTGGTGGTCCCACACACTTGGCACATGTACCCCCCCCCCCAAATGCAACACATCAAATAGGGGATAAAAAACACTTACCTGTCCTGGAGCCTTCCTCCATGGAGTCATAGCCAGGGACCCCCTCCACCTGCTCCCTCTCCAGGCAGCGAGAGACCACCTCCTCCTCCGCGGTCAGGGTGACCGGACATGGGGGACCACCACCTGTGCCCCTCTCATGCCTCCTGATGGTGGCCACCTTGCCACGGACCTTGCGCCGCAGATCATTTTTTTTTTTTTAATGTCACCAGCAGTCCGGGTGGAGTACCCCAAAATATTGACCCGGCCAGCAATGGTGTCCAGGATGCCCTGCTTCCTCTCCCGGCTGGTCTTACGGATTTTTTTGCCATGGAGAAAATGATTAAAAGTCTCCATAGCGGATATGATCACAGACACCTCCTGTGAATTAAAGTTGAGGTTCCTCCTCTCTCTGGGGGTAGCAGGAGCAGCCATCACAGCACAAAAGTATCTTCCCTGGGGTGGGGGGAAACGGAAATACTTTTGCGCCGGAATGGCGTTTCCGCCTGCGCTTTTAAGCGCCCAACGGAAGGCATTGCGCTGACGTTTCCCGGGAAGTGGTGCCGACGGAAGTTGTGAGCATGCGCACAAGGGGGCGAGTGGAGCCGCACTCACTGCGCATGCTCCGTGGATGATGCGCTGAACGTAAGCCTCTGCGCTGGGCTCCGCCCATCATTTACATGTGATCACACCCACTTCCACTTGCGTCGGGTTACGCCAGCGCATTATCGTTACTCTGGCACAAGTTTACGCGCAACTGCTATGTGAATAACAGTACTTGCGCTGAAAGGGTTGTCAGAGTAACGTAAATGAGAAGCGTTACTCCAGAGCAAAGATGCTCCCATCTACCTGAATCTGGCCCATAATGTTTGGTTATTCCAAGTAATTTTCTAGCAAAAAATATTGCTTTTTAACTTAAAGGGTCACTAAAGGATTTTTTTAAAGCTAAATAGCTTCCTTTACCTTACTGCAGTCATGGTTTCATGTCCTCATTGTTCGTTTTTGCTGTAATTCCTCTCTGTTCTGCACACTTCTTGCTTGTCTGTTTCCTTATGAAAAAAGTACTGGGAGCTTTCTCACTGTGGTCTCTAATCAAGGAGGTGTGATTACTGTGTGTGTAAAACCCCTCAGCACCAATCCAGTTTAGTTTTACAAACCATTACTGCCTCTATTGGCTCTCTGGCTCTGTACATCTGAGAGACAGGAAACAACAGCAAAAACAAAACTAAACTGTAGGTTCATTATATGATTGATTTTTATCTATTTTAATCATTTTTAAAAGGAATCAGTTAACTATTATGTCTCTCTACCCTGTAAACTGTAATTTCAGCAAAAACATTTTTTCCTTTGCAACTCCTTTTAACCACTTTGTAACCGCCCCATAGGAAAAGTTCGTCCTGTTTTTAAAGATGGATATCTCGTAACGGCAGCAGCTGCTGCCACAACCAAGGTATCCATCTTTGCAGTGGGTGGTCCTGTACACGATAACGGCGGTCTCCGCGGTGGACTCGCCGCAAGATCGCCGTCATCGTTGGCGGGAGAGGGCCCCCCCTCCCGCCGCTCTCCCGTAGTCGGCGGTAGCGGCGATAGGGTCTGTTCGGCTCCTCAGCAGGGATGCGAGTGAGGGAAAAATTGCCCCCACCTGTCCCCATAGCTCTGCTGGGCGGAAGTGATGTCACAACGTCAGTCCCGCCCAGCGTCTTAAAGATACATTTTTTTTCTGTCATTTGAAAAAATGACAGTTTATTTTATTTTTTTATTTTTTTGCACTTAAGTCTAAATATGAGATCTGAGGTATTTTTGACCCCAGATCTCATATTTAAGAGGACCTATCATGCTTTTTTCTATTACGAGGGATGTTTACATTCCTTGTAATAGGAATAAAAGTGATCAAGTGATACATTTTTTATTTTATTTATTTCAGTGTAAAAAATTATAAACTAAATTAAAATAAATAAGAAAACAACGACCCGACGAGCTCGCGCACAGAAGCGAACGCATACGCGAGTAGTGCCCGCATATGAAAACTGTGTTCAAACCACACAAGTGAGGTATCGCCGTGATCGTTAGAGCGAAAGCAATAATTCTAGCCCTAGATCTCCTCTGTATCTCAAAAAATGCAACCTGTAGAATTTTTTAAATGTCGCCTATCAAGATTTTTAAGGGAAAAGTTTGACGCCATGCCACAAGCGGTCGCAATTTTTAAGTGTGACATGTTGGGTATCATTTTACTCGGCGTAACATTATCTTTCACAATATATAAAAAAAATTGGGCCAAATTTATTGTTGTCTTATTTTTCCAAAAAAGTGTGCTTGTAAGACCGATGCGCAAATACGGTGTGACAAAAAGTATTGCAATGACTGCCATTTTATTCTCTAGGGTGTTAGAAAAACAATATATATAATGTTTGGGGGTTTTAAGTAATTTTCTAGCAAAAAAAAAACAGTTTTAGTCTCGTAAACACTGAATCTGAAAAACAGGCTCGGTGATCAAGTGGTTAAGAAACAAGTGTTGGACTTTAAGTGGTTACATTTCTTGCATTCACACACAAAAGTTTGATCTAAGAAGGAAGTTGGTTACAATGTTTCATGTTGTTACAAACTTGGCAGACTGCCTGGATATTTTCTTTACACGCACACACAGAAGTTTATCTCTTTGATCTAAGAAGAAAGTGTTAGGCCCCGTACACACGACCGAGCTTCTGGGCAGAATCCAGCGAAAAGCTCACTGGGATCCATATTCTGCCGAGAAGCTCGATCGTGTGTACGTTTTCGCCGAGCAAACTGTCGAGCGAGGCGTCGAGCCAAAATAGAGAGCAGGTTCTCTATTTCCTCGACGGGCCATCGGGACTAATGGCTCGACGCCTTTTTCGACAGCCTGGTCGACGAACTCGACGGCCGGCGGAACGATCCGTTTAGCCCGACGAGGTTCTCGTACGTGTGTATGTGGCCTCAGTTACAATGTTTCCTGCTAAGAACTTGGCAGACTGCCCAGATATTTTGTTTTGACAGCTGAAAGTCTCTCCACTTGTTATATGAAAGAATCAGCAAACTCTGCATTGGAGATGTCAGGGGGGTTGAATCGAGATCACAATTTTTTAACGATTAATTGTGCAGCTCTAGCACTGTACTGTATTTGCACAGCAATTATTTTCAAACATGTTTTTTTTTTGGAAATAAACTGTTTCATTCATTAAAAAAAAACACTAAAGCTAGCACGATTTTTTTTGGTATCCTAAGCGATGCTTTCATTTTTTTTTTTAGGTTACATGTTTAGAGTTACAGAGGAGGTCTAGTGCTAGAATTATTGCTCTTGCTCTAATGATCGCAACGTATGTAACCTGTGTGTATCTGGCTCTGATACTAGCCAGTGCCTAACCAGCCACTGACTAGTATCTCTCCCCAGCCTGTCCCCACATTCCCTCTCACCTGCTGACCTGTAGATGGGGGAATCACTTGTGTAGTGTTATTGTGTTCTGCCAGTGAGTACAATGATCAGTGTTGCTATCTAAAGCTGGTAGCACTGATAGTTTTGGGAAAAACAGACTGATTGTACTCAATTCGATTAATAGATTGACTTGTGTAAAACCAGCTAGCCCATACATAGATCGACTATGGCTGGTCTCTGCATAATTGGTGTAATTTCAATCCATGTATGACCCGCTTAACCACTACGCAGTCCCTAAACATCCTTCCACTCCTGTACCCAGTGCTCACTGTCATACTCTCCACACACCTCTCCTGTACATAGTGCCCACTGTCATACCCTCCACACTCCTCTCCTGTATATAGTGACCACTGTCATACCCTCCACACTCCTCTCCTAAACAGAGCGCAAACTGTCATACACCCCACACTTCTCTCCTGTACATAGTGCCTGCTGTCATACACATGTCTCCTGTACATAGTGCCCACTGTCGCACTCTCCACACTCCTCTTCTATACATAGTGCCCACTATCATACCGTCCCCATTCCTCTCCTGTACATACTGTCCACTGTCAAACCCTCCACACTCTTCTCCTGTACATACTGCCCCATCATACCCTCCACACTTCTCTCTGGTACATACTACCCTGTGTCATACCCCCACACTCCTCCTGTACATACTGACTACTGGCATACCTTTCACACTCCTCTCCTGTACATACTGTCATACCCTTCACACTCTTCTCCTGTACAAAGTACCTGCTGTCATACACTTCTCTCCTGTACATACTGCTCACTGTAATCCCCTCCACACTCCTCTCCTGTACATACTGCCCACTGTCATACCCTCCACACTCCTCTCCTGTACATAGTGCCCACTGTTAGACCCTCAACATTCCTCTCCTGTACATAGTGCCCACTGTCGCATCCTCCACACTCCTCTCCTGTACATACTGTTCACTGTCATACCCTCCACACTCCTCTCCTGTACATAGTGCCTGCTGTCATACACTTCTCTCCTGTACATACTGCCCACTGTCGTACCCTCCACACTTCTCTCCTGTGCATACTGCTCACTGTCATCCCCTCCACACTTCTCTCCTATGCATAGTGCCCATCATCATACCCCCCACACTCCTTTCCTGTACATACTGCCCACTGTCATACCCTCCACACTCCTCTCCTGTACAAACTGCCCACTGTCATACCCTTTGCACTCTTCTCCTGTACATAGTGCCCAATGTTAGACCCTACACATTCCTCTCCCTCACCTGCACATACTTCCCACTTATATACCATGCGTACTCCTCCCCTATGTCGCTTTCCCGCAAAAACAGTTCTTTAAAATGATACTGAAATTTTCAGACTGGGCCCTCCATTGCTGCGCTGTGATTCACACGCACTTATTTATTATTTATAAAAGGCCCCACCAAAATCCTCAGCACCAGGCCCATGATGTTCTCAATCTGGCCCTTCCCCCCCTTCCCTCTCTCTAGCCGTCTTTTTTGTTCTTTCTCTTATTCTTCCTTCCTTTTTCTTTGTTCCACTCTCTCTCTTCCTCTCCTTTCCTTGTATTCTCTATTTTATTTCTTTCTCTTACTCCTTGGTGGGGGGGGGGGGGATGGGACGAGTGGCAGTTCTGGTGGGGGGGTGGGATCAGTGGCAGTGCTGGGCAGAGTTGGAATGAGTGGCAGTGCTGGGGTGGGGATTTCTGATCGGCCAACATAGGTGGTCTTGATCAAGGCCATCTGCTTATCTGAGAATAGTAGTGGGGACTTATAATGACAACTATAATCACAGGTAGTGTTACTCACTGTGTCTCCGACTTTGTGGTGTCTCATAGCAGTGACACCTATGCCAAAATCAGGAGATAGGGTCTACTCCAGCTTTTCCCACTTCACATTTCTCACCGGCCAGCTGACCTCTAGTCTCTGCCCCCCAGCCATGCCGTAAACTGAATGGGTGGCTGCAGGCTTTCGGAACAGCCGTGCTGGGTGGCTACGAAAAAAGGTTGGGAGAGCAGTGGGGCATCAGGAACAGCCCAGGATTTTAGTGACCCCTGGCAAATCGTCATTTGACCCCCGAGGGGGCCCCGACCCCCAGGTTGAGAACCACTGCCTTAGAGGCTCTATTTGTGATTTTGGATTACCTCTTTGACTTTATTCTATGCAATGTTTCAGTGAATTGCCAACAGTGGGCATTGTTGTGTCTATCTAGGGTATTGCAAACTTTCCAAAATGGCTGACGGGACTTCATGCATGCGTATGACGTTATCGTGTCTCCGCAATCGGCACAGTCAGGCGTCCGCACTTGATTGGCAGAAACTTCTGCCAATAAGTGGGAGGACCATAAATAGCCCTGCATGGTGGTGGTTTGACTTGCTTAGACCATTTGCCCCGTGTTCACCCAGGAGCCCCACGCTGATATCTGTAGCCTAAAGGTAAATATTGCAATATTTTCTGTTTTAGTATACCATTCTGCCTGTTTAATTCTTGTCCTTTCTGCTATGGCAAACGTTTTTTCTTTGCCTTGCATAACCCTTTGGAAGTTCATGTTTTGAAATTTGATTCTGGACTGCTTCAAATTTCTCTGCTGTGAATAGTTGTAAGGGCCTTACTGTGGCTGTATATATCTATTAAATAGCCCAGTCATAGATCAGGATGCATTGAGAATTGAATATATATATTTTTTTCCTCTTTGTTATATTCTCAGCCTACCTTTTTGGTTCCCTCCGATGGTTGATAAAAGAAATTGCAGTTTCTTAATCTTCCAAACCTTTTACATGTAATAGCTAATTATTACTACACAGGCAGAGGCCATCAATGGGGCTCACTTTGTTTTTTGGATAGATAGCCATTGATGTATATGTTATAGTTTATGGGCCAGATTCAGGTACGAGTTACGACGGCGTATCTCCAGATACGCCGTCGTAACTCTGAGTGAGCGGCGTCGTATCTAGGCGCCTGATTCTTAGAATCAGTTACGCATAGATTTGTCTTAAATCCGACCGCCATCGTATCTTAGTTGCATATTTACGCTGGCCGCTAGGTGGCGTTTCCGTTGATTTACACGTCAAATATGCAAATGAGCTAGATACGCCGATTCACAAACGTACTTGCGGACGGTCGTATTTTTTTACGTCGTTTGCGTAAGCGCAAGTCCGGCGTAAAGTTACCCCTGCTATATGAGGAGTACGCAATGTTAAGTATGGACGTCGGGACAGCGTAGAATTGTCCGTCGTTTACGTAAAATGTTCGCGAATAGGGCTTTGTGTAAGTTACGTTCACGTCGAAACTAATGAGTATTCGCGGCGTAATTTCGAGCATGTGCACTGAGATACGTCCACGGACGACGCATGTGCAGTTCGTTTGGCGCGTCATTTACGTGGGGTCACGGTTAATTTCAATACAACACGCCCCCTAAATGCCTAATTTGAATTATGCGCACTTACGCCGACACATTTACGCTACTCCGCCGCAACTTACGGAGCAAGTGCTTTGTGAATACAGCACTTGCCTGTAAAAGTTGCGGAGGCGTAGCGTAAATAGGATATGCTAAGCCCGCACAAAGATACGCTCTTCTACCTGAATCTAGCCCTATATCTTGACATTTTTTTAGATCTTTACATGGGCACCTTGGTTCTCCTATGACACACTGATATCCTCAAAATTGGCGGTACGCTTACTTGGGTGTGTTCGCATACTGACCTGAAATTAGTTTTAGGGTAAGAACAGCTCTAGTCGATCCTGTGCAATTTTTCCCCCTATTTTTTTTTTCTTCGTTTTAAGATGTTTGATTGAGGATATTTTGTTGTTAGTTTTCACCATTACATTTTGTCTTATTCCTTATTATATATTGCAGTGAATACGCTGTACACAACCAATAACAATTCTCCTGAAGAAGCTATATTATTTGTACAGTACTTCATTCTTTAATGTTTTGATCTGATTATGTTATTTTAAATTAAAGATTGTTATATCTTTTTTAACAAATGTATTGAATAAAAATGTGTTAGTTTTACTATACATGTAATAGTTTCATTGTTTTAGATACCTTTAACCACTTAAGACCCAGACCTTTAGGCAACTAAAGCACCCGGACAGTTTTTGCATTTCGGCACTGCGTCGCTTTAACTGACAATTGCACGGTCGTGCAACGTGGCTCCCAAACAAAATTGGCGTCCCTTTTTTCCCACAAATAGAGCTATCTTTTGGTGGTATTTGATCACCTCTGCAGGTTTTATTTTTTGCGCTATAAACAAAAATAGAGCGACATTTTTTTTAAAAAAATCAATATTTTTTAACTTTTTGCTATAATAAATATCCTCCAAAAATATATATATATATATATTTTTTCCTCAGTTTAGGCTGATGCGTATTCTACCTATAAGCGTTTATTGGTTGGTTTGTGCCAAGATTATAGCGTTTACAAAATAGGGGATAGTTTTATTGCATTTTTATTATTTATTTTTTACTACTAATGGAGGCGATCAGCGTTTTTTTTTTCATGACAATTTTGACACATTTTTGGGAACAATGCATTGTTTACTGTGAAAATGGCAATTGCAGTTTGGGAGTTAACCACAAGGGGGCACTGTAGGGGTTATGTGTGACCTCATGTATGTTTTTAACTGTAGGGGGGTGTGGCTGTAGGTGTGACGTCATTGATTGTGTTTCCCTATAAAAAAGGAACACACAATCGATCACGACGCCACAGTGAAGAACGGGGAAGCTGTGTTTACACACAGCTCTCCCCTTTCTTCAGCTCCGGGGACCGATCACGGGACTCCAGCAGTGTTCGGGTCCGCGGAGCTTCAGACCGGGTCACTGGCGCGCGCCCGCGACCCATGGCTGGGCGCTTAAAGAGGACGTACCTGTCATTCTGCCTACGTAAATGTGCAGGAGGCTGTCCTTAAGTGGTTAAAAGTCCCCTTATTCCAGTTTCTGTTTTGTTTTTCCTATTTTTTTACACTTTTTTTCCCTAACTTTCTTGCCTATAGCAAAGACAGGGTTTACACCAGCTAAGAAGCTAAGACTGCCCATAGGCGGTACTGTGTTATTTTTATGCCGTGTCCTACTCCTGTAGGTGGTGCTAATAAACCCTATGGACAAGAATCAGAAGAATGAATGCAAGAGAAATACTCTGTTAGATTTACTAATTTCAAACAAAATGCAGCTTATTGCAGATGTTAAAATTGGGGACAACTTGGGAGATCATAATGTAATTACATTAGCTTCTATAAATGAAACAGGATCTGTAAATGGAGGATGGGCGGTTAAATGAAAGGTCCACCTCCCCCATTCATCGATCATTTTTCATTCACAGAAACTACAGTACAGCTTTTAAAAATGAAGGAGTGGGGAAAAAAATGCCAGACATAGTCAGCACTCATGATAAATGCATATGACAGGTCTCTAAGCTCTATTAACCCCTGCAGCACCGGAAAATTATGGTGGTGAGGACTGGTGGAAGATCGGAGGACAATCCTGTAAATCAGGGGTGGGGAACCTGCGGCCCGCAGGCCGCATGAAATCATTCCATTCGCCACCTCCCCCCCCCCCCCCCATGCCGCTAAGTGTGTGTCCGCGGAGCTGTCAGATGTTTACCTTGTAGTTCCGGCTCCTTCTGACAGTGTGAGTCACAGGCGTTGTGCATTCGATATCACTCCGCCTGTGAGAGAAGGCGCCGTACAGATGAAGCAGCGGCTTTCACTCTAATACAGCCGCTGCTATCTCTGTACGGCGCCTTCTCTCACAGGCTGAGTGCATTTGATATCACTCCGCCTGTGTGCGCTGGGATCAATACATTTCCACAGTGACGCCGCAGGCCACAGCCCACCCACGGAGCCCAGGCCCCAGAAGCACCACAGAGCCCAGCAGCCCCACAAAGCCCATAAGCACCACAGAGCTCAGCAGCCCCACAAAGCCCAGCAGCACCATGTAGCCCAGCAGCACCACAGAACCCAGCAGCACCACAAAGCCCAGCAGCACCACAGCGCCCAGCAGCCTCACAGAGCCCAGCAGCACCACAGAGCCCAGCAGCACCACAGAGCCCAGCAGCACCACAGAGCCCAGCAGCACCACAGAGCCAGTACCACAGAGCCCAGTAGCACCACAGAGCCAGTACCACAGAGCCCAGCAGCACCACAGAGCCCAGCAGTACCACAGAGCCCAGCACCACAGAGCTCAGCACCCCCGGCATCACAGAGCCCAGCATCACAGAGCCCAGCATCACAGAGCCCAGCATCACAGAGCCCAGCATCACAGAGCCCAGCACCACCGGAACCAGGGATCGAGGTGAGGGATTGCATTGCGCTTTTTGGGGGGTGAGGGACTGCAGATTGTGTTTTGGGGATTGGGGTAATCGCATTGTGGGGATTGTGTTTTTGTATCTACTAGGGTTGTCCCGATACCGATACCAGTATCGGTATCTGGACCTATACCGAGTATTTGCGGGAGTACTTGTACACCCGCAAATACCCCTGATGCCTGAATAGAATACTTAGCGCCGCCGCAAACCGCAAAGCCGCTGCATACCGCAAAGCCGCCGTCACGCGTTAATCCCTGTGCATTACAGGCAGCTTTCGTTTGAATGCTTGTAATCCCCGCCGCGCCATGTATAGACACTCCCCTTCTCGGGATTGGATGGATATGTCCAATCCCGAGCAAGGGGGAGTGTCTATGTACGGAGCCATGTATAGACACTCCACCTTGCTCGAGATTGGACGGATCCGTCCAATCCCAAGAAGGGGAGTGTCTATACATGGCGCAGCGGGGATTACAAGTTTTCAAACGAAAGCTGCCTGTAATGCACGCTGATTAACGGTGGCATCATCTACTACTAGGTATGGGGGGCATGGCTGCATCTATGGGGGACAGGACGTGGCTGCATATATGGGGGACATGACATGGCTGCATATATGGGTTACATGGCTGCATCTATGGGGGGACATGGCTGCATCTATGGGGGGACATGGCTGCATCTATGGGGGGACATGACTGCATCTATGGGGGGACATGGCTGAATCTATGGGGGGACATGGCTGCATCTATGGGGAGACATGGCTGCATCTATGGGGAGACATGGCTGCATCTATGGGGGGGGACATGGCTGCATCTGTGGGGGACATGGCTGCATTTGTGTGGAACATGGCTGCATTTGTGGGGAACATGGCTGCATATGTGGGGGACATGGCTGCATATGGGGGACATGGCTGCATATGGGGGACATGGCTGCATCTGTGGGGGACATGGCTGCAATATATGGGGGGACATGGCTGCAATATGTGGGGGACATGGCTGCATCTGTGGGGGACATGGCTGCAATATATGGGGGGACATGGCTGCAATATATGGGGGGACATGGCTGAATCTATGGGGGACATGGCTGCAATATATGGGGGGACATGGCTGCAATATATGGGGGGACGTGGCTGCAATATATGTGGGGACATGGCTGAATCTATGGGGGGACATGGCTGAATCTGTGCGGGACAGGACATGGCTGCATCTGTGGGGGACATGGCTGCATCTGGGGGGGACATGGCTGCATCTATGGGGGGACATGGCTGCATCTATGGGGGACATGGCTGCATCTGTGGGGGGACATGGCTGCATCTGTCGGGGGGACATGGCTGCATCTATGGGGAGACATGGCTGCATCTATGGGGGGACATGGCTGCATCTGTGGGGGACATTGCTGCATATGGGGGACATGGCTGCATCTGTGGGGGACATGGCTGCAATATATGGGGGGACATGGCTGCAATATGTGGGGGACATGGCTGCATCTGTGTGGGACATGGCTGCATCTATGGGGGACATGGCTGCATCTATGGGGGACATGGCTGCATCTATGGGGGACGTGGCTGCATATGTGGGGGGGACATGGCTGCATCTGTGGGGGGACATGGCTGCATCTATGGGGAGACATGGCTGCATCTATGGGGGGACATGGCTGCATCTACGGGGGACATAGCTGCATCTGTGGGGGACATGGCTGCATCTGTGGGGGACATGGCTGCAATATATGGGGGGACATGGCTGCAATATGTGGGGGACATGGCTGCATCTGTGTGGGACATGGCTGCATCTGTGGGGGACATGGCTGCAATATATGGGGGGACATGGCTGCAATGTATGGGGGACATGGCTGAATCTATGGGGGACATGGCTGCATCTGTGGGGGACATGGCTGCATCTGTGGGGGGACATGGCTGCATCTATGGGGGACAGTGCATGGCTGCATCTGTGGGGGACATGGCTGCATCTGGGGGACATGGGGGGGGACATGGCTGCAATATATGGGGGAACATGGCTGCATATGTGGGGGACTATGGGGGACAGTACTGTGTGGGTCATGGCTGCATATATGGGGGGACTGTGGGGGACATGGCTGCATCTGGGGGGACATGGGGGGGGACATGGCTGCATCTGTGGGGGGATGGGCATCTATAGGACATGGCTGCATCTGGGGGACAGTGGGGGGGGGACATGGCTGCATCTGTGGGGGATATATGGGGGGACATGGCTGCATGGGGGGACAGGGCTGCATATGGGGGATGGCTGGGGGGACATGGCTGCATATATGGGGGGACATGGCTGAATCTATGGGGACATGGCTGCATCTGTGGGGAACATGGGCAATATATGGGGGGACATGGCTGCAATGTATGGGGGGATGGGGGGGACATGGATGCAATATATGGGGGGACATGGCTGCATCTGTATGGGGGGACATGGCTGCATCTATGGGGGACAGGACATGGCTGCATCTGTGGGGGGACATGGCTGCATCTGTGGGGGACATGGCTGCATCTATGGGGGGACATGGCTGCATCTATGGGGGACATACATGGCTGCATCTGTGGGGGACATGGCTGCATCTGTGGGGGACATGGCTGCATATGTGGGGGACATGGCTGCATATGTGGGGGACAGGGCTGCATATGGGGGACATGGCTGCATATGGGGGACATGGCTGCAATATATGGGGGGACATGGCTGAATCTATGAGGGACAAGACATGGCTGCATCTGTGGGGAACATGGTTGCAATATATGGGGGGACATGGCTGCAATGTATGGGGGGACATGGCTGAATCTATGAGGGACAAGACATGGCTGCATCTGTGGGGGGACATGGCTGCATCTGTGGGGGACATGGCTGCATCCGTGGGGGACATGGCTGCATTTGTGGGGGGACATGGCTGCATCTATGGGGGACATGGCTGCATCTGTGGGGGGACATGGCTGCAATATATGGGGGGACATGGCTGCAATATGTGGGGGACATGGCTGCATCTGTGGGGGACATGGCTGCATCTATGGGGGGGACATGGGGGACATGGCTGCATCTGTGGGGGGGACATGGCTGCATCTATGGGGGGATATGTGGGGGACATGGCTGCATCTATGGGGGGACATGGCTGCATCTGTGGGGGGACATGGCTGCATCTGTGGGGGGACATGGCTGCATCTGTGGGGGACATGGCTGCATCTGTGGGGGACATGGCTGCATATGTGGGGGACATGGCT
Source organism: Rana kukunoris (assembly GCA_029574335.1). NCBI lineage: Eukaryota > Metazoa > Chordata > Amphibia > Anura > Ranidae > Rana > Rana kukunoris. The sequence goes on from CM056050.1 coordinate 298,673,705, forward strand.
GCATATGTGGGGGACATGGCTGCATCTATGGGGGGACATGGCTGCAATATATGGGGGGACATGGCTGCAATATGTGGGGGACATGGCTGCATCTGTGGGGGACATGGCTGCAATCTGTGGGGGACATGGCTGCATATGGGGGACATGGCTGGGGGACATGGCTGCAATATATGGGGGGGACATGGCTGCAATGGCTGCATATGGGGGGACATGGCTGCAATATATGGGGGACAGGACATGGCTGCAATCTGTGGGGGGACATGGCTGCATCTGTGGGGGACATGGCTGCATCTGTGGGGGACATGGCTGCATCTATGGGGGGACATGGCTGCATCTATGGGGGGACATGGCTGCATCTATGGGGGGACATGGCTGCATCTGTGGGGGGACATGGCTGCATCTGTGGGGGGACATGGCTGCATCTGTGGGGGACATGGCTGCATCTGTGGGGGACATGGCTGCATCTGTGGGGGATGGCTGCATCTATGGGGGGACATGGCTGCCATCTATGGGGGGACATGGCTGCCATCTATGGGGGGACATGGCTGCCATCTATGGAGGACAGTGCATGGCTGCATCTGTGGGGGACATGGCTGCGTCTGTGGGGGACATGGCTGCATGGGGGGACATGGCTGCATCTGTGGGGGATGGCTGCAATATATGGGGGGACATGGCTGAATCATGGCTGCAATATATGGGGGGACATGGCTGCAATATATGGGGGGACATGGCTGAATCTATGGGGGGACATGGCTGCATCTATGGGGGGACATGGCTGCATCTATGGGGGGACATGGCTGCATCTATGGGGGGACATGGCTGCATCTATGGGGGACATGTGCACATGGCTGCATATGTGGGGGACATGGCTGCATCTGTGGGGGACATGGCTGCATCTGGCTGGGGGACATGGCATGGCTGCAATATATGGGGGGACATGGCTGGGGGGGACATGGCTGCAATGGCTGCATCTATGGGGGGACATGGCTGCATCTATGGGGGGACATGGCTGCATCTATGGGGGACAGTGCATGGCTGCATCTGGGGGGACATGGCTGCATCTGTGGGGGACATGGCTGCATCTGTGGGGGACATGGCTGCAATATATGGGGGGACATGGCTGCAATATGTGGGGGACATGGCTGCAATATGTGGGGGACATGGCTGCATCTGTGTGGGACATGGCTGCATCTGTGGGGGATGGCTGCAATATATGGGGGGACATGGCTGCAATATATGGGGGGACATGGCTGAATCTATGAGGGACAAGACATGGCTGCATCTGTGGGGGACATGGCTGCATCTGTGGGGGGACATGGCTGCATCTATGGGGGACAGTACATGGCTGCATCTGTGGGGGACATGGCTGCATCTGTGGGGGGACATGGCTGCATCTATGGGGGACATGGTTAGTAAAAAAGAGGGGGGGGGTGGTAGGGAAGGGGAAGTTCGCAAGTTATTTAATTGGTAGGGGCTAGTATATTTGCGACTACCTCAGATCTCTCATCAAGTGATGATTATATTGCCGTAACCAATTTACATGACTAGTAAATATATGAAAGGTAATAGGGAGACAAAGAAAGGGGTAGGTGGGATTGGTGATCTCAGAGGAGATCAAAAAAAGAAAAGGGGTTACTATGGCAACTAAGCAAATGATCTGAAATTAATTTTCAATACAAAAAAGAATTTTAATTATTAAAATATCTGAGCATAATTAATACAAAAAGGGAAATAGATTTGTTCTTAGGAGAACAAAATCAATTACCGAAATTGGTATGGTACCATAAACATTAATAACAAACAAGACACACAATAAACAACAAAAATCACAACACTAGTCCGGACGAAGGAGTTCAGTCAACAGTGTCTCGACACTGTATTCACACAATTGGAGTGATTTGGTTGTCGGCCAATCATTACCAAATTAGTGTGGTGTCTGTTGGCTGAACTTGGTGTGTGAAGAGAGAGAGAAGTGAGTGGTAGGGAGGGGGGAGGTAGTTTTCAGCTGCAGCAATGTAAGATTCCTAGTCAATCATATAATCGTTCATTACATTCAATTTAATTAATTGGGTCTTATCAGAGTAGTTAGTTCTTGTGTAGTCTGATACTGGTAGATGTATATGTGGAGACAAGCCTGATTAATGGAGTCGATCCTCAAGATGGTATCAAAATTGTATTATTTAGGAATGGGAACGCTATTGTAGATTCAAAGGTGCTCATATTGTAGAGCAAAAAAGTGTCCCTTTATTATGGATTAGTAGTTAGATACTATGTTGTAACATTCCCATATTTGATAATACTATCATATAAAGCACTAGAGATTACACTACACCGGCAGTGTGTATGGATATAGTTATTGCAGATAATATCCTACAGTATTTCTCAAAGTCATGCGTGGTATTAAAAGATGGTTCTGTACTTTACCAGAGGACTGCTAGTATCCATCCAAGGGCAGGATTGTGTGTAGCGCCGTGCGTTGGCTGAGTATACTGTTACAGACCTGAAACGATTGCTGAATTGCTTAGCTGGAATGGCGGATGCAATGGGAATTTGATGCCTGGTCTTAGTATCAAGTGCAGCTCTTGTTGAATATGTGCTGCGGTTGTGCTCATGAATGCAAGGGGACTCCTCAATCAGGTATTGGTCTCCACGCTGAGGCTGGCTTCTCCGGCTCTCTCATCTTCTCTCGTCTCTCATCTCTTCAGACACGGATGGTAGTAACGTCACGTGACTAGCGTCGGTGGTGACGTTGACGCGTTTCGCCATACCCAATGGCGTAGCTTCTTCCTGGACGTAGTTTCTAGTCAGCTGATGTTCGCCTTTTATTGACGGAAATCAGCTGCTGCTTGTCACCATTCAACGGGATGGTGTTGTTCAATGATCGTATAGGGTAAAGTGAATTGTGATTGTCATGGTAATGTTTCACTAGACAGCTATTTAACTAATTTTAACATGTATCGAAAAAATTCTAATATTCAACTAATATATACATGAGAATAACATTATTCAAGTTAGCTATTCTTTTGGCTTTCTCAACTAGTGGGGGATACATTTAATAGGATAGTGTGATGAAAAGCGACACAAAACATGTATAAAGCAAAAGTATTGGATTTCTTATGCAGAAATCAGGACAAGGTAATTCATGGGAAGCAGGGATGTTAAAAAACTAGATAAATTACATAGCTTACTTTATTTCAATTTGTTTATTGAGTAAATAAAAGTACAGAAGATTTGAGGAACTCAAGGCAATTTCATTTATGCTTCTAAATTCAAAATGCAGGCTCTGAATTTATATTTAAATAGAGGGTTGGGTTTAATGATCTAGAAAAACCTGTAGATTGAGTTCCGTGTTCAAACCAATAGGCACAAGCGATTTAAGGCGATAGACCCAGGATTTTTCTTTTTGCAGTAAAATTCGGTCATAATCGCCTCGCCTATTGGGTAATTTAAGGGCATAGATCCCTTTAACAATCAGCCCCTTGGAGTTGCGATTATGGTGTTCAGCGAAATGTTTGGCAAGAGGTTTCTCCGGATTTTTCTCCTTCTCATTGATTTCTCTTAGATGCTCGCCTATACGCACTTTGGGCCAGATTCATGAAAGGTTACGCTGGCGGATCGAGTGATCCGCCAGCGTAACAGTGGCTTTGAGCCGGCGTTTCTGTTTTCTGTAACCAGAAAACAAGAAACGCCGGGTTGAAGTTCCGATGCGAGCAGCGTAACTGAGTTTCGCCATCGCATCGTTACTTCAACTTAAAAATGGCGCCGGGGGCGTTCCCGCCGATTTACGCTCAAAAAATATGTTAATGAGCGGAAATCGGCAATTCACGATCGAAATCCGGCGCGACGCAGTGACGTTACGACGTTTCCGGACGGGATACGCGGCGCATAGATATACCTACATGGGGCTGGAGTATCCTATGTTAGGTATAGGCGTCGTCATCGCGTCGGGAAAAAAAAAAAAAAAACGTCGCTTGCGTAAAACGGTCATGAATGGGAATGTGACGTCATTGACGTTCATTCACAGATTTTGGAGCATGCGCACGGGGATGTTTTGACACTCGACGCATGCGCAGTACGTCGGCGGCGGGATCGCGCGTAGTTAGCATACTACACGCCCCGTACCCGCGACATTTGAATTCCGCCGGCTCATTTGCGATGCGCTGCCGCAACTTTAGGAGCAAGTGCTTCGTGAATGACAGCACTTGCTCCTAAAAATTCGGCAGCGCAACGCAAATCAGAAGCGTTACTCCAGAGCAAAGATGCTCTGGAATACGTGAATCTGGCCCTTTGAGGGGACGTTTTGTTTTTCCTATATAGATCTTGGGACAGGGACATGTTATCATATATATAACACGTGTGGTGGAGCAGTTGATCAAGTCCCGGATCTCATAAGAGCCCTGTCCGTAGGCATCATTGAATGTAGTGGTGCGATCGACATAAGGGCAAATTTGGCATCGATTACATGGGAACATTCCCAGGGATCGTGGGTAATTTGAAAGCCAGGTGTTGTTTGTATGGGGGACATGGCTGCATCTGTGGGGGACATGGCTGCAATATATGGGGGGACATGGCTGCAATATGTGGGGGGACATGGCTGCATCTGTGGGGGACATGGCTGCATCTGTGGGGGTCATGGCTGCAATATATGGGGGGACATGGATGCAATATATGGGGGGGACATGGATGCAATATATGGGGGGGACATGGATGCAATATATGGGGGGGACATGGCTGCATCTATGGGGGGACATGGCTGCATCTATGGGGGGACATGGCTGCATTTATGGGGGGGACATAGCTGCATCTATGGGGGACAGTACATGGCTGCATCTGTGGGGGGACATGGCTGCATCTATGGGGGGACATGGCTGCATCTATGGGGGGGGACATAGCTGCATCTATGGGGGACAGTACATGGCTGCATCTGTGGGGGACATGGCTGCATCTGTGGGGGACATGGCTGCATATGTGGGGGACAGGGCTGCATATGGGGGACATGGCTGCATATGGGGGACATGGCTGCAATATATGGGGGGACATGGCTGCAATATATGGGGGGACATGGCTGAATCTATGAGGGACAAGATATGGCTGCATCTGTGGGGGACATGGCTGAAATATATGGGGGGACCTGGCTGCAATGTATGGGGGGACATGGCTGAATCTATGAGGGACAAGACATGGCTGCATCTGTGGGGGACATGGCTGCATCTGTGGGGGGGACATGGCTGCATCTATGGGGGACAGTACATGGCTGCATCTGTGGGGGACATGGCTGCATCTGTGGGGGACATGGCTGCATCTATGGGGGACATGGCTGCATCTATGGGGGACATGGCTGCATCTGTGGGGGACATGGCTGCATCTGTGGGGGTCATGGCTGCAATATATGGGGGGGGACATGGATGCAATATATGGGGGGACATGGCTGCATCTATGGGGGACAGGACATGGCTGCATCTGTGGGGGACATGGCTGCATCTGTGGGGGACATGGCTGCATATGTGGGGGACATGGCTGCATATGTGGGGGACAGGGCTGCATATGGGGGACATGGCTGAATATGGGGGACATGGCTGCAATGTATGGGGGGACATGGCTGCAATATATGGGGGGACATGGCTGAATCTATGGGGGGACATGGCTAAATCTGTGGGGGGACATGACATGGCTGCATCTGTGGGGGACATGACATGGCTGCATCTGTGGGGGACATAGCTGCATCTATGGGGGGACATGGCTGCATCTGTGGGGGGGCATGGCTGCATCTGTGGGGGGGACATGGTTGCATCTGTGGGGAGACATGGTTGCATCTGTGGGGAGACATGGCTGCATCTGTGGGGGGACATGGCTAAATCTGTGGGGGACATGACATGGCTGCATCTGTGGGGGACATGGCAGCATCTATGGGGGGACATGGCTGCATCTATGTGGGGACATGGCTGCATCTGTGGGGGGACATGGCTGCATCTGTGGGGGGACATGGCTGCATCTGTGGGGGGACATGGCTGCATCTGTGGGGGGACATGGCTGCAATATATGGGGGGACATGGCTGCAATATGTGGGGGACATGGCTGCATCTGTGGGGGACATGGCTGCATCTGTGGGGGACATGGCTGCATCTGTGGGGGTCATGGCTGCAATATATGGGGGGACATGGCTGCAATATGTGGGGGACATGGCTGCATCTGTGGGGGACATGGCTGCATCTGTGGGGGACATGGCTGCATCTGTGGGGGTCATGGCTGCAATATATGGGGGGGGACATGGATGCAATATATGGGGGGACATGGCTGCATCTATGGGGGACAGGACATGGCTGCATCTGTGGGGGACATGGCTGCATCTGTGGGGGACATGGCTGCATATGTGGGGGACATGGCTGCATATGTGGGGGACATGGCTGCATATGTGGGGGACAGGGCTGAATATGGGGGACATGGCTGCAATATATGGGGGGACATGGCTGCAATATATGGGGGGACATGGCTGAATCTATGGGGGGACATGGCTAAATCTGTGGGGGACATGACATGGCTGCATCTGTGGGGGACATGACATGGCTGCATCTGTGGGGGACATAGCTGCATCTATGGGGGGACATGGCTGCATCTGTGGGGGGGCATGGCTGCATCTGTGGGGGGGACATGGTTGCATCTGTGGGGAGACATGGTTGCATCTGTGGGGAGACATGGCTGCATCTGTGGGGGGACATGGCTAAATCTGTGGGGGACATGACATGGCTGCATCTGTGGGGGACATGGCAGCATCTATGGGGGGACATGGCTGCATCTATGTGGGGACATGGCTGCATCTGTGGGGGGACATGGCTGCATCTGTGGGGGGACATGGCTGCATCTGTGGGGGGACATGGCTGCATCTGTGGGGGGACATGGCTGCAATATATGGGGGGACATGGCTGCAATATGTGGGGGACATGGCTGCATCTGTGGGGGACATGGCTGCATCTGTGGGGGACATGGCTGCATCTGTGGGGGTCATGGCTGCAATATATGGGGGGACATGGCTGCAATATGTGGGGGACATGGCTGCATCTGTGGGGGACATGGCTGCATCTGTGGGGGACATGGCTGCATCTGTGGGGGTCATGGCTGCAATATATGGGGGGGGACATGGATGCAATATATGGGGGGACATGGCTGCATCTATGGGGGACAGGACATGGCTGCATCTGTGGGGGACATGGCTGCATCTGTGGGGGACATGGCTGCATATGTGGGGGACATGGCTGCATATGTGGGGGACATGGCTGCATATGTGGGGGACAGGGCTGAATATGGGGGACATGGCTGCAATATATGGGGGGACATGGCTGCAATATATGGGGGGACATGGCTGAATCTATGGGGGGACATGGCTAAATCTGTGGGGGACATGACATGGCTGCATCTGTGGGGGACATGACATGGCTGCATCCGTGGGGGACATGGCTGCATCTATGGGGGGAACATGGCTGCATCTGTGGGGGGGCATGGCTGCATCTGTGGGGGGGACATGGTTGCATCTGTGGGGAGACATGGTTGCATCTGTGGGGAGACATGGCTGCATCTATGGGGGGACATGGCTAAATCTGTGGGGGACATGACATGGCTGCATCTGTGGGGGACATGGCAGCATCTATGGGGGGACATGGCTGCATCTATGGGGGGACATGGCTGCATCTATGGGGGGACATGGCTGCATCTGTGGGGGGACATGGCTGCATCTGTGGGGGGACATGGCTGCATCTGTGGGGAGACATGGTTGCATATGTGGGGAGACATGGCTGCATCTGTGGGGAGACATGGCTGCATCTATGGGGGGACATAGCTGCATCTGTGGGGGACATGGCTGCATCTGTGGGGGACATGGCTGCATATGTGGGGGACATGGATGCATATGTGGGGGACATGGCTGCATCATATGTGGGGGACATGGATGCATATGTGGGGGACATAGCTGCATATGGGGGACATGGCTGCAATATATGGGGGGACATGGCTGCAATATGTGGGGGACATGGCTGCATCTGTGGGGGGACATGGCTGCATCTGTGGGGAGACATGGTTGCATATGTGGGGAGACATGGCTGCATCTGTGGGGAGACATGGCTGCATCTATGGGGGGACATAGCTGCATCTGTGGGGGACATGGCTGCATCTGTGGGGGACATGGCTGCATATGTGGGGGACATGGATGCATATGTGGGGGACATGGCTGCATCATATGTGGGGGACATGGATGCATATGTGGGGGACATAGCTGCATATGGGGGACATGGCTGCAATATATGGGGGGACATGGCTGCAATATGTGGGGGACATGGCTGCATCTGTGGCGGACATGACTGCATCTGTGGGGGACATGGCTGCAATATATGGGGGGGGGGGCACATGACTGCAATATATGGGGGGGCATGGCTGCAATATATGGGGGGCAGGACATGGCTGCATCTGTGGGGGACATGACTGCATCTGTGGGGGACATGGCTGCATCTGTGGGGGACATGGCTGCATCTATGGGGGACATGGCTGCATCTATGGGGGACATGGCTGCATCTATGGGGAGACATGGCTGCATCTATGGGGGGACATGGCTGCATCTGTGGGGGACATGGCTGCATCTGTGGGGGACATGGCTGCATCTGTGGGGGACATGGCTGCATCTGTGGGGGACATGGCTGCATATGGGGGACATGGCTGCATCTGTGGGGGACATGGCTGCAATATATGGGGGGACATGGCTGAATCTATGGGGGACAGGACATGGCTGCAATATATGGGGGGACATGGCTGCAATATATGGGGGGACATGGCTGAATCTATGGGGGGACATGGCTGAATCTATGGGGGGACATGGCTGCATCTATGGGGGACAGTGCATGGCTGCATCTGTGGGGGACATGGCTGCGTCTGTGGGGGACATGGCTGCATCTGTGGGGGACATGGCTGCAATATATGGGGGGACATGGCTGAATCTATGGGGGACAGGACATGGCTGCAATATATGGGGGGACATGGCTGCAATATATGGGGGGACATGGCTGAATATATGGGGGGACTATGGGGGACATGGCTGCATCTATGGGGGGACATGGCTGCATCTATGGGGGGACATGGCTGCATCTATGGGGGGACATGGCTGCATCTATGGGGTGACATGGCTGCATCTATGGGGAACAGTGCATGGCTGCATCTGTGGGGGACGTGGCTGCATCTGTGGGGGACATGGCTGCATATGGGGGACATGGCTGCATCTGTGGGGGACATGGCTGCAATATATGGGGGGACATGGCTGCAATATGTGTGGGACATGGCTGCATCTGTGTGGGACATGGCTGCATCTGTGGGGGACATGGCTGCAATATATGGGGGGACATGGCTGCAATGTATGGGGGGACATGGCTGAATCTATGAGGGACAAGACATGGCTGCATCTGTGGGGGACATGGCTGCATCTGTGGGGGGACATGGCTGCATCTATGGGGGACAGGACGTGGCTGCATCTGTGGGGGACATGGCTGCATCTGTGGGGGGACATGGCTGCATCTATGGGGGACATGGCTGCATCTGTGGGGGACATGGCTGCAATATATGGGGGGGCATGGCTGCAATATGTGGGGGACATGGCTGCATCTGTGGGGGTCATGGCTGCAATATATGGGGGGGACATGGATGCAATATATGGGGGGACATGGATGCAATATATGGGGGGACATGGCTGCATCTATGGGGGGACATGGCTGCATCTGTGGGGGGACATGGCTGCATCTATGGGGGACAGGACATGGCTGCATCTGTGGGGGGACATGGCTGCATCTATGGGGGGGCATGGCTGCATCTATGGGGGGGACATAGCTGCAACTATGGGGGATAGTACATGGCTGCATCTGTGGGGGACATGGCTGCATCTGTGGGGTACATGGCTGCATATGTGGGGGACATGGCTGCATATGTGGGGGACATGGCTGCATATGGGGGACATGGCTGCATATTGGGGACATGGCTGCAATATATGGGGGGACATGGCTGCAATATATGGGGGGACATGGCTGAATCTATGAGGGACAAGACATGGCTGCATCTGTGGGGGACATGGCTGCAATATATGGGGGGACAAGGCTGCAATGTATGGGGGGACATGGCTGCAATATGTGGGGGACATGGCTGCATCTGTGGCGGACATGGCTTCATCTGTGGGGGACATGGCTGCAATATATGGGGGGGACATGGCTGCAATATATGAGGGGGGGGGCATGGCTGCAATATATGGGGGGACATGGCTGCAATATATGGGGGGCAGGACATGGCTGCATCTGTGGGGGACATGACTGCATCTGTGGGGGACATGGCTGCATCTATGGGGGACATGGCTGCATCTATGGGGAGACATGGCTGCATCTATGGGGAGACATGGCTGCATCTATGGGGGGACATGGCTGCATCTGTGGGGGACATGGCTGCATCTGTGGGGGACATGGCTGCATCTGTGGGGGACATGGCTGCATCTATGGGGGGACATGGCTGCATCTATGGGGGGACATGGCTGCATCTATGGGGGGACAGGGCTGCATCTATGGGGGACATGGCTGCATCTATGGGGGGACATGGCTGCCATCTATGGGGGACAGTGCATGGCTGCATCTGTGGGGGACATGGCTGCATCTGTGGGGAGACATGGCTGCATCTATGGGGGGACATAGCTGCATCGATGGGGGACAGTACATGGCTGCATCTGTGGGGGACATGGCTGCATCTGTGGGGGACATGGCTGCATCTGTGGGGGACATGGCTGCATATGTGGGGGACATGGCTGCATCCGTGGGGGACATGGCTGCAATATATGGGGGGACATGGCTGCAATATGTGGGGGACATGGCTGCATCTGTGGGGAACATGGCTGCATCTGTGGGGGGGCATGGCTGCATCTGTGGGGGGGACATGGTTGCATCTGTGGGGGGGACATGGTTGCATCTGTGGGGAGACATGGTTGCATCTGTGGGGAGACATGGCTGCATCTATGGGGGGACATGGCTAAATATGTGGGGGACATGACATGGCTGCATCTGTGGGGGACATGGCAGCATCTATGGGGGGACATGGCTGCATCTATGGGGGGACATGGCTGCATCTATGGGGGGACATGGCTGCATCTGTGGGGGGACATGGCTGCATCTGTGGGGGGACATGGTTGCATATGTGGGGAGACATGGCTGCATCTGTGGGGAGACATGGCTGCATCTATGGGGGGACATAGCTGCATCTGTGGGGGACATGGCTGCATCTGTGGGGGACATGGCTGCATATGTGGGGGACATGGATGCATATGTGGGGGGACATGGCTGCATCATATGTGGGGGACATGGATGCATATGTGGGGGACATAGCTGCATATGGGGGACATGGCTGCAATATATGGGGGGACATGGCTGCAATATGTGGGGGACATGGCTGCATCTGTGGCGGACATGGCTGCATCTGTGGGGGACATGGCTGCAATATATGGGGGGGACATGGCTGCAATATATGGGGGGGCATGGCTGCAATATATGGGGGGACATGGCTACCAATATATGGGGGGCAGGACATGGCTGCATCTGTGGGGGACATGACTGCATCTGTGGGGGACATGGCTGCATCTGTGGGGGACATGGCTGCATCTATGGGGGACATGGCTGCATCTATGGGGGACATGGCTGCATCTGTGGGGGACATGGCTGCATCTGTGGGGGACATGGCTGCAATATATGGGGGGACATGGCTGCAATATGTGGGGGACATGGCTGCAATATGTGGGGGACATGGCTGCATCTGTGTGGGACATGGCTGCATCTGTGGGGGACATGGCTGCAATATATGGGGGGACATGGCTGCAATATATGGGGGGACATGGCTGAATCTATGAGGGACAAGACATGGCTGCATCTGTGGGGGACATGGCTGCATCTGTGGGGGGACATGGCTGCATCTATGGGGGACAGTACATGGCTGCATCTGTGGGGGACATGGCTGCATCTGTGGGGGGACATGGCTGCATCTATGGGGGACATGGTTAGTAAAAAAGAGGGGGGGGGGTGGTAGGGAAGGGGAAGTTCGCAAGTTATTTAATTGGTAGGGGCTAGTATATTTGCGACTACCTCAGATCTCTCATCAAGTGATGATTATATTGCCGTAACCAATTTACATGACTAGTAAATATATGAAAGGTAATAGGGAGACAAAGAAAGGGGTAGGTGGGATTGGTGATCTCAGAGGAGATCAAAAAAAGAAAAGGGGTTACTATGGCAACTAAGCAAATGATCTGAAATTAATTTTCAATACAAAAAAGAATTTTAATTATTAAAATATCTGAGCATAATTAATACAAAAAGGGAAATAGATTTGTTCTTAGGAGAACAAAATCAATTACCGAAATTGGTATGGTACCATAAACATTAATAACAAACAAGACACACAATAAACAACAAAAATCACAACACTAGTCCGGACGAAGGAGTTCAGTCAACAGTGTCTCGACACTGTATTCACACAATTGGAGTGATTTGGTTGTCGGCCAATCATTACCAAATTAGTGTGGTGTCTGTTGGCTGAACTTGGTGTGTGAAGAGAGAGAGAAGTGAGTGGTAGGGAGGGGGGAGGTAGTTTTCAGCTGCAGCAATGTAAGATTCCTAGTCAATCATATAATCGTTCATTACATTCAATTTAATTAATTGGGTCTTATCAGAGTAGTTAGTTCTTGTGTAGTCTGATACTGGTAGATGTATATGTGGAGACAAGCCTGATTAATGGAGTCGATCCTCAAGATGGTATCAAAATTGTATTATTTAGGAATGGGAACGCTATTGTAGATTCAAAGGTGCTCATATTGTAGAGCAAAAAAGTGTCCCTTTATTATGGATTAGTAGTTAGATACTATGTTGTAACATTCCCATATTTGATAATACTATCATATAAAGCACTAGAGATTACACTACACCGGCAGTGTGTATGGATATAGTTATTGCAGATAATATCCTACAGTATTTCTCAAAGTCATGCGTGGTATTAAAAGATGGTTCTGTACTTTACCAGAGGACTGCTAGTATCCATCCAAGGGCAGGATTGTGTGTAGCGCCGTGCGTTGGCTGAGTATACTGTTACAGACCTGAAACGATTGCTGAATTGCTTAGCTGGAATGGCGGATGCAATGGGAATTTGATGCCTGGTCTTAGTATCAAGTGCAGCTCTTGTTGAATATGTGCTGCGGTTGTGCTCATGAATGCAAGGGGACTCCTCAATCAGGTATTGGTCTCCACGCTGAGGCTGGCTTCTCCGGCTCTCTCATCTTCTCTCGTCTCTCATCTCTTCAGACACGGATGGTAGTAACGTCACGTGACTAGCGTCGGTGGTGACGTTGACGCGTTTCGCCATACCCAATGGCGTAGCTTCTTCCTGGACGTAGTTTCTAGTCAGCTGATGTTCGCCTTTTATTGACGGAAATCAGCTGCTGCTTGTCACCATTCAACGGGATGGTGTTGTTCAATGATCGTATAGGGTAAAGTGAATTGTGATTGTCATGGTAATGTTTCACTAGACAGCTATTTAACTAATTTTAACATGTATCGAAAAAATTCTAATATTCAACTAATATATACATGAGAATAACATTATTCAAGTTAGCTATTCTTTTGGCTTTCTCAACTAGTGGGGGATACATTTAATAGGATAGTGTGATGAAAAGCGACACAAAACATGTATAAAGCAAAAGTATTGGATTTCTTATGCAGAAATCAGGACAAGGTAATTCATGGGAAGCAGGGATGTTAAAAAACTAGATAAATTACATAGCTTACTTTATTTCAATTTGTTTATTGAGTAAATAAAAGTACAGAAGATTTGAGGAACTCAAGGCAATTTCATTTATGCTTCTAAATTCAAAATGCAGGCTCTGAATTTATATTTAAATAGAGGGTTGGGTTTAATGATCTAGAAAAACCTGTAGATTGAGTTCCGTGTTCAAACCAATAGGCACAAGCGATTTAAGGCGATAGACCCAGGATTTTTCTTTTTGCAGTAAAATTCGGTCATAATCGCCTCGCCTATTGGGTAATTTAAGGGCATAGATCCCTTTAACAATCAGCCCCTTGGAGTTGCGATTATGGTGTTCAGCGAAATGTTTGGCAAGAGGTTTCTCCGGATTTTTCTCCTTCTCATTGATTTCTCTTAGATGCTCGCCTATACGCACTTTGGGCCAGATTCATGAAAGGTTACGCTGGCGGATCGAGTGATCCGCCAGCGTAACAGTGGCTTTGAGCCGGCGTTTCTGTTTTCTGTAACCAGAAAACAAGAAACGCCGGGTTGAAGTTCCGATGCGAGCAGCGTAACTGAGTTTCGCCATCGCATCGTTACTTCAACTTAAAAATGGCGCCGAGGGCGTTCCCGCCGATTTACGCTCAAAAAATATGTTAATGAGCGGAAATCGGCAATTCACGATCGAAATCCGGCGCGACGCAGTGACGTTACGACGTTTCCGGACGGGATACGCGGCGCATAGATATACCTACATGGGGCTGGAATATCGCGGCATGCGTATGTTAGGCAGTCTATGTTAGGTATAGGCGTCGTCATCGCGTCGGGAAAAAAAAAAAAAAAACGTCGCTTGCGTAAAACGGTCATGAATGGGAATGTGACGTCATTGACGTTCATTCACAGATTTTGGAGCATGCGCACGGGGATGTTTTGACACTCGACGCCGCATGCGCAGTACGTCGGCGGCGGGATCGCGCGTAGTTAGCATACTACACGCCCCGTACCCGCGACATTTGAATTCCGCCGGCTCATTTGCGATGCGCTGCCGCAACTTTAGGAGCAAGTGCTTCGTGAATGACAGCACTTGCTCCTAAAAATTCGGCAGCGCAACGCAAATCAGAAGCGTTACTCCAGAGCAAAGATGCTCTGGAATACGTGAATCTGGCCCTTTGTTGAGGGGACGTTTTGTTTTTCCTATATAGATCTTGGGACAGGGACATGTTATCATATATATAAACACGTGTGGTGGAGCAGTTGATCAAGTCCCGGATCTCATAAGAGCCCTGTCCGTAGGCATCATTGAATGTAGTGGTGCGATCGACATAAGGGCAAATTTGGCATCGATTACATGGGAACATTCCCAGGGATCGTGGGTAATTTGAAAGCCAGGTGTTGTTTGTATGGGGGACATGGCTGCATCTGTGGGGGACATGGCTGCAATATATGGGGGGACATGGCTGCAATATGTGGGGGACATGGCTGCATCTGTGGGGGACATGGCTGCATCTGTGGGGGTCATGGCTGCAATATATGGGGGGGACATGGATGCAATATATGGGGGGGACATGGATGCAATATATGGGGGGGGACATGGATGCAATATATGGGGGGGACATGGCTGCATCTATGGGGGGACATGGCTGCATCTATGGGGGGACATGGCTGCATCTATGGGGGGGACATAGCTGCATCTATGGGGGACAGTACATGGCTGCATCTGTGGGGGGGACATGGCTGCATCTATGGGGGGACATGGCTGCATCTATGGGGGGGACATAGCTGCATCTATGGGGGACAGTACATGGCTGCATCTGTGGGGGACATGGCTGCATCTGTGGGGGACATGGCTGCATATGTGGGGGACAGGGCTGCATATGGGGGACATGGCTGCATATGGGGGACATGGCTGCAATATATGGGGGGGACATGGCTGCAATATATGGGGGGACATGGCTGAATCTATGAGGGACAAGATATGGCTGCATCTGTGGGGGACATGGCTGAAATATATGGGGGGACCTGGCTGCAATGTATGGGGGGACATGGCTGAATCTATGAGGGACAAGACATGGCTGCATCTGTGGGGGACATGGCTGCATCTGTGGGGGGACATGGCTGCATCTATGGGGGACAGTACATGGCTGCATCTGTGGGGGACATGGCTGCATCTGTGGGGGACATGGCTGCATCTATGGGGGACATGGCTGCATCTATGGGGGACATGGCTGCATCTGTGGGGGACATGGCTGCATCTGTGGGGGGGTCATGGCTGCAATATATGGGGGGGGACATGGATGCAATATATGGGGGGACATGGCTGCATCTATGGGGGACAGGACATGGCTGCATCTGTGGGGGACATGGCTGCATCTGTGGGGGACATGGCTGCATATGTGGGGGACATGGCTGCATATGTGGGGGACAGGGCTGCATATGGGGGACATGGCTGAATATGGGGGGACATGGCTGCAATGTATGGGGGGACATGGCTGCAATATATGGGGGGACATGGCTGAATCTATGGGGGGACATGGGCTAAATCTGTGGGGGACATGACATGGCTGCATCTGTGGGGGACATGACATGGCTGCATCTGTGGGGGACATAGCTGCATCTATGGGGGGACATGGCTGCATCTGTGGGGGGGCATGGCTGCATCTGTGGGGGGGACATGGTTGCATCTGTGGGGAGACATGGTTGCATCTGTGGGGAGACATGGCTGCATCTGTGGGGGGACATGGCTAAATCTGTGGGGGACATGACATGGCTGCATCTGTGGGGGGACATGGCAGCATCTATGGGGGGACATGGCTGCATCTATGTGGGGACATGGCTGCATCTGTGGGGGGACATGGCTGCATCTGTGGGGGGGACATGGCTGCATCTGTGGGGGGACATGGCTGCATCTGTGGGGGGACATGGCTGCAATATATGGGGGGACATGGCTGCAATATGTGGGGGACATGGCTGCATCTGTGGGGGACATGGCTGCATCTGTGGGGGGACATGGCTGCATCTGTGGGGGTCATGGCTGCAATATATGGGGGGACATGGCTGCAATATGTGGGGGACATGGCTGCATCTGTGGGGGACATGGCTGCATCTGTGGGGGACATGGCTGCATCTGTGGGGGTCATGGCTGCAATATATGGGGGGGGACATGGATGCAATATATGGGGGGACATGGCTGCATCTATGGGGGACAGGACATGGCTGCATCTGTGGGGGACATGGCTGCATCTGTGGGGGACATGGCTGCATATGTGGGGGACATGGCTGCATATGTGGGGGACATGGCTGCATATGTGGGGGACAGGGCTGAATATGGGGGACATGGCTGCAATATATGGGGGGACATGGCTGCAATATATGGGGGGACATGGCTGAATCTATGGGGGGACATGGCTAAATCTGTGGGGGACATGACATGGCTGTGTCATCTGTGGGGGACATGACATGGCTGCATCCGTGGGGGGACATGGCTGCATCTATGGGGGAAACATGGCTGCATCTGTGGGGGGGCATGGCTGCATCTGTGGGGGGGACATGGTTGCATCTGTGGGGAGACATGGTTGCATCTGTGGGGAGACATGGCTGCATCTATGGGGGGACATGGCTAAATCTGTGGGGGACATGACATGGCTGCATCTGTGGGGGACATGGCAGCATCTATGGGGGGACATGGCTGCATCTATGGGGGGACATGGCTGCATCTATGGGGGGACATGGCTGCATCTGTGGGGGGACATGGCTGCATCTGTGGGGGGGGACATGGCTGCATCTGTGGGGAGACATGGTTTGCATATGTGGGAGACATGGCTGCATCTGTGGGGAGACATGGCTGCATCTATGGGGGGACATAGCTGCATCTGTGGGGGACATGGCTGCATCTGTGGGGGACATGGCTGCATATGTGGGGGACATGGATGCATATGTGGGGGACATGGCTGCATCATATGTGGGGGACATGGATGCATATGTGGGGGACATAGCTGCATATGGGGGACATGGCTGCAATATATGGGGGGACATGGCTGCAATATGTGGGGGACATGGCTGCATCTGTGGCGGACATGACTGCATCTGTGGGGGGACATGGCTGCAATATATGGGGGGGGGGGGCATGACTGCAATATATGGGGGGGCATGGCTGCAATATATGGGGGGCAGGACATGGCTGCATCTGTGGGGGACATGACTGCATCTGTGGGGGACATGGCTGCATCTGTGGGGGACATGGCTGCATCTATGGGGGACATGGCTGCATCTATGGGGGGACATGGCTGCATCTATGGGGAGACATGGCTGCATCTATGGGGGGACATGGCTGCATCTGTGGGGGACATGGCTGCATCTGTGGGGGACATGGCTGCATCTGTGGGGGACATGGCTGCATCTGTGGGGGACATGGCTGCATATGGGGGACATGGCTGCATCTGTGGGGGACATGGCTGCAATATATGGGGGGACATGGCTGAATCTATGGGGGACAGGACATGGCTGCAATATATGGGGGGACATGGCTGCAATATATGGGGGGACATGGCTGAATCTATGGGGGGACATGGCTGAATCTATGGGGGGACATGGCTGCATCTATGGGGGGACAGTGCATGGCTGCATCTGTGGGGGACATGGCTGCGTCTGTGGGGGACATGGCTGCATCTGTGGGGGACATGGCTGCAATATATGGGGGGACATGGCTGAATCTATGGGGGACAGGACATGGCTGCAATATATGGGGGGACATGGCTGCAATATATGGGGGGACATGGCTGAATCTATGGGGGACATGGCTGCATCTATGGGGGGACATGGCTGCATCTATGGGGGGACATGGCTGCATCTATGGGGGGACATGGCTGCATCTATGGGGTGACATGGCTGCATCTATGGGGAACAGTGCATGGCTGCATCTGTGGGGGACGTGGCTGCATCTGTGGGGGACATGGCTGCATATGGGGGACATGGCTGCATCTTGGGGGACATGGCTGCACTCATATATGGGGGGGACATGGCTGCAATATGTGTGGGACATGGCTGCATCTGTGTGGGACATGGCTGCATCTGTGGGGGACATGGCTGCAATAAAAGGGTGGACATGGCTGCAATCTAAGGGGGGACAGGGCTGAATCTATGAGGGACAAGACATGGCTGCATCTGTGGGGGGACATGGCTGCATCTGTGGGGGGACATGGCTGCATCTATGGGGGGACAGGACGTGGCTGCATCTGTGGGGGACATGGCTGCATCTGTGGGGGGACATGGCTGCATCTATGGGGGACATGGCTGCATCTGTGGGGGACATGGCTGCAATATATGGGGGGGCATGGCTGCAATATGTGGGGGACATGGCTGCATCTGTGGGGGTCATGGCTGCAATATATGGGGGGGGACATGGGATGCAATATATGGGGGGACATGGATGCAATATATGGGGGGACATGGCTGCATCTATGGGGGGACATGGCTGCATCTATGGGGGGACATGGCTGCATCTATGGGGGACAGGACATGGCTGCATCTGTGGGGGGGGACATGGGCTGCATCTATGGGGGGGCATGGCTGCATCTATGGGCGGGGACATAGCTGCAACTATGGGGGATAGTACATGGCTGCATCTGTGGGGACATGGCTGCATCTGTGGGGTACATGGCTGCATATGTGGGGGACATGGCTGCATATGTGGGGGACATGGCTGCATATGGGGGACATGGCTGCATATTGGGGACATGGCTGCAATATATGGGGGGACATGGCTGCAATATATGGGGGGACATGGCTGAATCTATGAGGGACAGACATGGCTGCATCTGTGGGGACATGGCTGCAATATATGGGGGGACAAGGCTGCATGTATGGGGGGACATGGCTGCAATATGTGGGGGACATGGCTGCATCTGTGGCGGACATGGCTTCATCTGTGGGGGACATGGCTGCAATATATGGGGGGGACATGGCTGCAATATATGAGTGGGGGGGGGGCATGGGCTGCTGCAATATATGGGGGGGACATGGCTGCAATATATGGGGGGCAGGACATGGCTGCATCTGTGGGGGACATGACTGCATCTGTGGGGACATTGGCTGCATCTATGGGGGACATGGCTGCATCTATGGGGAGACATGGCTGCATCTATGGGGAGACATGGCTGCATCTATGGGGGGGACATGGCTGCATCTGTGGGGGACATGGCTGCATCTGTGGGGGACATGGCTGCATCTGTGGGGGACATGGCTGCATCTATGGGGGGACATGGCTGCATCTATGGGGGGACATGGCTGCATCTATGGGGGGACATGGCTGCATCTATGGGGGACATGGCTGCATCTATGGGGGGACATGGCTGCCATCTATGGGGGACAGTGCATGGCTGCATCTGTGGGGGACATGGCTGCATCTGTGGGGAGACATGGCTGCATCTATGGGGGGGACATAGCTGCATCGATGGGGGACAGTACATGGCTGCATCTGTGGGGGACATGGCTGCATCTGTGGGGGACATGGCTGCATCTGTGGGGGACATGGCTGCATATGTGGGGGACATGGCTGCATCCGTGGGGGACATGGCTGCAATATATGGGGGGGACATGGCTGAATATGTGGGGGGACATGGCTGCATCTGTGGGGAACATGGCTGCATCTGTGGGGGGGCATGGCTGCATCTGTGGGGGGGACATGGTTGCATCTGTGGGGGGGACATGGTTGCATCTGTGGGGAGACATGGTTGCATCTGTGGGGAGACATGGCTGCATCTATGGGGGGACATGGCTAATATATGTGGGGGACATGACATGGCTGCATCTGTGGGGGACATGGCAGCATCTATGGGGGGACATGGCTGCATCTATGGGGGGACATGGCTGAGCATCTATGGGGGGACATGGCTGCATTCTGTGGGGGGACATGGCTGCATCTGTGGGGGGTGACATGGTTGCATATGTGGGGAGACATGGCTGCATCTGTGGGGAGACATAGGGCTGCATCTATGGGGGGACATAGCTGCATCTGTGGGGGGACATGGCTGCATCTGTGGGGGACATGGCTGCATATGTGGGGGACATGGATGCTATGTGGGGGACATGGCTGCATCATATGTGGGGACATGGATGCATATGTGGGGGACATAGCTGCATATGGGGGACATGGCTGCAATATATGGGGGGACATGGCTGCAATATGTGGGGGACATGGCTGCATCTGTGGCGGACATGGCTGCATCTGTGGGGGGACATGGCTGCAATATATGGGGGGGACATGGCTGCAATATATGGGGGGGCATGGCTGCAATATATGGGGGGACATGGCTACCAATATATGGGGGGCAGGACATGGCTGCATCTGTGGGGGACATGACTGCATCTGTGGGGGACATGGCTGCATTGTGGGGGACATGGCTGCATCTATGGGGGACATGGCTGCATCTGGTGGGGGACATGGCTGCATCTGTGGGGGACATGGCTGCAATATATATGGGGGGGACATGGCTGCTATATGTGGGGGACATGGCTGCAATATGTGGGGGACATGGCTGCATCTGGGTGGGTCATGGCTGCATCTGTGGGGGACATGGCTGCAATATATGGGGGGACATGGCTGCAATATATGGGGGGGACATGGCTGAATCTATGAGGGACAAGACATGGCTGCATCTGTGGGGGACATGGCTGGCTTCTGTGGGGGGACATGGCTGCATCTATGGGGGACAGTACATGGCTGCATCTGTGGGGGACATGGCTGCATCTGTAGGGGGGACATGGCTGCATCTATGGGGGACATGGTTAGTAAAAAAAGAGGGGGGGGAGGTGGTATGGTGAAGGGGAAATGTTAGGTCAAGTTATTTAATTGGTAGGGGCTGTATATTTGCGGCTACCTAAGTTCTCTCATCAAGTGATGATTTATATTGCCTGTAACCAATTTACATGACTAGTAAATATATGAAATGGTAATAGGGGGGGACAAGAAAGGGGTATAGGGTGGAATGGTGATTCTCAGAGGAGATCTAAAAAAGAAAAGGGGTTACTATGGCAAATATGGCAAATGATCTGAAATTAATTTTCAATACAAAAAGAATTTTTAATTATTAAAATATATGAGCATAATTAATACAAAATAGGGAAATAGATTTGTTATTAGGAGAACAAAAATCAATTACCGAAAATGGTATTGGTACCATAAACTTTAATAACCAAACAAGACACATAAATAAACAACAAAATCACAAACACTAGTCCGGCTACGAAGGAGTTCAGTCAAACAGTGCTCGACACTGTGTATTCACACAATTGGAGTGATTTGGGTTGTCGGCCAATCATTACCAAATTAGTGGGGTGTCTGTTGGCTGAACTTGGTGTGTGTGAAGGAGAGTGAAGAAGTGAGTGGTAGGGCAGGGGGGAGGTAGTTTTTCAGCTGCAGCAATGTAAGATTCCTAGTCAATCATATAATCGTTTCATTACATTCAATTTAATTAATTGGGTCTTATCAGAGTAGTTAGTTCTTGTGTAGTCTGATACTGGTAGATGTATATGTGGAGACAAGCCTGATTATGGAGTCGTCCTCAAGATGGTATCAAAATTGTATTATTTAGAATGGGAACGAAGCTATTGTAGATTCAAAGGTGCTCATATTGTAGAGCAAAAAAGTGTCCCTTTATTATGGATTAGTAGTTAGATACTATGTTGTAACATTCCATATTTGATAATACTATCATATAAAGCACTAGAGATTACACTAAACGGCAGTGTGTAATGGATATAGTTATTGCAGATAATATCCTACAGTATTTCTCAAAGTCTATGCGTGGTATTAAAAGATGGTTCTGTACTTTACCAGAGGACTGCTAGTATCCATCCAAGGGCAGGATTGTGTGTAGCGCCGTGGTTGGTGAGTATACTGTTACAGGACTGAAACGATTGCTGAATTGCTTAGCTGGAATGGCGGATTGCAATGGAATTTGATGCTGGTCTTTGTATCAAGTGCAAGTCTTGTTGAATATGTGTGCGGGTTGTGCTCATGAAATGCAAGGGGGGACTCCTCAATCAGGTATTGGTTCCACGCTGAGGCTGGCTTCTC